>JANAVB010025401.1:0-50286 GCA_029216955.1 Iris pallida | reverse complement strand
CCATGCGGCTGAGTATGAGACTCAGCCTCATGCGGCTGGGACTAAGTTCCATGCGGTTTAGAAGTACAAGGGTCTCATGCGCTGATGGCGACTTGCCGCATGAATACTCATGCGGTCAACTACACCATGCGCCAGGGAACTGTTTTCTTCTCCAAAATTCCGAGGAGAAGAACACTACCCATGCCTTCCAAGCTTCATAAAACTTTCATCCGGAGCCCAAATCCAAACTTCCATAGGTCAAAATGGGATAGAACAAATTCTCTACAACATGGAACCATCAAAACATAGAAATAACAAGATTAAGTAGATCAAAACCCAAGAAATCCGAAATAAATAAACCTAGATCTACAAGAATCTAGCCATGGAAAGTGAAAATACCAAGTACTAAGTGCTTTGGAAGTAGTAAGGAAGAGGATGAAGTAATAAAATTGGAGTTCCTCTATGAAGCAAGTTGTACTTGCCTAGAGCACTCTCCTCTCTCTTGGTAGGTGAAGGAGTAATGGGGAAGAAGAAGAGTTTAATAAAGAGAGAGAAAAGAATGGGCTAATAAATACAAATGGTGGAAGGTAGGGGTTCATCCAAGGTTCATGATAGACCAAAGAAAATCGAACCAAGCCAAGAAATAACCAAACCAAGATGCAAGCTAAACAAGAACACAATACAGAATAATACGTACACGTATTCCAAAAATACGTAATACGGACAACAGGCATTACAACTCTACCCACCTTAAAAGAATTCCGTCCTCGGAATTTAATCAAGAGGCTAGAGGAGCAATGACAAGCTATACTAATAACAAGCAAGCTATACTAGACAATCAATCAATCATGCAAGCAAGGAATCGAAGGCATGAGGCTAAGAAAGACATTATACCTCACAAGTCAAACAAGTCGGGATATCGCGATCGGATATCATCCTCACGCTCCCATGTTGACTCCCCCAAAGAGTGATGACCCCAAGCACCCGGACTAACTTGATAGTCTTGTTCTTGAGGATCTTCTCTCTCCGGTCCAATATAGACACGGGCCTCTCCTCATACACGGGCCTCTCTCTCTCTGCCCTGAGTCGCTGAAGCTTGGAATCTGCTGACTGCGCCATCCGAATCCTCTCGACTATAGTAACTGAACTTGCATACTGGCCATCAATGCCACACTGGAAGGGAGCAACTTCAATACCCATCTTCTGCAGATCTACTAACAGCTGGTTGCGCTGTTAGGAAATAAACTCCTGCTCTCCTGCTTAATGCATCCGCAACAACATTGGCCTTCCCGGGATGATACTGCAAGTTGACATCATAATCCACAAGAAGCTCCACCACCTTCTCTGACGCATGTTAAGATCCTTCTGGGTGAAAACATACTTCAGCTCTTGTGGTCGGTGAAAATCTTCACCCTGTCTCCATACAAATAGTGCCTCCACAACTTAAGTGCAAACACTACTGCTGCCAGCTCCAAGTCATGGGTTGGGTAATTCCTCTCATGATCACGAAGTTATCGTGACGCATAAGCTATTACCTTCCCATGCTGCATCAGAACACATCCTAAACCTCTGCCTGAAGCATCACAGTACACTGAGAATCCTTCGGTCCCATCTGGAAGCGTGAGAATGGGTGCCGTTATCAGGCCTCGCTTCAACTGCTCAAAAGAACTCTGACACTCTACTGTCCAAGCAAACTGCGCATCCTTGCGAGTCAACTGGGTCAATGGCGCTGATATTCGAGCAAAATCTGATACAACCGCCGGTAATAGCCGGCCAATCCAAGGAAACTGCGAACTTCTGCAACGGTGCTAGGCACTGGCCATGACTCAATAGCCACGATCTTCTGGGGATCCACTTCTACTCCTCCTCGATTAATGATATAACCCAAATACGAAATACGATCGAGCCAGAACTCGCATTTACTGAACTTGGCATATAACTGGTACTTCCTGAGAATCTGAAGAACCACACGGAGATGCTGCTCATGCTCCGCCTCACTCTTGCTGTAGACCAGATGTCGTCTAGGAATACAATCACGAACTGATCCAAATAAGGCATGAAGATGCGATTCATGAGGTCCATGAATACTGCCGGTGCATTGGTTGCTCCAAAAGGCATAACAAGGAACTTCCAATGCCCATACCTCGATCTAAAAGCTATCTTCGGATGTCCTGCTCTCTGACTCTGATCTGATGATAACCTGAGCACAAATCAATCTTCGAGAATATTGAAGCCCCCTTGAGTTGATCAAACAAGTCATCTATCCTCGGAAGAGGGTATCTGTTCTTGATTGTCACGGAGTTCAAGGTACGATAATCAACACATAACCTGGACGTACTATCCTTCTTTTTCACAAGAAGCATCGGGGCTCCCCAAGGCGATCCACTAGCACGAATGAATCCCTTGGCTCGAAGTTCTTCAATCATCTTGTACAAGATCTCCAACTCTGACGGCGCCATCCTGTAGACTCTCTCTGATACTGGGGCTATTCCGGGAATCAAGTCTATAGTGAACTCGATCTCCCCTCCGGAGGCATACCTGGTAGCTCTTCTGGGAAAACATCTGGGAACTCATCCACTATCTTGGGCAACTGTACTGCTGCTACTGCCATCCGCAATATCGGAGGAGAAGGCTCATCTTCACCTCGGGAAAAGGAAAACTCTGGCTCGCCTGGAATGCTAAAAACAACTGCACTGCTGCTATAGGTCAAGTCTCAAGAGCTCAGCATAACACAGTTTACATCAGTCTAGACTCAACAAAAGTGTAAAATACAGACTCAATAAATAACTGAGAAGCTAGACTGAGCTGTCGTCTGACTTGGGCTTAATGTAGACGTCGTGTGTCGTATTGAATTATTACAAATATTATTTAGTCAATGTTATCAATATTTGGTTGACTGTGACTTTGTGTCAACAAAGCCATGACTTGAAACAGTTTTAAATTAATTTTAAAATAATTAAAATCACCAAAAGTCATAATATGAATAAATACAATTAAATAATATTTATAAACACAAAATTCCATAATACCCTCATTCCAAAAACTGGGTGTTACAATCCTACCCCCCTTAGAAAATTTCGTCCTTGAAATTTAAGTCGGTCGTACTCCTTCTAGGTCAACCACCCACCAAAGTCCCTAAGCAATTTCTAACTCTTACAATTTGAAGATAATATATAGAGTAATGGTCAACCATAGCAGTTGAAGGTCTCATCTAGATGGACTAGTCATATTAGATCAAAATAGCCCCATGGTATCAACATGCAAGCAATATAGGGTGTTCTGCTGAAAAGATAAAGAAGCAACAATCATTTACTTGTGGGACAGTCTACCATCCTATATGAAACTGGTAAAGACACTAGGAATTAATTATGAAGGATTACCATTCCAAAGATGATCAAATTGAAAGTTTAAGGCACGAGGGTCAATAGCATTGAAATCCAATAATACAATATATAAAGAAGATTTAGTCCCGGCATGATCTAAGTTGATCAATTTCAGGATATATCGAAGTTGGGCAAGATGGAGAACGAGGCCATTGAAGTCTGAGCACGAGTATCCATGATTTGGTATCCATGTCACAATTGAATTAATTCAATTGAATAAGACTCCAAACGCTGGATGATAAGGAGGATGACCCGGTCGACTGGTCACGATCAAGGAGTTAGAATTTAAAGGATGATGCAAGGATAAAAAATAAGTCAATTTTCTCCTTTGGATAGGAAAACTAAACGTGATACCTTGGGTTGATCTATCAAGTACAGTGCCTTTTTCTTTCTGAAATATGTGAAAGGCAAAACAATACGGAGTTCAAAGACGATGCTATTAAGTACAATACGTGGTTCATAGACGATGGAAATAATTCAAAGAGAATTGCCAAAGCTGTCGTGGATGAGACTCTAGGGCAAATTTAACTATGTCTCCCTCCACATAGAATAATATATGAAAAGCGAACCAAAGTGCAATAGGTTGATCAGACCATTATGCACCGGTTCTGATTAGACAATATGTTAGTAGGTGCCGGCCCCCAATAAATATGTCATGATCAAGCTCGAAAAAGATAAGCTTGCAAAACTGGTGCTAAATTTGCAAAAACATAAGATAGACAAAATATATAGTAAGGATATGATGAAGGAAGTTAATAGTCTAAAATCCTTTAACATCAATGAGTGAGGGTGAATCAAAACAAGAGGAAAAGGATTTTCAATTCGAAATTCATAATGAGATTCTCAAGGGTCGTCCAGGAATCTCTCAGGTAGTTCTAACTGTGATTGAGTACCTCTCCATTAAAGCCTATCTCTCAATCCTATCGCAGGCTCGCAACAGTACAACTAAGTCGTCGTACTACCACGATATCGCACTAATGCAACTCTCGACCTGCATGGGCCACCACTAAAAACGTGTCACGACCCGCACCCACTGTGAGGGTACGAGTACGTAACAGTGCCCAGCCTACGCCGCAGTGTCGGCGGTAGAACGCTGTCCTAGGTTACTATCTAATCAACAACTCACGCAATTATATAATGTACTTGTCAAATCTCAACTCCGAACGGAGGACAAGTATAGATATAATAAATCTCAATCACAGTCTAAGAACGATAAGATAACACAGAAGTTATAACTAAAGACTAAACAACAACATTTATAACCTAAATAATAATATCTCAAACAAAGTCAAATACAAACTCGTATCTCAGTTATTACAATTCAAGTTCTAAAACATGAAAACTAAACCAAGTCTACTAGCTAGTCTCCCGATCACTCCTGAGTGTCGGGGCCATAGGTAGCTAAGTCATCTCCTGCTCCAAGGCAAGTAGGGCAAATGTCCTCAGGGCAATCATCTGTAATATTTTAACAGGTCCAGTCAGGACAGGAACGAGTACAATTCAAAGATCCCAAGTAAATGACAGAGAACTATAAAGCAGTTATAGGCAGTTGTATTGATGAATATGGCAGTTTGTACGAGTAATGATGTAGAGAGCAGTTAAGGTACAAGGAAAGTAATTTAACTAAACAAGAAGAAACATAGCAATGAAGACTGTAAAATAAGATCTAGCTGAACTAGAGTAACATGAGTTCAGATGGTACAATATAAGTCGAGTGTAATCCCAATATGAGTCTAATATAAGATGAGTCGAATGTAATCCTAGTACAGTATGAGTCGAATGTGATTCTAATCATTATTCTAATAAGGTGAATCGAATAAGGTGATACGAATAAGGTGATACGAATAGTGATTCACATGATGTTCTAACAATGATTCGAATAAATTCTCCAAGTGTGTTTTAAAATACTTAGTTAGACATGTAAACGGCTAAGGGTAAATCCGGCACATCACACACCTGGCCGGGTATGGAATGGCTATCGTTCGAATATTATTCACAGGGGGTGGTTCGAATAGTATGAATGTTCACATGTCTAATCAAGTATTTCCCCGCCCATCTAATACAAATGAATCCAAAATCCGACACATCAACCGAATAAAAGTCCAACCAGCATAAGAAGATACGAATAGGTGGTTCGAATAGTGATTCGTATGGGGATTCGAATAATAGAGGTAAGACGAGTAAGTATGTGTCGTATACATGGATTCAGAAATAACAATACGTGTTTGTAACAGAGAATCACATATAGCTAACTAGAACTGAAGTACAGTAATTGACAAAAATAAGAGAACTATCAGAGAATGTACTCGCCTGATACTCTGAAAAGAGTAATGTAATATCAGATGTCTGCACCGGAGTCACAATGTCCTAAATAGAGCAGTATGGGTTATAATGTGTTTAAAATAAGATAGATAAAATTTACGATGCAATCTACATAATTCTAGGCCAATCTAGGTCAAAGTCAACTCTAAGTCAAACCTGGTCAACTGTCTAGTTCAAACTAGGTCCAAGTCAAACTTGGTCAATTCTGGGTCAGTTACACTAGTCAACTAGATCACTCCTAGTCTAGTCAAGTCTCACTAGGCCTAACCAAGTTAGCCTAGGCAATCAAGGCTAGACAATATGATAAGTGAAACAATGTGAACCACACCAAGGCATATATATATATACCATATAGGTATATATATACCACACATAGGGCTATTGCCTATAAGTAGTAATATATATATTATATATAGGGAAGCTATGTATTTACATATATATCACATATGCAAACATCAACTTACATATATATATATATATATATATATATATAGATATATATTATATATATATATATATATATATATATATATATATATATTGACATGCAATATAATCTCAATCCCATAGTCCAAGGCCCCCAAACCTATACCATATATAACCCAACACTCAATGGTACCTCACACATACATACATCTACCTATAGACTATAGGTAATATCCTACTTTAATACAATATCTTATCCTTAAAATCAAATACCTTAGCATTTACCTACTAACATTCTAACATACCTTACTAATTTTTACTCAACTCACACCCACACTCATACATGAATCATAACATATAGGACTGATATTTGTATTGGATTGTTTGAACATCAAATGGGCTGTATGGTAGTTGTTGCTGCTATAGAATGCAGCACAAGCTGCTGCTGCTCTCAAGTCCCCTCTTCCACTCTCTAATTTCTAAGGATGCAGGACAGCTACATGATATAAACTGAACTAATGCCTAAGTAAGGTCAAACCATGCCATTGCTATGGCCTATGACACAATCACACACCTACCATATATGCTGTCAAGCCATGCACCACACCCTAATACTTCTCACTGCACTCTATTGCAAGTGCCCTGCCAAGCAATGCTGCTACTGGTGCTAGCTGCTGCAATGCCACTGCAAATGCAAGCCAAGGCAGGGCAAGCCAAGTCAAGGCAGTTGTAATGCAATGCTGAAATGAAAAGCCAGGCAAGCCAAGGCAGCTGCAATGCAAATGCTGAAATGAAAAGCCAGGCAAGCCAAGGCAATGCTGCTAATCCCTGCCCACTTAACCTCTAACAAAACTCAACAGGAAGCTAACTCCCAACCAAACTTGATACTCCTAAACCCTATAACCTAATCCTATGTCCTATTGTCAACTAACCTGTCAAAGCCCACATCCCCAATGGCAAGATACATATCCAAACCAATTCAAATCACGAAACAACAGTGCCCACACAATGTCCATCTCATGTTCCAGTGAGAGTGAAACAGTGTGCACATGTGTGGGAAAATAGGGAATTGGGTTTCAGTCTACATTCAGTGATGTGTATGTGACATTGTGTGTACAATGGACAGCCATATGCATCTCAGGATTATGTGACAGTTCAGATGTGAGTGTGTGTGTGCATCAGGAATTTGAAGAGTGTAATATCAGGGTGTTATGTGAGACAGCAGTAAGAGTGTTCAGGTGTTCAGAACAGTGTCATAATGTCAATAGTTTGTGTGGCATGATGTGTGTTTAGAAATAGGTTTCAGTTGGCAATGACAGCCCAAACAATGCTATGAAAACCTGAGAATCAAGGTAAAACCAAACTCCATCCAAAAACTTAGTTTTCAAACATCAACAAATCTCAGGATTAGAGTTTTTCAGGAAGAGAAATTACAGTTTTGTGAAATTAAACATAGCAATTAAACTTCAAAAATCAGTTTTAGAGGCAAATGAAAGTTCAGAAATCTCCATTTTCAAGACTGTGTATCAGTCCACATTCAAAAGCCATTTCGAAATCCTAATCCTCCAATGCAAGTCCTAAATCAACATTGCAGTAATCTATCACATATGTATATGAATTGATATGTAAATTAAACATCAAAGAGTTAGCTTAAAACAAAAATCTAATTTCAGAATATTCGAAAACATGGAGCATGTATCAGAAAATAGGAATCCTTAAATTAGGATTCGAATCTACATAAAACCTCAAATTAAAGGCCAACATAGTATCGTGCACATGTTAGTGTGTGTACAGGTCATTTTGGTCCACATAAGTCGACACAAAGTGTCCAAATACTAAAAACCACATTTCAGAAAATCAGTGTCAGCCTCTCGGCAGAGGTGCAGTACAAGCTAGGATACGACACACGACACCATAGGGCTCGTGCTCGTGTCCTGGGATGCGCCAAGGACAGGGCTAGGGTCCCATCACCCTGCATCGTGTCCACGACACGCGTGTCCTGAGCACGAGACACGTATCAGTGGACGGCTGCGCGCGCGTGTGTGTGTTCGAAATTTCAGTGCGGGTCGATTTTCTCTCAAACCCCACGATGAAATCTTCTGAAATTTTGCGTGTGCTGTGTCAGTCAGTAGGCCATTGTGTCCACCAAAAATCAGGGCCTGAGTCACCGTGTCGTGTCCACAATGGCACCCGAGCAGCAGGACACTGCACGGTGTCCTCGTGCACGCGTTCGTGTCCAAATTTGGACACAAAAACCAACCCAAATCGTGTTCAGTCATATAGAAACATAATCTACATATAATAAGCTTTCCAAATATGTAATTTGTTTTGAAAAACATTAACATTCAATCCATTGAGGCATTTCAATAAATACCTTAAATAACACATAGACACGTGTCCGATACGGACACCAAACGGACATGAAATCCACCCAAATTTCGGCGACACCTAGGGGACTCCTAGATCTAGCCCTAAATGCAAAGAAAACTAAAATTTAAATCAATTTGAAGGGTTTTACCTATATGTGCAAAAAGCTTAGAAAAGCTTCAAATGGGGGATTCCTCCTTGCTATCCAAAAGCTCCCAAATTGATTCAAACCTGAGATTTCTCTCCATGAACATAAAGTAGGGATCAATTAGAATCCAATGCAAAAGATTTGAGCCAAAAAGGAATTGAAATGAGGAAGTTATGGATTGGGGAAGAAGGCTCTTTACCTCTTCTTCAAACTTGTAAAAATTTAATAAAAGAGGCAAGAACAAGAAGAAGATTATTTATAGGGAAGGGGGAGCCCTAGTGGCTGGTCATAAAGTGGAAAAATTAGGGTTAGGGTTTAGTATAATGGCTATGGGCCAAGTTGTACTAGTCATGGAACCTATTTCTAAGTCTCAAGTCTATGGACCAATACACCAATCCTCCTACTCCAAACTTGATCCTAAGTGTCCTAACTTGAGTTGACTTAAGTTAAACTAGAGTCCTGTCACGCCCCAGATCCAGAATACTGGAGAGCGAGGGCAGACACAGCCAGCTACGTATATTGAAATAGAATACATCTCAACTATACGGTCACGGCTGTCTGGATATGAGGGTTTATACAGCCAGCAGTCTCTTAATGTCAAGCCTATTGTCTCAATCTCAAGCAATTAACAGAAAGTTACAAGATGTTAGAGCATCAAATATATATATAAGGCGTCCCAAATATTACATATTGGATGATCATGAAGCTAGTCGTACAAAATGATAGGACTAGCAAGAGTTCAGTCGTACATGATCAACCCTAGGATTTGTTAATCATGTTTACAGCCCGTAGGCAGACAGTAAGTAAATGTGCATCGAGCTAACAGATGCTCGTCGGCTAAACGCCTCAAAAGAATGAATTTACATATAAGTGGGTGAAGACAAAAAAAAGAAAACCCACTCGTAGCCCGGGTTCCGTCTAGTGTTCACCATTGGGCTGGAAGCTTGGTAGATCCTCGGGAGCTGCTCCGAAATCTGGCCACACAAAACCAGCTGGGTCAAACCCCAGAAAGAGCAAGTGCCACAAAGGAGGCCACAAATAAGAACAAAAGCCAGCATATCAGAACATAAGAAATAAAGGAAGTACAAGTAATAAAAATACACAGAGCGATAAACGACTAGGGATGTAGAACCATTCCGGGAGCCAGGTTACAATCCTTAAACCAAACAAGGACCGGGATTGTACCCCTTCGCCTGAGTAGTTCACTGTCTCTACCCATTTATCGTTAGGGATAAGTAAAACAATCATGATCAAGAGTTCCAGGTGCAGGGGCTAGACAAAACTTAAACGGGGCTGGACACCATTCATCCAATCGGCCAAGCAAGTACTACGGCTTACTACTTTAACTAACTAGGGTTATCACAAGCCTAATTACTAACAAGATGCAAGTGAGAAACTCCCAGTCCCAAGCCCTGCAGACCATCCAGTTATCCTTCCGCGGGTTGAGAGTATAGGTGGGTACATCGCCCGGGAGACAAATGTACCCTTAGGTGACTTAGAGGTGCAACACATGACAGTGTGCTGGAAATGTGCTCTACTCATCGGCAAGCTACAAGTCCATTAATGCCTCCAGATAACGAGACTGCCTGTGACCGGGAATTCTCCATGTTCTAATTTGGTCTACTCATTACCTAGTCCAATTTTAGTGTGAGTCCCTTGCCGTGGTACCCAGGGGATCACGTCCTAGGCATGATGCAAGACTGGACAAGTAGCTTAAGCAAGCACAGGACGCACACCCACGGTGTCATGTCAAGTAGCAAGTCAGGTGAGCCTACCGCAGTAGCCCAAATTATCAATTCATCAGGTCATGGTCTCTTGTCGAGTTACATGTTGCCAAGTCATGTTCAAGTCATCAGGTCGGTTTACAAGTTGCAGGTTGAAGAAAAATAACAAGTCACAAAAACTCCAATTTGTGTCCAAGCATGTCAAGCCCAATCAAGTGATGTAGTGGACATTAAACATCAAAAGCTCCAATAAAACCAAATGGAGAATCCCAGAGAAAACATTAAAATCACGGGGGAGTAAGGCAAACAGAAGAGCGCGCGCGTAAGGCCTTGGGCGGCTCGCGTAAGGGAACAGGGGCAAGCGCGCAATGGAACGGGAGAGGGACCCACATGCAAAATGGCGGCTGAAACAAGGGGGGCCACACGCGCAGAGCGCGCGCGTAAGGCAGCGAGAAAAGAGGGGGGGCCACGCACGTGGTCGTGCGTAGAGGAGGTGCTGCTCCCGCGCACAGCAAAAAGGGGAGGGCCCCACGCTGGCGCCAGCAGCTGGGAACGGGAGAGGGCCCCACACGCGCAGAGCGCGCGCACGTAATGCAGCGAGAAAAAAGGGGCCCACTGCTGCGTAGAGGCTGCAGCGGCTGCCGCATAGAGCTAGGGGCCCGCTGCATTGCGTAGAGGCTGCACAGAGGGGAAAAGGAGGAGGGGACGCCCCCCACACGCGCAGAGCCGCTCGCGTAAAGCGCTGGCCGCTGGCAGCACGCGTAGCGGCTGCAACCGCATGGCATAACACCACTGGTGTTGCCAACAAAGGGAAAGGAGGAGTTCTTCTCCTACCTCTAGCTGAGAGGAAGAACCCAACCCCTAAAACTTGCAAAATCCATAACTTTCTCATTTTAAAACGAAATCAGATTTCGTAAAGACTAAAGTTGTATAAAACTTAATTCTCCACAACATAAAAACCTCAAAAACCATCCAATCAAAGTTTATTAAATGAATTTCAAGGAAAACCGAGATTAATGCAAAGTTAGATCTAGAGAGATCCATGCTTCAAATCAAGAAGTTCCAAGTTCTAATATTGTTCTAAACTAGCTAACAAACTTTCGAACAAGAAGAATCATGGTTTCTTTTCTTTTGATGGCAAGATGCACTTGCCTATGGTGGAGTAAAAGGGTTTTAAGAGGAAGAAGAAGAAGAAGAGGATGCTGGTGGTGTTGATGTAATGAAGAGAGAGAATGGTAGGTAAGGTTATTAATGGGTGGTGGTGTGGTGGAGGTAAGGGATAGTGTAGGTTAAAGTGATCCATAGCAATTCCGACCAAAGCAAGCCAGGCCGAACCCTCCAAGGGCCCATCTCCTATGAAATAATAATAATAATAATAATAAAAAATTAAACCCAAATCCGTAATGCAACCCAATAAGTTAATAAAGTCGGCCCAAGGCCAAATACGGGAAATACAGGAAAATAATTACCAGAAAATTCAAGAAAATTCCAAATGCGCACAGGAATACGAAATACGGGAACCGAAGGTGACAAGTCCATACCATGTTAACTAGGTTACCAAGTCAAAGTCAAAATCTAGGACAGTTTCTTAAGTCACAGCTAGTCAAAAGTCAAAATCAATAATCACCAGTGCAATAAATCATGAAATAATTCAAAGAAGCCAAATGACCAAAATACCCTCATGCTCAAAAGTAGAAATAAATTATCCTAATGACATGGTCAGGCTCTAGGTCAGACAGTCTCTCTGGTTACACTAGCAAGGCATCAAAATCACAAGCCATGACTTGAAACAGTTTTAAATTGATTTTAAAATAATTAAAAATTACCAAAAATTATAATGTGAAATAAATACAATTAAATAATATTTATAAACGCAAAATTCTAAAAATATCTTCTTTCCAGAAACTGGGTGTTATAAGTACCACAAAGGAGCACAAAAGAGTGAGATAAATCCCAAGCAAAAAAAATAATAGAAATAATAATAATAATAATAATAATAAGCTTCAGGTCGTAACCTCGGTCCACAGCCTGTCCTAGCACGATAGGCCAACCCAACAACCAAACAAGGACATGGGTTGGACCACGCGCCATGATAGTCCATGTCCCTCGGCTACTAGTGGAAGGCTCAAGCACAGTCAAGTTATTTTCCAAGCGGCCATTCATTTCTGCGGCTTTCTATATTGGGCAGAGTTATCCATGCGATACTGATTAAAAGGAAACCTCAGATCGTGTCAACCCAGCAGGGCTAGCCAAACCATAAGACATATAACACACTGCATATGCACCAGTCCCCCGGAGGGCTACCGTGCTAACACATATAACACATAGCTCGTAGAGGTCGGATATAGCCTTCCGCTATAGGCGAATAAAGCCATATCCGTGGCGGCCAACCCGACACGTCAGGACAAAA
The DNA here is from genome assembly GCA_029216955.1 of Iris pallida. Classification (NCBI taxonomy): domain Eukaryota; kingdom Viridiplantae; phylum Streptophyta; class Magnoliopsida; order Asparagales; family Iridaceae; genus Iris; species Iris pallida. Next base: position 37,527 of record JANAVB010025401.1, on the reverse strand, counting down.
CCTGGGGTGGCCAGTATGGCACGATCTCAGGATTCTTTCCACCCAATGCATCTACTAAGTTAGTTGCCTAGTTAATCCCTAGGTTGTTCTCAGAGTTCACATGTCGTGGTCACATGTTCACTCCTTTAGATGTCGTACTTTGTACGAGTACCCTAAGAAGGAATCCGTACTGGCTCCTGGAGTCATACATATGTTTCCTCCTTCTTGGTGTAATGCAACACACATCACATACCACGTCATTGCTATCGATCATTACTTATGTAAATGTTGGACTCTTGGGAGTACTGGCAGGTATCACATAGGAACACTTAGCGCTTAAGATTGTACCTCGGTGCTCACATAGATTGTACCTCGGTACACACATAGGGATACCAGCCATCACATAGGTAGTCAGATCAAAAATGAGGACTAATAACATAGGGACCTACGGCTGAGGCTCGTACGGCCAAGAAATGAAGTCCGCATGACTTTATGCGGCTCGGGAAAGCGGGCTCTTATGGCTGCTAAAGCTCATGCGGCCAAATGCCATACTCCATACAACCAGAAGAACGAGCTCATACGGCTGGAAACACGGGACGCATGCGGCTCAGGAGCAGCAGGCATATGCGGCTGGAGAGTAAGCAGGGCGCATGCGGCTCAAAAGCTTATGCGGCTGAAGCTGCCAGCGCCATGCGGCTGGAAAATGGTCAGGGCGCATGTGGCTGAAGAAATTCCTTCGGCAGCTATGCTTATGCGGCCGAGATTTTCACATGCGGTTGCAATGCTTATGCGGCTGAGAATAGCTTATTCGGCTGCAATGCTTATGCGGCTAGAAAACTTTATGCGGCTGAAGGAAAGCTTTATGCGGCCACCATTGCTTATGCGGCTGGATTGAGCACATACGGCTGCAAAGCTTTATGCGGCTGAGAATTGCACATGCGGCTGCAACTGTTCATCTTCCCTGCCAGAGCCAGCGTAGACGAACCATGGTGAAACCCAACTAATGCTTCGGCCACAACTTCCTCCAAATAAGTCGAAATCTAACTTTCCAAAGGTCAAAACTGTGTAGAATCAAATTTCCTACAATATAGGACCATTGGTTTTCGAAAATAGCCAAGTTGATAGATCAAAACCATAAAAACCCATGAAACCCTAGATTTTTAGGAACTTAGATCTACACAAATTTAGCCATAAAAATCAGAATCTTCAAGAACTAAACTTGTAGAGAATAAAGAGAAGAATAATATATACAAATAATATCAAAGAAAAATCAAGAGAGAGAAAATTCACTAATCTCTACTTTTGAGCAAGTTGTACTTGCCTGTGGAGTGGTGGTTGAGAGAAGTAAATGGAGGAGTGAATGGGGAGAGAGAGTGAGGAAGAGATTATAAATAGGGGTTGGTTAATGAAAACCCTAATCCCTAATCTCTATCCATCCCACTAATGGCAAGCTTAAAAGCTACATGCAACCATTAATAAATAATATACAGAATTATATACATGCTAAAACAGATACAGTATACAGAATTCTTAAAGAATACATATATCGGGATCGGAAAGTGACAGCGAGTGGCTCGTGTGATGGCACATATAGGATAGTGATGGTTATAGATAGCTGACTTCATAGAGAGCAGATGTTTGGGTCGGATGCGACTTGTACATCACTGGACGGAGAAGACAACCAGTAGGCGTATAGGATAGACTGTTACTTTATTCTAGCCTCAATGATACTCGGTTATGGGCATGGATACCCGGTTATGGGCCATACACTCACTAGGGGATACTTCCGGCAGCGGCCACTAGCTGTGCGCTAGGTACGGTCAGGAGGTATACTAGTGTTTATATGTTTATATCGGCTCGTGATCCGACGTAGGCTCATGCTCGTTGTCATTCCCTTATTTACCCCCCATATGTTTCGAAGTTGTCTTTATATGCATTCACTTAGACTGGTTAGCTCACCCCCTTATGTTACATCAGTATTTATGTTATGACATGTTTATATTTGTATCTTGTTATGTCCCTGAGAACCTGGTTCTTTTTCAGATCCCGACGAGCACACATACTCGACGATCTACGGTATCGGTGCTGAGGAGGAAGACTTTACTGAGGACTACGAGGTCTACCCTGAGGAGTTTCTTGACCTCGGTATGCTGCTACTTGGGCTGAGAGTTTTTATCTAGTTAGTTGATACTCATAGCTAGTTATTTCCATTCATGTACTTTCATTTGATGTATTATGGGATTGTTTCCACCAGACTTATATTTCCTTTCAGTTGTATTTGGACATTCAGACTACTCTATTTTACTTTCAGTACTTCCTTATGTTATCTGTGGATGAGATTAGATGATTGTCTGTGTTGGTTAGTTACTCTTACAGCGTAATACACCTAAGTAAGTCCATTAAATTGGACAGCTCACTCTAGGTCGTATCAGCTGGCCAGGTTATGCTCTAATCTCATGTATTTGGGACTGGGCATGACATGGTTTTAGTGGTGGTTCATGCAGGTCCCAGTTCATCGCTTAGGGTAAAATCGACACGAGCCTGCAATTAGGACTAGGAATGTAGAATCTCATCCATAATCTGATTATCGCCTTGACTTTTGCATCCCTAATCGTATGATTAAAATCTAACATATTGCTTGTTTCTTGTACTTATCTTATGGAAGTCTTGTCTCTTTCAGAGAGATGCATTTGCACAGCGGATGCACGACTTATGGCATTGCCCGGGCATCCGACACCGAGCCCAGCGACGATAGAACTCCAGATCCTACGGGAGTCTAGACTACAGGACGAGTTCAGACTGTTCCGATGACCCCGTCCATTCATGTGGGGTTCACACCGAAGTCGGTATCGATGCACCAGGAGGGCCAGACGTCACAGACGTCTATGTGACAGGAGGAGAACCCTTTGCCTCCGCCACCTCCCTTCCTTCTTCAGATGCCACAGGAAGCGTACCAGCAACAGATGCCCTATGCACTCAATCCTCCCCAGATGCCATAGGGAGTATACCCGCAGTAGATGCCGTATGCACCTATTCTGCCCCAGATGCCACAGTCGGAGGGACAGCCCCAGATATTTCAGTTCTTCCAGATGATGAACAGCAACAGTGGCAACAGACGGGCTATGAGGCAGACTATGATGACTGCCTTGGAGAGGATGACAGCTCCAGCACCGGCAACACCACCAGCCCTAGCACTAGTCCAGCAGGTGGACAGTGTTTTGAGGTACCATCAGATGAACCCAAAGCCCTTCAAGGGGAATGAGAGCCCAGAGGAGATATCAGACTGGATAGCTAGCATGCAGAAGAACTTGGAGGCTTCGCAGCTACCTGCTGACTTGTGGATGACTGCCATGAGGACTCAGCTGGAGGGGAATGCCCATCATTGGTGGGATTCGAAGGAGCGTGAAGTCGGAGACAAGACTAGGGAGCAGTTTCTTGAGTACTTTGGGGCGAAGTGCTTCCCAGCTACCGTCCGAGATGCTCTCTACGATCAGTTCCTCCACCTCAAGTAGGGCAACATGACTATAGACGAGTATGACGCAGAGTTCAGTCATCTCAGTCGGTTCGGCACGCTACTGATACCAGATGAGAGGGAGAAGATCCGGAGGTTCCATCATGACCTGACGAAGAAGCTTTAGAGATATACGAGCGCACAGTCGAGGACTGCCTATGAGGAGGTGCTAGCCGAGGCCAGAGTCCAGGAAGCTATCAATCGGGATCCGTTAAGTGCGAGGTGCCCCACTCCGACGGCTGTACCAGCCAGAGCCCAGACAGGAGACCCGACCAGATGCCCGGGGATCCATCATCAGTAGCAGAGAGCCCCCCATACCAGCAGAGGGAGCTTTTGACTTGCCACTACTGTGGCAAGAAGGGACACATTCAGAGGAAGTGTAGAAAGAGGCTCAACCAGTGCTTGAGGTGTGGATCGGGACAGCATCAGGCTATGGACTGTGAGCCCCTGTTTTTCAAAAATTATTTAATTAGTGTCAATTAGTCGTTAATGTCATTTTTAGCCTTAAAATAAATATTATGATTTTTAGGAATTTTTCTAGAATTTTTAAATGGTGTTTAAATAAGTTTTAAATAAAAAAATACCAATTTGTAATTTTCAACATGTTTTAATTAAGTTTTACAATTAATTAGATTGTTAAAATATTGGTTGCAATTTTCTATTTGTTTCATGCAAATTTCATTTGCATATAGCTACTGTTAGGGGCCTAGTTGCAAAACCTAAACATCTAGGGACTGTTCTGTAAAACAGTCGTCACCCCCACGACCCGGCCACCTGGCCCCGAGACCGGCGGATATTTTCCGCTTTTCTCGGCCGGCCACCGCCTCAAACTACCTATAATACCTCCCCTTCGACCCCAGACCAACCCTAACCCTATCCACCACCACGACCACCGTAGTTCTTCTTCTCCGGCGAAAACCCTAGGTCCTAAACCCTAACTCCGGCGTACCCTAGCACCGCCTCACCGACCATCGTCGTCAGTCACCACCACCACCATTCGATTCGCCTCGTCGAGTCGAGCACAGCGCCACCCGAGCGCCCCGACCACGACGCCTCCTCTGCCCAGTCGCCATCCCGACAGCAACCCAACTTCGGAACGTACGTATCAGTACTGTCTCTGGGTCGTATTTGTGTCTCGAATTCACGTAGATGACTCGCCAGGACAGGGCAATCTATTGGTAAGCTTGGACACGGTCGAATCAATTGCGTGTCGTGCTGAGTGTAGACACAAGACACTGTGTCGTGTTTCATAAGCCGTGTCCCTAACTGTCAGGACACGGTATAGCATAACGGGTCGGATTTGTTTCTTTGCGGGTTAAAAACCAATAATTAATTAAACTCTTTATTATTAACCCGAGCCCCACCCTGACAGCAAGCCCGCTCAGGCCCACTGGCCAGCGGGTGGGGCTCTAAGTCTTGACCCTTCCAGAACAGAGGGCCGAATTCGAGACCTCTGTCTATTTTTTTTGTTTTCTTTTATTTTTTGTTTTATTATATATATATATATATATATATTATATATAATATATATATATTTATATATAGTATATGTATATGTATATATATATATATATTATTATATAACTGTTTTATGTGTATATATATACTATATTTGTATATATATATATATATTTTATTTAGTACTCTATTTTATTATATATGTATATATATATATATATATATAGATTATATATATATATCATATATATATATATATATATATATATATATATATAGATATATATATATATATCTTATATTATCTTATATATATATTATATGTATATTGTATGTTCATGTATATATATTATTATATACATACTATTATTATAGTATACAATATTGTATGTATATATATATACTTTATATTAGTATTTTTATTATATATATATAATATTAACATATTATGTATATATCCATTATGTAAATATCTATATATTTATATGTAAATATAAATATTGTAGATTACATTTTATATATGTATTCACTCTACCTAGTGTAAAATAATTGTCATATTTTATAACTACTATGTATAATTTTGCCTTATTAAAATATTAGTATTTATTATGTATTTTTACGTCTTTATTTTTTGTGTATTTAAATTACTGCAACCATTGGTGTCCAAGCCTAGCATGAGTTTTTGGACTCAAATATATTTTTACACATTCAATACCTGTACAAATCATATTGGACTTGATTAATGGCCTTGGGTCCTGTATTTGAACTTTGGTTCAAACTATGTACATGGACAAAATACGCAGATAATTAATTATTTAATTTCAGATGTGTGCAATGCTGTTTTTGAATTTCTAAAAATAATTAAATTGCTGTTAAAATTCTAGAAAAATAGTATTTAGATACTATGTTAATTTAGCTAATTTAGTATAATTTTTATAGATTTAATTTTAGTTTACCACTATCTTGGCATATGAAACAGAGCTCATTTTCTGTGTACTTAGGAAAACTGATTTTATAAAATACTTGTACTGGTTAATAAATTCCAGAAAAATTATAATAAATTTCTATAATTGACAAGGATCATTTTGTTACTTTATTTTATGTAAATTAAACTTTTTGTCTATATCAAAAATTGTTGGAACACAATGTTCATTTGATTTATTTATTGAATAATTACGACTTACAATTTTTGTGTTATTTTGAGTTTAGCCGTATGAACCTCACCCCTCACTAGTGTAAAGACCCTAGAAAGTTAGTTAAATTAGTATGTCACCCCACATTGGTCTTCTATGCTAAGTCATCATTTGGCTAGGGCCCAGTCACAAGTCGTGTTTCACAAATTAGTCTTAGTGTTTTAGCTTAGTGTAAAAACTAAGTTTATGCATTATTTCTACAGTGATGAGTTACCAGACATCTATAGCACTTTTATCGCAGCTTGATTTGCTTTGCTTTGCTAGAGGCAAGTACTTTCTACAGACTTTACATACTGCTATAACAATAAACTGCGATTTACCAACCATGTTAAATGCTGATCCTTGGGGTAGCAAGTTAGAATTTTACATGTTGTATTATTTTAGTCTCTGCCATATTTAGACAGTATCTCATATCTCTCACATGTTTAAATAACGGGGTTAAGGGGGAAACTGCTAGTATTGTACGTGAACATGACCCCCTTCTCCGTATGTTTACGCGCTCGGTGACATTCTGTATGTGACCTTGCCGATGTTCTGATCTCGCGGTTTGTGTATGGATATACACCGATGCCGTTCGTGCACGTATGTGCATACCAGAAAACTTGATATGTGCCGCTATACATCCTATTCACCTATTGACCGATTCACGTACATGCTACGGTTTTAAACTTTTAAACTATATGTTGTCATTTCTAAAAAGAACCAATTAAACCATGATATGCCATGATTCCAGTTTACTACATTCTTGTTCATGCTTAGATATTTAGTTTGCTAGAATCAGTACTTGCTCCCGTTGACAGGATAACGTTGTAGGTGTCCTTACCGAGGAGGAGTACTCTGCGACTCATATTATGGAGATACTGCCGAGGACCCGGCTTTGCTTTACGAGGATGTACCTGCGGGGAAACTCGCCTAGTTTGCGTAGTCACTTGGGATACTTAGTGTAGTCATGTATTTAGACTACGTATTTTGTAACTGGACATGTATCCAGTTTTACATTTCAGACTTGTACTTTGGACATTTTACTATATGAGACGACTTTTGTGTTTAGAGTATTTATAACTTTTATTCACTTATAGAACTGTTAGCACATTTAGTCTTATCTTGTTATCTCTAGAACAGCTTACTGCATTTTATTCCAAACGCAGGCTGGACATGACTCGGCCTGGCCCAACAATTTGGGTAGCGGGTCGTGACATATTTTAGTGGTGGCCCATGCAGGTCGAAACTAAATTGTTTGGTTACGTTATTGTACTAAGCATGCCTACAATTATAAACTTAAGGTAATTAGACAACATTAGGAATGGCGCTTAGAAAACCTAGAGGAATGCTAGGATTGCAACATAGGAAATACATCACATGCTTGCTATTATAATTAGATTTTCTTGCCTATGATTGCTTACTTTAAACAAGTCCTTATAAGTCCTTTTTATTGTAATTAGATGGTGCTTACTCGTTCATCCCAGTATGTTACACTGAGAATGGCGCACTCCATATCCAGTCAGCTGACCAGTTGACTGATACACCCCACCTCCACCTACCACATTCTCCCACTCCACAGATCCACAGACCCAGATGCCTCCACCACCTTCCACATCACAGGCCCAGCAGGACCCAATACTTCCACCACTATATCACTATACCTACCCAGGCTTCCGTCACACTCGACGGGAACCAACTGCTCACTATGATCCAGGGGTTCCTAACGACCCATCAGGAGCAGACTACCCTACTCCGCCAGAGCATGGAGCGTTGAGGAAACGTACCGTGGTCCCACCACCTGTAGAGCTACGGCAGAGAGCGGGGACGATCAAGGACTTCATGGGTCTGAATCCCAGGAGTTCTCAGGGACTGAGGGCATAGTAGTAGCAGATGACTGGCTAGACTCGGTAGAGAGGAAGCTCCTTGGAGTTAGGATGCCGGGTGACCTCCAGGTCGAGGCAGCGGGATTTCTGCTGATAGACTTGGCAGGAGTCTGGTTCCGGAATGAGCCGTTGTTTGCGAGAGGGAGAGCCATTGGGATCAGTTCAAGACCCAGTTCAAGAAGAAATTCTTCTCGACCACTGCTAGAGTAGCCATGGGCTACGATTCCAGAACATCCAGCAGGGGAACCGTTCTGTTAACGAGTATGCGGCAAGTTTAGTCGCCTGAGCCGTTTCGCTCTAGTCTGGCTGCAGATCCAGAGGAGAAGACCGTAGGTTTTGCCATGGTCTAGTTCCAGACATCGGCATTCTTATAGTGGCGAACGGTATGACTGACTACTACCAGAGCCTAGAGTTGGCCCGGAGCATCGAAGAGCGTCTTTTGTCTAGCAAGAGGCCGGCTTCTGTACACCTCGAGGGACCGTCCAAGCGTAAGGCTTTCCAGCAGAGAGCACCGACGCCGCACCAGCAGACATACGTCCCCCTACACCACATCATCAGACCCCGCCAGTTAGAGCCCCGGGACCCCGACAGCAGCCGAAGGAAGCTTTTTGTGTATACTGTAAGAGGCCAGGCCATGACTCTCGTCTGTAGGAAGAGGTTGGATCAGTGTTTGGCTTGTGGGTCTCCCACCCATCAGCTTCGAGAGTGCCCAGTAGCGAAGACTAGAGGGCCGCTTCTGACCCAGCAGCAGAGGTTTGGGCAGCACTACAAACAGCAGAAGGGACCTCAGGGGAAGGTTTATACCCTAGCCCTTGAGCCGGAGCCGGAGCAGGTTTCAGAGCCAGATTACTTAGTTGACGTCATCACAGGTCATGTTTATTTGCATACTTTCTAGCTCTATGCTTATTTGATTCTGGTGCATCTCATAGCTTCCTATCATTAGAGTTTATGCATAAACACCATCTAGTAGCTATACCTATGCGAAGATTAGTAGAGTGATGACGGGAGGAGGACTAGTGCCTATTAGAACTATCTATAGATGTTCTATTTTATAGCCGGAGAGAGTTCAGGGGACGATTCTTTGAGATGCCACTCCCCGGTTATGATATCATATTGGGGATAGATGGCTTAGCTATGCCCATGCATCTATAGATTGTCATGAGGGTAGTATTTTGTTCAGTCCTCCAGGCACAGCACCATTCAGTGTCAGGAGGACAGGGCCGGAGATCAGCCTAGAGCCGAACTGTTGTGTGACAGTTGGGGACGTAGCACCGCCACACCCTATCATTAGGGAGTTTATGGATATATTCCCAGAGGATCTTCCAGGACTTCCGCCTGACAGAGATGTGGAATTCACTATAGATTTAGTGTCGGGTTCATCACCAGTATCCCGGATTGCTATAGAGTGAATCCCAAGGAGGCCATAGAGAAGAAAGATCAGATTAATGACCTGTTGAAAAAGGGTTTCATTCGATCCAGTGCTTCTCCATGGGGAGCGCCAGTGCTCTTTGTGCCTAAGAAGGATGGTACAGTCCGGTTGTGTATTAACTACCGGGCGTTGAATGCCATCACCATCAAGAACAAATATCCTCTGCCCAGGATAGATGATTTGTTCGACAGTTGAGTGGGGCGAAGGTGTTTCCAGGGTAGACTTGAGATCCGGGTACCACCAGGTGAAGGTTAGAGCAGCAGACATCCAGAAGACGACGTTCAACATGAAGTACGGGCAGTACGAGTTTCTGGTGATGCCGTTTGGTCTCACAAATGCGCCAGCTGTCTTTATGAATTTGATGAATAAGACATTTCACCAGTATCTGGATAAGTTTGTCGTAGTGTTTATCGACGACATCCTGATATACTCGAAGACACCGGAGGAGCATGCAGAGCACTTGCGGATAGTTTTAGGGATTCTGAGACAGGAGAGATTGTTTGCCAAATTGCCGAAGTACGAGTTCTTTTTAGACCGAGTGGAGTTTCTCGGCCATGTAGTCATGGAGATGGAATCTCGGTGGATCCCAGAAAGATTGCTGCAGTTGAGACATGGAAGGCTCCGACGTCAGTTTCAGAGATCAGGAGCTTTCTGGGTTTAGCAGGCTATTATAGAAAGTTCGTCCAGGACTTTGCTAGGATAGCTGAACCCATGACGAAGCTGACGCAGAAGGACGCAGAGTACATTTCGTCAGAGGACTGCCAGGCAGCTTTGAGGAGCTGAAGAGGAGGCTGACGACGCTCCAGTTCTGACATTACCTTCAGGTTCTGGAGGTTTCACCTATACAGCGATGCTTCTGGGAAGGGGCTAGGATGTGTCCTACAGCAGCATGGAAAAGTGATTGCTTATGGATCTAGGCAATTGCGAACTCATGAGCGGAATTATCCTACCCATGACCTAGAGTTAGCTGCGGTGATCTTTGCACTTAAGTTATGGAAACATTACTTATACGGAGAGCGTATAGAAATCTTACTGACCACAAAAGCTTGAAGTATGTGTTCATGCAGAAAGAACTGAACATGAGGCAAAGTCGATGGTTGGAGTTGATGAAGACTTCGACATCGATTTACAGTATCACCCCGGGAAGGCAAATGTGGTGGCGGATGTGCTGAGCAGGCATCCGATGGAATGGTATCTGATAATAGATCGGCATTTGCGGGAAGATCTGGAGAAGCTCGGTATCGAGCTAGTTCGGCCAGGATCAGTGATACAGATGATGGCGCTTGACATTCAGTCAGGTTTGATGGAGCAGATCCGGGAGGCACAGTCTACAGATGAGAGCCTTCGCAGAATTCGAGCCCAGGCTTTAGCTGGATTGCTGGATGACTTCACTATAGCAGAGGATGGATCCTTGAGGCATGGCAGCCGATTGTGCGTATCGAAGGAGAGGGTAGAGGCAGTCTTGCAGGAGGTGCACCGATCGAGATATTCTATTCACCCTGGTGAAAAAGATGTACCGTGACTTGCGGGAACATCTTTGGTGGCACGGGATGTGAGGGATGTATCACGTTTCATTTCGAGATGTCTAGTTTGCCAGCAGTCAAGACGGAGTGCCAGAGGCCAGCTGGTTTGTTGCAGCCATTATCCATTCCCGAGTGAAAGTGGGAACATATTACGATGGACTCGTCTCAGGGCTTCCTCGTTCCCAAGGAGGGAAGGATGCCATTTGGGTTATCGTGGACAGGCTGACGAAGTGTGCGCACTTCATACCCTTCAAGGTGGGGCTTTCCACGAGAAGTTGGCGGAGCTATACATGCAGCAGATAGTTCGCCTACACGGAGTGCCAGTGAGCATCGTGTCGGACAGAGATAGCAGATCACGTCCCACTACTGGAGGAGCTTGCAGGAGGAGTTGGGCAGTAGGCTCAAGTTCAGTGCGTACCACCCGCAGACAGATGGGCATTCCGAGAGGACGATACAGACACTGGAGGATATGCTGAGGACCTATGTACTGGACTTCTGAGGATCATAGGAGAGCCATCTGCACTTGGTAGAGTTTTCATACAACAACAGCTACCAAGCCAGTATCGGTATGTCTCCATTCGAGGCGCTATATGGACGACGATGCCGTACACCTCTTTTGGGATGATGTGGAGACAGAGTTAGCTTGGGCCAGAGATGATCACGGATGCAGCAGAGAAAGTCGGGATGATCAGAGACAGGCTCAAAGTAGCTCAAGACAGGCAGAAACACTGGGCTGATGCTAGTTGCAGACCGATGGAGTTCGCAGACGGTGATATGGTGCTAGTGAAGATATCACCTACCAGAGGGACGATCCGGTTCGGACGAGGAGGGAAGCTGAGCCCAGATACATGGGCCGTTCGAGATACTTGGCAGGATCGGAGAGGTAGCTTACAGGGTTGCATTCCACCCAACCTAGCGAAGTTCACGATGTCTTTCACGTATCTCAGCTGAGGAGATATGTTCCGGACCCCAGTCATGTGCTAGATCATTCAGAGTTGGGGTCGGACCGAGCCTTACAGTTTCTGAGCAGCCAGTGAAGATATTAGACATGAGGAGAAGAGGCTGAGGAACAAGGTATACCTTAGTATGAGTAGCTTGGAGCCATCACTCTCCAGGTAATCTACTTGGGAGAGGGAGTCGGACATGAGGAGAGATACCCTTACTTGTTCGATCCAACCGCTGCGAGGGAACCACCCGTTCCCGCTTGATACCTTAGAGGTTAGTTCGATCATAGCTTAGTCATATGTTGCATTGCTTGCTATGTTAGAATATTGTAGGATCTTCAATCCTTGTGAATTTCGAGGACAAAATTTTCAAGAAGGGAAGACTTGTGAGCCCCTGTTTTCAAAAATTATTTAATTAGTGTCAATTAGTCATTAATGTCATTTTTAGCCTTAAATAATTATTATGATTTTTAGGAATTTTTTCTAGAATTTTTAAATGGTTTTTAAATAAGTTTTAAATAAAAAATACCAATTTGCAATTTTCTAACATGTTTTAATTAAGTTTGCAATTAATTAGATTGTTAAAATATCGGTTTGCAATTTCCTATTTATTTTATGCAATTTCATTTGCATATAGCTACTGTTAGGGGCCTAGTTGCAAAACCTATATCTAGGGACTGTTCTGTAAATAGTCGTCACCCCCACGACCGACGGCCACTGGCCCCGACGACCCGGCGGATATTTCCCGCTTTTCCCGGCCGGCCACCGCCTCAAACTACCTATAAATACCCCCCCTTCGACCCCAGACCAAACCCTAACCCTATCCACCACCACGACCACCGTAGTTCTTCTTCTCCGGCGAAAACCCTAGGTCCTAAACCCTAACTCCGGCGTACCCTAGCACCGCCTCACGACCATCGTCGTCAGTCGCCACCACCACCATTCGATTCGCCTCGTCGAGTCGACCGCAGCGCCACCCGAGCACCCCGACCACGACGCCTCCTCCGCCAGTCGCCACCGACAGCAACCCAACTTGGACACGTACGTATCAGTAACTGTCTCTGTGTCGTATTGTGTCTCGAATTCACGTACATGACTCGCCAGGACAGGGCAATCTATTGGTAAGCTTGGACACGGCCGAATCAATTCGTGCGTGTCGTGCTGAGTGTAGACACAAGACACTGTGTCATGTTTCATAAGCCGTGTCCCTAACTGTCAGGACAGGTATAGCATAACGGGTGGGTTGTTCTTTAGCGGGTTAAAAACCAATAATTAATTAAATCTTTATATTAACCCGAGCCCCACCTGATAGCAAGCCCGCTCAGGCCCACGCCAGGGGGGGGCTCTAAGTCTTGACCCTTCCAGAACAGAGGGCGAGTTCTAGCCTCTGTCTGTTTTTCTTTTGTTTTCTTTTGTTTTTTTGTTTTATTTATATATATATATATATTTATGATATGTATATATCTATTATATATATATATATATATATATATATATATATATCTATATATATATATATATATATTATATACTGTTTATGTGTATATATATACTGATTTATATATATATTATTATTTATATTTAGTACTCTATTTTATTATATAGTGTATATATATATATAAGATATATATATATATATATATATATATATTATCTATAATAAAAATATATATATATATATATATATATATATATATATATATATATATATATATATATATAATATATATATACACACACATATATAATAAAATAGAGTACTAATAAAAATATATATAATATATATTATACACATATTTAGTATCTATATATATATGAGTACTAAATATATATATATATATATTATATATATATATATATAATATATCTTATTATATATATAATATATATATATATATATATATATATATATATATATGTATTTTGGTATAAATAGTATATATGTATGTGTTCATGTTATTATTATTATATACTACTTTATATATGTGTACAATATTTGTATGTATATATATTTTATAGTTAAGTATTTCTTATATATATATATATATATATATATATATATATATTATATATATATATATATATATATTATATATATAATATATATATATGTGTGTGTGTGTGTGTGTGTGTGTGTGTTATATAAATATATATATATATATTTTTAACATATATATGTATGTATATATCCATTATGTAATATATATATTTATATGTAAATATAAATATTGTAGATATACATTTTATATATGTATTTCACTCTACCTAGTGTAAAATAATTGTCATATTTTATAACTACTATGTATAATTTTGCCTATTAAAATATTAGTATTTATTATGTATTTTTACGTCTTTATATTTTTTGTGTATTTAAATTACTGCAACCATTTGGTGTCCAAGCCTAGCATGGGTTTTTGGGCTTAAATATGTTTTCACACATTCAAGACCTGTACAAGTCATATGGACTTGATTCATGGCCTTGGGTCTGTATTTGAACTTTGGTTCAAACTATGTACATGGACAAAATACGCAGATAATTAATTATTTAATTTCAGATTGTGTGCAATGCTGTTTTTGAATTTCTAAAATACTTAAATGCTGTTAAAATTCTGGAAAAATAGTATTTAGATACTATGTTAATTTAGCTAATTTAGTATAATTTTTATAGTATTTAATTTACAGTTTGCCACTATCTTGGCATATGAAACCAGAACTCATTTTCTGTGTACTTAGGAAAACTGATTTTTAAAATACTTGTACTGGTTAATAAATTCCAGAAAAATTATAATAAATTTCTATAATTAACAAGGATCATTTTGGTACTTTATTTTATGTAAAATTAAGCTTTTTGTCTATCTCAAAAATTGTTGGAACACAATGTTCATTTGATTATTTATTAAATAATTACGACTTGCAACTTTTTGTGTTATTTGAGTTTTAGCCGTATTGAACTCACCCCTCACTAGTGTAAAGACCCTAAAAAGTTAGTTAAAGTAGTGTGTCACCCCACATTGGTCTCCTATGCTAAAGTCATCATTTTGGCTAGGTGCACAGTCACAAGTCGTGTTTCACAAATTAGTGTCTTAGTGTTTTAGCTTAGTGTAAAAACTAAGTTTATGCATTTATTTCTACAGTGACGAGTTACCAGACATCTATAGCACTTTTATCGTAGTTTGCTTTGCTTTGCTTGCTTTGCTAGAGGTAGTACTTTCTACAGACTTTACATACTGCTATAACAATAAACTGCGATTTACCAACCATGTTAAATGCTGATCCTTGGGGTAGCAAGTTAGAATTTTACATGTTGTATTACTTTTAGTCTCCGCCATATTTAGACAGTATCTCATATCTCTCACATGTTTAAATAACGGGTTAAGAAAAAACTGCTAGTATTGTACGTGAACATGACCCCCTTCTCGTATGTATTTACCGCGCTCGGTGACATTCTGTATGTGACCTTGCCGTATGTTCTGATCTCGCGTTTGTGTATGGATATACACCGATGCCGTTCGTGCACGTATGTGCATATCAGAAAACTTGATATGTGCCGCTGTCCATATTCACCTATTGACCTATTCACGTACATGCTACGGTTTTAAACTTTTAAACTATATGTTGTCATTTCTAAAAAGAACCAATTAAACCATGATATGCCATGATTCCAGTTTACTACATTCTTGTTCATGCTTAGTATTTAGTTTGCTAGAATCAGTACTTGCTTCCGTCCTGACAGGATAACGTTGTAGGTGTCCTTACTGAGGAGGAGTTACTCTGCGACTCATATTATGGAGATACTGCCGAGGACCCGGCTTTACTTTACGAGGATGTACCTGCGGGGAAACTCGCCTAGTTTGCGTAGTCACTTGGGATACTTAGTGTAGTCATGTATTTAGACTACGTATTTTGTAACTGGACATGTATCCAGTTTTATATTTCAGACTTGTACTTTGGACATTTTACTATATGAGACGACTTTTGTTTGGAGCATTTATGACTTTTATTCACTTATAGAACTGTTAGCACATTTAGTCTTATTGTTATCTCTAGAACAGCTTACTGCGTTTTATCCCAAACGCAGGCTGGACATGACTCGGCCTGGTCCCACAATTTGGGTAGCGGGTCGTGACATGTTTTTAGTGGTGGCCCATGCAGGTCGAGACTAAATTGTTTGGTTACGTTATTGTACCAAGCATGCCTGCAATTAGGAACTTAAGGTAATTAGACAACATTAGGAATGACGCTTAGAACCCCTAGAGGAATGCTAGGATTGCAACATAGGAAATACATCAGATGCTTGCTATTATAATTAGATTTTTTTTCCCTATTTTGGGTTATTTTACGTCCAATCTTTTTGGCTACATGAGAACGTGGTCTGTTACGTGACTTTATGCCACACTTATCGAGGAACGTGTGTACGTGCTCTCCCCATTTTGTTGAAGAGATGGGACACGTGTCACACGTAAAGGTTGATTTTTAATCGTGGGTGATAGTTACTTGCGTAGAGACCCAACTTGTTGCTTTTTACGCACAGAGGGTCTAGTCTATAAATAGACTTATTTTAACACAGACATCATCAAGAGAGATACAGAAGTGGAGATTCTGAGAAAACTCATACTTTCAGAGTGATATTCCCAGAAGCATTTCTTAACTTTTTCTCAAGAACAGGGTAAAGCAGAGCAGGAAAGCATTCGACTGTGCCATCAGTGTCGTTGTGTCGATACCTTTCTGGTGACTTAGTTCTTCCGATTGTTCATCTTCTTCAAGCAGTTTTCTTCATCATCATCGTATGGTCCAAGGAACAAAGTGATCGCTCTCAGATCAGACTTCCATAGCAATACTTCCCATAAATAATTTGTACTTTTGTACTTTTTCTCGTTTTCTTTCAAAAAGCCAATTTTAGGCATTTTGTTAAGTAAAACAAAATGGCGATTCTGCTGGGGACGACTTTTTCTCTGACGAGAAAGCAATTGCTCAATATGACGATGTGTCAGTCGGATCGACAAAGAAGACTCTGGTTGTTCAATTCGACCAGACTGCTTACGTAGAAATGCTCCGAACTGGGGGTAGTACTCGCTGCTCCAATGTTAAAAAATTGCGGAAGGCACAAAAGTTTGGATTTCTAAGTCCAAAGTATCATCTGATCTCCCTGCTATCTCTGAAGGCAAGGGAATCCTTCCCACTCCTGTTGTGGAGGCTCCCATCTGTGACGAGGCAGTATCTACTTAAGTTTTACGCTCTAAGCGTAAAAATCAGTCTCCCGTCTGTGACGTGGTAGACACCCAAGTTTTACGCTCTGCGCGTAAAAATTAGTCTCCTGTCAGTGACATGGTAGACACTCAAGCCTTGCGCTCTACGCGTAAAAGTAAATCTCCCGTCGTGACGTGGCAGATGTTCATGTTTTGCGCTCTACGCGTAAAGGTAAATCTCCTGTCGGTGACATGGTAGATAAAGTTCATAATGATGCCTTTGCATCTAAAGTGAATTTATCCACACGCATGCAGCGTAAAAACAAGAATTCAATTGTTGGTAAAACTTCAGTTTTCCACCAACAACCTTCTTACACTGTTTTACGCAAAGTACCAAACCTTCAGATTACGCGTAATGCTGATGGAGTTCTTTGTGCACAAAAATCTCAGGATTTACTGTCATGCCCCAGAACCAGAATACCGGAGAGCGGGAGAATGACTCAGCCAGCTACATATTACGGGTAGATGAATACCGTATAATACGATCAATGCTGTCTTAAAGACGAGGGGATGCATACTACATGAAACTCAAATCTATTGTCTCAATCATTCAAACAAGAAACAGTAAATAGAGAACATGTAAGATAAAGCAGTAAGGCGTCCCAAACGCTTGGTCAAAATGTTCTTGAGATCTATCTTTACAAAACATAACCAGAGGATATAACAAGGTATACACAATCGTTATCAGCTGCAGTCTGATTTCAAGTACCGCAAGAAAGCACGATATGAGGAATTGGAACCCGTAATAGGAGTAAGAATATGATAAAAAGGTCTCTGCTTGCTACTGGGGTTCGCACAACATCACGACACTTGAAGCCAACTTCCCAACCAAACAAGGACAGAAGTTGACCCGTCATGTCCTGACGTTCTGCTCATCTCAGTAGTTAACAGAGTAGGTACAGTACATAAACAAACCAATTTAAACGACCATGCAACTACTACGGCTTGCTACTGTAAGTTTCAAGTTGTCCTGGAATTATGCAATAAGGGATTCCTCAGTTCTTACTATGTACAAGCAAGGCTAGTCTATCCAATAATCAATTGCGCCAATCATAAATTAGACGAGTCCCAGCGGGACGTCCATCGCCAAATATATAACAATATAGGCAGATACCACTCCCTGCCCGTGTGGCAGATTTACAGTATCTGTGGAAACCAGCCGGCATGTCGGGGTACTAATCGTCCCGAAGATAGCTGCCATGTAAGAACTCGGGAATCCATTCTCTCCATGCAATCGTTATTTTATTTAGCTTAATAGTCCCTATGTTGATTGAAATTCCATGCCGTGGATCATGGTCATTCAGAATGAGTACTTCCGTACAGGGTACGATATGAACAACTCTACAACGATGTCCGTACGGCTAGGTTGTAGATCTTACATAGCGTAATACAACAATCAAAACTAGCCACGGAATAATCATGCCTTGACTGTAAGATGCACATGCTACTTTTACAGAAAATTGGAAGTCAACATGTATCCATATGCCAATGTTTGGATCGGCCAGTCGATTACAACAGTTCATAGTTAACATGAACATGTCTCATTCAATTCAATAAGATGACTAGCCAGTCTCTTAGTTACAACTAGGAATGCATGATCAATTATTAGTCAGGATAACAATCAATATCAATCCGGGACAAGAAACAGCTAAAAGGCACTATGGGCAGCAATAGATGGATGCTCATCTATGCGGCCGGGTAAGTCATGGTCCTTCTATGCGGCTGAGAAAATAGGACCATGCGGCTGAGAAAATATGGTTCATGCGGCTCGAAAAATATGGTTCATGCGGCTCAAAAAATATGGTTCATGCGGCTTGGAACTACCCAAGCCATGCGGCCAGAGAGAACATGCATATGCGGCTGCAGAGAATCGAGCATATGCGGCAGTGAGGGAACAGGCGTATGCGTTTGAGAAAGTATGCGCTCATGCGGCTGGGAGAGTATGCGCTTATGCGGCAAGAAAAGTATGCGCTCATGCGGCTGGAAAGAGAACGAGTTCTTATACGGCTGAGGAAAAACATACGTATGCGGCTGAAAGCCAACCTAGCCATGCGGCTGAGAGAAAAAGTTCAGTTCATGCGGCTGGAAAAAAGTAAAGTTCATGCGGCCAAAATTGCCAAAGCCTATGCGGCTAGAAAGAGTGAAGTTCATGCGGCTCAGGGGACTGAGTCTCATGCGGCTCAAGGAACCGGGTCTCATGCGGCTCAAGACTGAGTCTCATGCGGCTCGAAGACTAAGTCTCATGCGGCGAGGGGCGCATGCGGCTCGAAGACTGTTAAGAGCAGTGCGGCTAAGGCCATGCGGCCAAGGGAAAACTTGCCGCATGAAAAGTCATGCGGTCAAGTACTGTTCTTCTTCTCCACTTTTTTGAGAAGAAGAACCATGGAATCCGTGGCTTCCAAGCTCCTCTAAACCTTCATTTAGGGTCCGAATCCAGACTTCCATAGGTTAAAATAGGGCAGAATAAAATTCTCTACAATGTGGAACCATCAAAACGTGAAAATAACAAGGTTAGATAGATCAAAACCCAAGAAATCCAAAAATACAACAGACTTAGATCTACAAGAAATGAACCATGGAAATTAAAAATGCTAAGTACTAGAGTGTCTTAGAATCTCGTGAGGAAGGCAATGGAACAACAAAATTGAAGATCAATCAAGAAGCAAGTTGTACTTGCCTAGCTCTCTAGGTTGGTGGGGGAGTAATGGAGGTTGAAGTAGAAGAAGTAAATGAGAGTAAATGAAGAAAAAGAAAAGATTAGTGCTTTAAATGGAGATGATGGTGGTTCATGTAAAATCGGAAATAAACCAACCCGGCCGAACCCAAAAGCAAACTAAAGCAGAAAATAAAATACAAAAAAATAATTAGCGTAAAATTAAAGGAATTAAATACAGAACAAATGCATGATAAATATTAAATAAATACATTCAAGTAGTACACGTATTAAAATACGTATTCTGGGAATGGGGAGTGACATCTCTACCCTCCTTAGAAAAATTCCGTCCTCGGAATTTCAATCGAAGCAGGATAAAAATATCGGGGTTAAATTAATCTAAGTACAACAATTTTAGCGAGCAAGCAATCATCTTATAATACCAAATAGCAAGTAATATATCTATGTTTATCAATCTACGATATCAAACAATTTCTACTCATAGGGTGATAAGCATGAGGAATCAAGACAATCAAGGTACACGAAAAAAAATATACCTTGTGAGTCAAATAGGTGCGGATACCGTGATCGGATATCATCCTCATGTTCCGACGTTGACTCTCCTAAGGAGTGATGACCCTAAGCTACACGGACAAGGCTAATTGTTCGGTTCTTGAGTATCTTCTCCCTTCGGTCCAAAATGGACACAGGCTGTTCCTCGTAAGACAGGTTGGTACCAACAAGCAGTTCAGAATAATCGAAGATATGGCTTGGGTCCGATACATACCTACGCAACTGAGATACATGAAACACATCATGCACCTCTCGTAACGAAGGTGGAAGGGACAAACGATAAGCAACATCGCCTACCCTATCAAGGATAGCAAATGGGCCTACGTATCGCGGACTCAACTTCCCGCGAACGCCAAATCTAATGACCCCATGAGTAGGTGAGATCAGCAAAAACACGTGGTCACCAACATAAAATTCTAGTGGCCTATGATGCTGGTCTGCCCAATGACGATGTCGATCTTGCGCAACTCAAAGTCGCTCTCTAATTTCTTAATCACTTCAACCGTCTGAACAATCATTTCTGGGCCCAATATCTTTCTCTCCTCGATATCGTCCCATGCCAGTGGCGACCTACACTTCTTACCGTATAGTGCTTCGAATGGCACCATCTGGATACTGGCTTGATAACTGTTGTTGTACGAGAATTCGACTAAGTGCAGGTGACTCTCCCAAGACCTTCTAAAATCTAGGGTGCAAGCTCATAACATATCTTCTAAAGTCTGAATTATTCTTTCTGATTGCCCGTCCGTCTGTGGATGGTAAGTCGTACTAAATCTTAACTTGGTACTCAGACTATGATGTAAACTCTTCTAGAAATGTGACATAAAACCGGCATCTCTATCTGACACAATACTGACAGGGACTCCATGCTGCCTGACTATCTGCTGCATATACAATTTTGCCAACTTTTCTGTAGATTGCCCTACTCTAAAAAAAGAAAAATGTGCTACCTTCATAAGCCGATCTACTATCACCCAAATAACATCCTTACCGCTTGGTGATCTCGGTAAACCGGTCACAATGTCCATGGTGATATGTTTCTATTTCTATTCCGGTATAGGGAGCGGTTGTAATAATCCAGCTGGCCTTTGTTGTTATGCCTTCACTTGCTGACATATCAAGCAATGAGAAATGAATCTAGCTATCTCTCTCTCTCTTCATTCCGTTCCACCAGAAGTGCTGCTTGATATCTTTGTACATTTTAGTCCCTCCGGGATGTATAGAATATTGAGAACTGTGGGCTTCTGTCATAACCTCCTGTCTGATATCTCCACTTGGCACACATAGACGTGATCCAAATCTAAGTATACCATCTTCGTGAATTTTTATCTCCTTTCTGAGTCCCGACTCCCATTCTGTCCTAAGCTTCTGAATCCTTAGGTCCTGTGCCTGAGCTGTCTTGATCCTGTCTACCAAGTCGGATTGGACTCGTAGACTTGCCAGAATTCATGTATCACTAGGAAGTATAACCTCGATGCCCATCTCTTGAAGATCTTCTAAGATATGTTTTTGTGATGTCAACATAAATGCGCCGCCTCTCCTGCTAAGAACATCTGCCACCACATTAGCCTTGCCTGGATGATACTGAAGCTCTACGTCGTAATCCTTGATCAATTCTAACCACCTTTTCTGTCTCATGTTCAGTTCCTTCTGAGTAAAGATGTACTTTAGACTCTTGTGGTCTGTGTACATGTCCACTCGATTACCGTACAAGTAATGCCTCCATAGCTTCAAAGCAAATACTACCGCTGCCAACTCCAAGTCATGGGTAGGATAATTCTTCTCGTGGTCTCGAAGTTGCCTAGATGCATACGCTATCACCTTCCCATGTTGCATGAGGACGCACCCAAGTCCTGTCCCTGACACATCACAATATACAGTGAAACCTCCGGGTCCAACCGGTAATGTAAGAATAGGTGCCGTGATCAACTTCTGCTTCAAATCCTCAAATGATGCCTGATACTTTGTCGATCAGACAAATGGCACATCCTTTCGTGTCAAGCGGGTCATGGGTGCTGAAAGTCTTGCAAAGTCTGATACGAACCTTCTGTAATATCCTGCCAATCCCAAGAAACTCCGTACATCTGCTACGATCTTAGGTGTTGGCCAACTCTCTACTGCTTCCACTTTCTTAGGATCTACTGCTACTCCAGTCCCTGATATGATGTGTCCCAAGAATAAAATATGATCCGTCCAAAACTCTTACTTGCTGAGCTTGGCGTACAACCGGTTCTTTCTCAGAACTTGTAACACTTTTCTGAGGTTATCTTCATGTTCTTCTTCACTAACTGAGTATATAAGGATGTCGTCGAGGAATACAACGACAAATTGGTCTAAGTACGGCATAAAGATGCGGTTCATCAAATCTATAAATATTGCTGGAGCATTGGTCAAACCAAACGGCATTATTAAGAATTCGTAATGCCCATACTTCGACCTGAATGCTGTCTTGAGAATATCCTCTTCCAAACTCTCACTTGATGATACCCGGATCGAAGATCTATCTTGGAGAAAATCCTTGCTCTGCTCAACTGATCAAACATGTTGTCGATCCTTGTTAGTGGGTACTTGTTCTTTACTGTTGTCGTATTGAGCTTCCTGTAGTCAATGCACAATCTTGATGATCCATCCTTCTTTCCTATAAGTACCGCTGGTGCTGCCCATGGTGATTCGCTAGCTCGAATGAACTTCTTCTCCTTCAATTCCTTTATGTGCTGATACACCTTGGCCTGCTCTGAATTCGCCATTCTGTAAACTCGATCTGATATCGGTTTAGTTCCAGGTGCCAATTCTATACTGAACTCAATATCCCTAACCGGGGGTAGACCTGGAAGTTCTTCGGGAAATACATCTAGAAACTCTTCCACTACCTTCGAAACTTGAACTTCTTCCATTGCCGTCACTACTCCTTCTTCTTGTTGAGTTGCCACTGATCTGACTAAGATGAACCACTCCATGCCCGAAATATTAAAAGATACACTCCCTCTACGACAATCTATTGTCGCATGACTATCTTTCAGCCAGTCCATGCCTAAGATAATGTCAAAATTTCCAACAGAAAATTCTATCAACCTGGCGGGTAAGGAACTGCCCGTAAACTACAACTCTACATGCTAGAATAACTCTACTAACTCCTACGAGCCCATTACCAGTGAGTATATTCAACCTTCCTGGCAATGTCTCGAATTTTATTCCTAGTCGTGTCGCAAATCGTACAGATATAAATATCTGAAATTGGATTCCGTTGACCTGATCTCAAATTGGTCCGTTGACCAGGACATTGGAAACCGATTTACACGGAAAGGCGTGTCGGAGCTAATGTCCTCAAAACTCAGCAAATTATATGTCAAAAGTCCAGAATAATGATACGAACTCAACGGTATATCCGGAATTGGATTCCGATGAGCCGATCTCAAAATGATCCGCTGACCCGGATATTGGTATCCGACTTGCACCGAAATGCGTGCCGGAACCAATGTCCACTACAACCTAGCAAATTATATGTCAACGAGTCCAGAATGACGATACGAACTCAACGGTATATCCGAAATTGGATTCCGATGAGCCGAACTCAAAATGACCCGTTGACCCAGAAAATGGGACCGCTTTGCACCGAAATGCGTGCCAGGGCCCACGTTCTCCAAATCAAGCAAACTTTATATGAAAACATGCCAGAATGATGCCACGAGTCAACTGGTGGTGTCAGAAATTGAATCCGGAGTCCCGGGTTCAAAAATGGAATTTAACAAGTGCAACACTAAGAATTCGAACGGCCAACTTTGGCGTCGAATTCGACTGATCTAACAAGCTCAAACTGAAATGAAATCTAAAGGGGGCGGAAGAGGGTTATACCAGCTGTGCACCGGAACTGACAGTGCACAAAACGGAGCTGCGACGGCGGAGTTATGAGTCGACGAAGTTGGCGTCGTAAAACTGTACACAATTAAACGGTCAACTTTGCGGCCAGATTTGATGTATCAAACGACAGAATTACGGGCAAAATTTGACAGAGGCGAAGGGGTATATACCGAGATTGCGACA
This sequence comes from Iris pallida, assembly GCA_029216955.1. Lineage (NCBI taxonomy): Eukaryota > Viridiplantae > Streptophyta > Magnoliopsida > Asparagales > Iridaceae > Iris > Iris pallida. Next base: position 13,112 of record JANAVB010025401.1, on the reverse strand, counting down.
GAGCGAAGAAATCGCCGATCCAACGGTCGAATTGTCCAGAAAATCCGTACGAAGTCGCTGGTTCGAGACACGATTCTGAGTTCGTTTCCGAGCTCGTGCCGACGGGATCTCGTGCAAAACGCACGGATAGCCCGTACGTCGCGTCGGGGAAGCGGGCGCTGGCCCGGGGGAGTTCGCCGGGGGTACGCCGGAGTGGGGTGGCCGGGCACGCGGTGCCACGGCGACGAACGGCGGCGCGCGGCGGCCCGTGCCGCGCGCAGGGCTGACGGTACGCTGCTGTCGCAGCTCTTGCTGCGAGCTGCTGCTGCAGCTGCTGTGGCGCGCCGGCCACGCGGTGGCGCACGGCGGCCAGGCGGCACGGTGGGCTGCGGTGGTGGTGGCATGTGGTGATGAGTGGTGGTGGTGGTTGATGATGATGAAGATGGTGATGGTAATGGTGGTGATGGTGTTAGTGATGGAGGGAAGAAGGAGAAAAGGGAGGAGGGAGAAGATGAGAGGTGGTGCGGCGATGGCCGGGGAGGCCGACAGCCACTGTGGGGGCGGGCACGCGGCCAGGAGAGTGAGGAGTGGTCGGGAAAGCTGTGGGGGATGTATGTGTGTGTGTGAGAAGAGAGAGAGAGAGAGAGATGGTATGTGATTAATGAAAGAGAGAGGAGAGAGAGAATAGATATTTAATGAGAGAGAGAGAAAGTAGTGAGAGGGTGATGGGTGCTTGTACTGTCGGCTGCCAATGGGGGGGATGTGTGAGGTGTTATAATAGAAGAGAGAGAAGTGATATATATATATATATATATATTATATATTATATATATATATATGGGAGCGGATCAAAGGCCCCGCCCGCGGAGCCCCGCCGAAGCCCCGCCCCCCTGCACCATCGGATCGCGCGGGGCCCGCGTGGGGCCCGCGCCCGCCGCACGATCCAACGGCTAAGGATCGCGGGGGCTTCGGCGGGGCTCCGCGGACGGGGCTCCCGATCCGCTCCCTATAATATATATATATATATATATCTATAAGATATTTTAAGATATTTAAATAAAGTAGAGGGAGGAAGAGTATTTTCAAAATGGGAAAAAATAGGAAAATTATGTGGGGTACTTGGACAGTCATGAGAGGACAACGTGGGGCTTGGGTTCGGTTCGGTCGAGCCGGGTCGGCCAAAATCGGACAGGGGCAATATTCGAATTAAAAAATAGGAATTTATAATCATGGGTAAATAAATAATATACGGGGACTCCAATAAATGGGACACAAGCGTCATACGGGTAGTAGGCTTCGGGTGGGCCATGTCCATATTTGGGGTCGACTATGTTGGGCCGATGTCGGGTCCCGAAATTAAATTGGAAGTCAGGTCACAAATTACGGTAGATAATTAATCGGCCTAAATTGATCCGAAAGTTGTGCGAAGAAATTGGTGCACAAAATGGAGTGTCTGAGTGGGACACGAAGGTCATGGGCAAAGAGTGTCTTGAGTAGATCATGCATGACAAGTTGGTTTCAAAAAAATGACAGGTCTAGTGCTCCTAAATTAAAAGTCACGATAACATGCAAACGATGATCAAGGAAAAGAGTAGGAAATCAATTATTAATTAAATGGTCTAAATTGACCCGAACTTGCGCGAAGCAAAAAGAGTACAAGAAAACAAGTTCGAGTGGGACACGAAATATCACTGTGAAGATAATCTCGTCTACTACAAACTCCAAGAAGGAAGTTTCCAGAGACTGGCATCCCTGATGCTCTAGAAATCCAAGTCACGGTAAAGAGCATTAAATCAAAATTAATCAAATCAAAATTAATTATATAGAAATGAATTATTAAAAATAATTCATTAGAAAATTCGAAAAAATAATTCAGAAAATTCAGGGGGCTTACATCCTACCCACCTTAAAATTTTCGTCCTCGAAATTAAGGTTGGTAGTGGGGTTAAAACGGGATAGAAGATTTAGACAATATTTAGGCACGAGTTTGAGGCAAGATAAAATATATAGTTATGATCGTTAAATCACGGTCAAAAAAGAGTACAAGAAAACAAGTTCGAGTGTGATGCTCCTGAATCAAACATTGCTACTGCGGGGTATGAAGCGACGAGAATGTTACCTGCCACAACATCTCCCGATGCTAATGCCTCTTCCAAGGACAGATTGAATGCCTACCCTCGACCTCCTTGTTGGTTCCCATGCTGCGGCCTAGCCCGATGCTGCTGTTAGCCCCTGCCTTGGTGATGCTGGGGTGGTCTATGTTGTTGTTGCTGCATCGACGGTCCCTGCTGCCGAAAAACCTGAGCCTGTGACATCAATGGACGTTGTGCCAACGGTCTCACTGCCACCGCTGGTCCTCGATACTGACCTGCCCCTGGTGCTGGCAGAGCAAAAACTATTGTACTGGTCCTCCTGACCTCGAATTCATAGGACAGGTAGAAACCCGATGATCTGGACTTCTATATATCAAATACTGCCCGTTCAATGTTCGACACATCTCTAGTGTGCCCTTCCTTCCTACAATAAGTGCATCCCATTGGGGGTTGCTGGTTCTTTCTCTGTTGCTGTTGTTGCCTTGTTGGTGGTGCTGGCCCTCGTATTGCCACATCGTGGATACGAACGCCAGAAGATGGTGTAACTCGGGGTGCTACTCCCCCTCTTCCTTCAATCTGATTGTGAGATCTCTTCTGACCTCCAGTCCTTGCCATGATCCTCTGAATGGTAATCTCATGCGTTCGGGTTGCCGTCAACATCTCATCAAAAGTCTGGTAGTTATGCCCCTCTATCAATTGCAAGAGTTCAAGATGAAACCCTTGCTGAAACCTCATAGCCCTCTGGCTCTCCGTTGCTACCATCTCTGGGGTGAACCTACTCAGTCTGCAGACCTCTGCTGCATAAGCATCCACTGTCTTGCCAGCCTGTTTGAGGTTGATAAACTTCTGTTGTAGCTCAAACTGTCCCACAACTCCATAGTACTTCGTCTTGAATCTTGCGATAAAATTGTTCCAAGTAACAGGACGTCTGATGCCCACTTCTTCTGATTCCCACCAATCACGTGCGAGATCCTGAAGTAATAGCTTCACTAGATCCATACGTTCTTCTGTCGGAACCTTAGCCGCTGTCAGAATAGCCTCAATATCCTTAAGCCTTGCATCTGCTGAAATGGCATCTTCCGTGCCCTCAAAACGACGGGGGTTATACTTGCAAAATCTGGTTGATGCTCCTGAATCTGTGCTCACCCCTCTTTCCAAAGCCGTCTGCAATCCTTGGTTGGGTAGTACATTCTGCTCTTACAACTGAGGCATGCGTTGCTGGGCCAACATCTGATGTTGCTGAGTAGCCATCATCCGCTTATGATCTCCAGAAGGGCTAGTGTATCCACTTCCACAGGGGTAGGTAGAACTATTGGTAGTGTTGGAACCTCCGGGTACTGCGGTCCAGCTGCTGGTTCTACTATCACTTCTTCTTGGATAGTCTCTTGAGGTAGTACTGGCCCTTGTTGCTGACCAACATGGTCAAGTTGTTCGTGTTCCCCTTGTTGTTGTTGTTGTCCAGTCCTGGCAGATGCGGACGAAGTACCCCTAAGAAGGGACAAGAGAACAATCAAACAACCGGACATGAAGGATCAATGAAGTCAAGGGATACTAGAATGTCAAACTAGAGAGAGTAACGAATTATGAGATCAAGGGAAAACATGTGTGATTGAGACATCCTATAAATTAAAACACCCCACAAGTCTGAAATCAGACCTGCGTGGGCCACCACTAAAATCTTGTCACGCCCCAGAACCAGAATACCGGAGAGCGAGGGAATGACTCAGCCAGCTACGTATTACGGGTAGATGAATACCATATAATATGATCAATACTGTCTAAAAGACGAGGGGGTGCATACTACATGAAAGTCTCACTAGGGTTACTCAACATCTATTGTCTCAATCATTCAAATAAGAAACAGTAAATAGAGAACATGTAAGATAAAGCAGTAAGGCGTCCCAAACGTTTGGTCAAAATGTTTTTGAGATCTGGCTTTACAAAACATAACCAGAGGATATAACAAGGTATACACAATCGTTATCAGCTGTAGTCTGATTTAGTTACAATTATGTAAAAGTAAGTACAAGACAATCCGACTAACATGTCGGTGTCAAGTGGCAAAATGTAAAGTAAGTAGCAAAACGAGCAGGAAGTAAAGAAACCCACTCGTGTCCTCCTGCGATCATCCCTCTAGTATTGACCATCTTGGAGGTAGAAGTAAGCTGAGTCCTCGGGAACTGGCTCTAAATCTGGCCATGCAAAACCAGAGAGGTTAGACCTCTAATAGCAAGTACCACAAGAAGCGTGTCAATGAGAATTAAAAAACCAGTAATAAGGGTGAGAATATGATACATAGGTTCTTGCTTGCTACTGGGATTGCACACAACATCACGACACTTCAAGCCAACTTCCTAACCAAACAAGGACAGAAGTTAACCCGTCATGTCCTGATATTCTGATCATCTCAGTAGTTAACAGAGTAGGTACAATACGCAAACAAATTAATTTAATAGCAATACAACTACTACGGCTTGCTAACTTTGAGTTCCGAGTTATCCTGGAAATATGCAAATAAGGATTCCTCAGTTCTTACTATGTACAAGTAAGGCTAGTCAATCCAATAATCAATTGCGCCAATCATGAATTAGACGAGTCCCAGCGGGCCGCCCGTCGCCAATACATATAACAATATAGGCAGATACCACTCCCTGCCCGTGTGGCAGATTTATAGTATCTGTGGGAACCAGCCAGCATATCGGGGCACTAATCGTCCGAAGATGGCTGCCATGTAAGAACTCGAGAATCTATTCTCTTCATGTAATCGTTATTTTATTTAGCTTAATAGTCCCTATGTTGATTGAAATTCCATGCCGTAGATTATGGTCATTCAGAATGAGTACTTTCGTACAGGATACGATATGCACAACTGTACAACGATGCCTGTGCGGCCAGGTTGTAGATCTTACATAGCGTAATACAATAATCAAACCTAGCCACGGAATAATCATGCCTTGACTGTAAAATGCACATGCTGCTTTTACAGAAAATGAAAGTCAACATGTGTCCATATGCCAATGTTCGGATCAGCCAGTCGATTGTAATAGTTCATAGTTAACATGAATGTGTCTCATTCAATTCAATAAGACGACTAGCCTGTCTCTTAGTTCCAACTAGGAACGCATGATCAATTATTAGTCAGGGTAACAATCAATGTCAATCCGGGACAAGAAACAGCTAAAAGGCACTATGGGCAGCAATAGATGGATGCTCATCTATGCGACCGGGTAAGTCAGGGTCCTTCTATGCGGCTGAGAAAATAGGGCCATGCGGCTGAGAAAATATGGTTCATGCGGCTCAAAAAATATGGTTCATGCGGCTCGAAAAATATGGTTCATGCGGCTCGGAACTACCCAAGCCATGCGGCCAGAGAGAACATGCATATGCGGCTGCAGAGAATCGAGCATATGCGACAGTGAGGGAACAGGCGTATGCGGCTGAGGAAGTATGCGCTCATGCGGCAGGGAGAGTATGCGCTCATGCGGCTGGGAGAGTATGTGCTCATGCGGCTGGGAAGAGAACGAGTTCTTATGCGACTGAGGAAAAACATGCGTATGCGGCTGAGAGCCAACCCAGCCATGCGGCTGAGAGAAAAAGTTCAGTTCATGCGGCTGGAAAAAGTAAAGTTCACGCGGCCAGAATTGTCAAAGCCTATGCGGCTAGAAAGAGTAAAGTTCATGCGGCTCGGGGGACTGAGTCTCATGCGGCTCGAAGACTAAGTCTCATGCGGCGAGGGGCGCATGCGGCTCGAAGACTGTTAAGAGCAGTACGGCTAAGGCCATACGGCCAAGGGAAAACTTGCCGCATGAAAAGTCATGCGGTCAAGTACTGTTCTTCTTCTCCACTTTTTCGAGAAGAAGAACCCTGGAATCCGTGGCTTCCAAGCTCCTCTAAACCTTCATTTAGGGTCCGAATCCAGACTTCCATAGGTTAAAATAGGACAGAATAAAATTCTCTACAACGTGGAACCATCAAAACTTAAAAAACAAGGTTAGATAGATCAAAATCCAAGAAATCCAAAATACACAAACTTAGATTTATAAAAATGAAAGATCATGGAAATTAAAAATGCTAAGTACTAGAGTGTCTTAGAATCTCGTGAGGAAGATAATGGAACAACAAAATTGGAGATCCATCAAGAAGCAAGTTATACTTGCCTAGCTCTTTAGGTTGGTGGGGGAGTAATGGAGGTTGAAGTAGAAGAAGTAAATGAGAGTAAATGAAGAGAGAGAAAAGATTGGTGCTTTAAATGGAGATGATGGTGGTTCATGTAAAACCGAAAATAAACCAATCCGGTCGAACCCAAAAGCAAACTAAAGCAGAAAATAAAATACAGAGAAATAATTAGCAAAAATTAAAGGAATTTAAATACAGAACAATGCATGATAATTGTTAAATAAATACATTCAAGCAGTACATGTATATAAATACGTATTCTGGGAACGGGGAGTGATATTTACGTACGCAACTCCAGGCGCGTAAAAATTTATTGTTTGGTTCTGCTAATGCAGCCAGTAATCTTTTATACGTAGGGGACTAAACGTTTCTCTGTCCGAAATATAATAAAGAAGACGACTCCTTCCACTCCTTCTGATTTACGCGAGTTGCTTGTACAAAAGCGTAAAAATAGAAAATCTCCTATGACACTTCCCCAAGAAGATCATCATTGTGAGTGTCACCAGATTGTAATCAAATATTGCTGTTCGGCTTATAAACGGTCAGTTTTTGACCGGTTAAGCTATAATATGCCTCAGCAACCAATTGATGACCAAGAACATGAGTTATCCTATGCATCAGTCAATATGGCATCTCATATCAATAGAGGACGATGTCCAAGACGCAATTTATCCTGGACTCCGAGCCAACAATAATTCAACCGACTGCTTGTCACCTTTGAAGGGGTATATCAGCATACCCGATCAAGAAGTCAAAGATCGCTACAATCTTCAGATTCAGAAGCTGGGGGTACCCAGTCTTTGGAGTCAGAAACGGATAGCATTGATTCATACCTCTACACTAATCCCTCTGTATGTTCAAGGGAGGTTGAATCCTATGCTGTCGGAGATGAATCAGAGATGTCAAATTCTAATACAGAACACCGTCTCTCTGCAATAGAACAATCACTGAAGGACATGCTTGCTATGATGCAAAATATGCATCAAATAATAATGACTCAGCAAACTGTTCAGCCAGCAGTGGTAACTCTGGTGCAGGTAGCAGCACAAACTCAAGATAGTCAAGGGGTTGATACACCTTTGAATAATCTTAGTCAAGAGCCTGCTATCAATCAAAACTCCGCAGTTCCAGATCCTCTCATTCCAGAAGATGTACCACCTCCGGTGGGGGTTACGATACATCCAGCCACTATCCAATCAATTGTGCTTCCCCAAGCTAGTGAAGCTATTCAAGCAGTACGTGAACTAAAAGCACAGTTTGAGGTTCTTAAGCACAAGGATCATCTCCAAAGGTTAGGGATCAAGCAACCTTATCCTCTTCACTGGAATGATGTACCCTTTTCTCCAAAATTCAAGCCACAATCTATGGTGTTATTTGATGGAAAGGCTTCTCCCAGTCAATATATCAATTATTTTGATATTATGACTGTGCATCTACAAAAGAATGATGCTTTTCACCCAAGTTTTTATTGGGTGTTTGACGGGTTCAATATACGACTGGTATCGCAGTCTACCCGACAATTGTATATCGTCTTTTGACGATTTTAAAGCAATATTTCTCTCCCATTTCTATGAAGGAGGAATGGACATGAACATGTCCTCCTTGATAGAAATTAAACAAAAAGAAAAGGAGGATACTCGGACGTTTATTGAACGTTTCCGACAGACTACTTTGAAGATGCCTCCTGGTATGCCAGATTCAGCATTGATTGATACATGCAAAATGAATCTACGACCAACCATTGCTGTCTTTACAGGCTCTCAATTCACAGATTGGGTCTCATTCATTATAGCAGCAGTTTCAGCCGAGACCAATGGTAGATTGGCTCGTGAACATGGAATGATCTTTACCTCAGAAGACAAAGAAAAGAAAGCCTCTTCAGGTAATAATTTTGACAATCGTAATGGAAAAGGGAAGGAAACCTTAGTGGTTAATCCTTCAAAACCTAAAATGACGCCAAATAATCCGGAGTCTTCTAAACCAAAAGAAGAGTACTCTTTTGATGATAGTGATATCCCTGGGATATTCCAATGTCTTGTAAAGAGTGGCAAACTCCAGATTTCAGAGCCAAAAAGACCTAATAAGGTGAATCTGACTGACAATTCCAAGTATTGTATCTAACATAGATATAAATCATCCTACCAAGACTTGCTATGTCTTAAAGAAGAAAATTCAAGAGTTGATAAATGCTAATGTCATCGCTTTAACCAATGATGAGCATACAGTTACAACTAATATGATTTCTCTTCAATTTGGAGGTTTTTCTCCACAGCAAGTTTCAGATGGGATTGTCCCAATTCTTAAGACAACAATGAAGATTGTGAATCTCCCGCCAGCTAGAGAGCAAAGTAAAGGATTATTGCCTCTCACATTAAAAAATGATAAAATTATGTGGGTACACCCTGATTTAGTACCTGAAATAGAAAATGAAGGTAAAACTTCAAAATCCAAGAAAGGTCAAAAAGTCAAAACCTGAAATATGATTTCTCATGTTGTTACTCCAGATCATGATGATTTGGATCATCTTTGGGACGGCATTCCTTTGGAGGATAGGCTGAGGGGTTTGAATATATGCCCTTCAAGTTTGGCTCCTCCTACTAAACTCAAACTTACTCATCGGCAATGGTTAGCAATGAATGTATCCCTTTATACAGGGCACAATAAGTCTTTGCTGCTTATGAGAAAGCACCTGTAGGGATTTTTCCTCCTATCCCGAATACCCTTACTTCTCCTGTGGCTACAGAGGTTTCTATTCCTCCTTCTTCTGTGGCTACAGAGGTCTCTGTTCCTTCTTCCTCTGTTGAACCATCTATTGAAAGTCCGCTACCCACTCACATGTACAATCATCAATCAGTCCATCTCATGAAAAGATGGGCTATGACTTTCAAAAGGCGGAAGGCTTAAACTATGATAAAGGAATGCGACTTCCTTTACAAATTTAAGGTCAAAATCCACTATTGGATTGGGATTTGAGGTCCCTCAAAAATTCTCGCAAGAAGAAGACTAAGGAAAAGAAGATTAAAACCTGTAATATGGTACTTCATTCTCCTAAGTCAGAGGAAGAAACTTTTGCTGGTACGAGATTTGGGAAAGAGTACCCAAAAATTATGAGGGAACTTCTAAAGAAGCGGAGGATGTTGTTGAAACGCTACCAGCTCAAACATCTCTTGTTCCTACTGAGGCAAGACCTTCTAAATCATCTGTGATTGAGAAAGAAAAACAGAAAGCAGTACACTTTGACGTCCCATTGAAGTCTGCTTCAAATCAAGGGATGGTGATGAAGCCCTACAAGTTCGATATTCTAGCCCAACTAGCTAATACCCCGGCTAGACTTTCTATCTTTGAGTTGCTTTATCTTTCTAAAGAAAGCCGAAAAACTTTGAGCGAAGCTTTGCTACATGCAGACTCATGCTTAGCTCAACTCAAGAGTCATGACAATATACCAGTGTCGTGTCCACAATGTCATAGTGTGATGGAAGCAATTCCTAACATTACCTTCACACAATAAGATATGCTGTTGAAGCATAATAAGCACGACAGGCCTTTGTGTTATACAGGGTATATTGACTCTACTGAAATTGACAGGATTTACATTGATCCTGGGTCTTCTATTAGCATTATTCTTCAGAGTATGCTATGACCCTTGAGGATTCCTACTAGTGATTTGACTTACACTAGTACAACAATAGTTGGTTTCAACTCTGGAAAGAGTAAACCATTAGGGAAAATTCGTCTGAAGATTCAAATAGATGATCTTCGAACTATGGCGACTTTTTATGTTATCAACTCAGATGTATCTTGTAACATCCTTCTTGGAAGACCGTGGATACATGAGCATAACATTGTGCCTTCAACTCTCCACCAATGCTTCAAGTATGTGGACTCTCAAGGGATTATGAAGATTGAATTTGCAGATATCAATCCTTTTAAGGGTGTTGAAGCCTATTTTTCTGATTCAATACTCTATAAACAAGAGCATGTGAAGGAGATATCGGATATGGCCGAAGATCCATCACCTGCAGAAGATCAATCTGTCTTAGAAGATCCTCCAAAAGATCAACCTTTGAAGATTAAAGTCAAAGGACGAATCCAACCCCAACCTGTTAATGACGAACCTCTGATGATCAAGGTTAAAGGAAGAACTCGAGCTTCATCTGAGGAATCTATGAAAATTCCAGTCAAGAGCCAAGTTCAACCTCTCATGATCAAGGTCAAGGGACGTACTTCTCGTACAAATGATCCAGAACCACTAATTATCAACCTTGGCAAGTCTACGCAGAAGACGGATGACGGTCCGTTAATGATCAATCCAAAGCATAGTAGTCAGTTTATAAATGATGTAAATATTGATCATTTTGTACTTTCTTATAGTAATGAAGATTTCCTTTTGGAGTACATGGCTGTCAAATTTATTGAAAGAATGACTTTATCTGCTGATAATCAAAGTCATCAACATAAAAATGACATAAATACAGAGAAAACCTTATATATTAATCATAAGGAAAATTCTTTTTTCCTCATGTCGATGTTGGACCTTATGCTCAAAGGTTCTTAACATCTTTTCCATATCTTCTTTCTGTAGCCTCATCATCACAAGCTTGTGTAACTTATAGACGTCACGAAGAATCTTATTTTATGATTCCGTCTAATAGAAAAACAAAGCACCAAATTGTGTTTGGCCTGGCTAGAAATATCTCTGTTACTCAGACAGATGATCTCAGAGAGAAAGATAAAGGAAGAATCTGAATTGACAAATATAGTCAACAATCTCTTAAGATTATCCAGAATATGGGATATGATTTAAAGACTATGTAAGGTCTCAATCAAGGCAAAGGTAGACGGTTACCATTATGTGGAGATCTATTTTACCAGAAAACTCGTCATGGGTTGGGATATGATACATCCCACATGTTTAATGAAGATATACAAGAAGAATTTTCTTCCAGTTCTTCACAATCCTCATATTCTGAAGAAATTTAGTTCATCGAATCTGATACATCCCACATGTACAATAAAGATATGGAAGAAGAATTTTCTTCCAATTTTTTATAATCCTCATATTCTGGAGAAAACTATTATGATAAATCTGAGTGCGTATTCTCAGTCAACATGGTTCAAACCAATGGTGAATCTGAGCCATTTGAAAATGACCCTTGGGCAGAACAAATGGACACTCAATGGGAGCTTCGTTTTGAACAGCGACAGCCACCTACAGAAGATAAAATTGTCCAAATTGACGTTGGAGACGGAACTACGTCTAAGCCAATATTCATCAGTAAAAACCTTTCTGAAAATGAAAAGAAAAAGTTGATAAATCGATTAAAGAATATATTAATATCTTTGCATGGAGTTATGAGGATATACCGGGTTTAGATCCTAAAGTAGCTACTCATAAACTCAATATTCTTCCTAATGCCAAGCCTGTAAAACAACAGTAGCAGCATTTTTGACCAGATATGATGGATGCAATTGAAGCAGAAGTCAAAAAGCTGATCACATGTGGCTTTGTTCGTGAAGAACAACACCCAGACTGGGTTGCCAACATTGTTCCTGTTATGAAGAAGAATAGAAAAGTCCAAATTTACATAGATTTTTGAGATCTTAATGCAGCTTGTCTAAAAGATGAATTTTCACTTTCGATTACTGATGTCATGATAGACAATATATGTGGTTTTGAACGCATGTCTTTCATGGACAGATTTTTATGATACAACCAGATTAAGATACATCCAGGAGATGAAAAGCATACCACTTTCCGTACACCTCTTGGAGTTTACTTCTATACGGTTATGCCTTTTGGTTTGAAAAATGTCGGTGCTACGTATCAACGGGCTATGAGCAATATCTTTCAAGAACATCTACGAAAAATAGTTGAATGTTATGTAGATGATATTGCTGTCAAAAGTCGATCAAAAGATGATCATATTCAAGACTTGAAGACAGTATTTGAGTTGATGCGTCAACATCAACTGAATATGAATCCTACTAAGTCTTTCTTAGGGGTTTCCAGTGGAAGTTTTTGGGATTTGTCATTACTTCTCACGGTATCCATGTTGATCCTGATAAAATCAAACCAATACTTGAAATGCGTCCTCCACGCAATCTAAAAGAACTACGCGGCTTCCAAGGTCGTATCGCTTATATCAGGAGATTTATATCCAATCTTTCTGGGAGATGTCAACCCTTCTCTCGTCTATTAATGAAAGGTGTATCATTTGTTTGGGATGAAGTATGTCAGAAAGCCTTCAATGACATCAAATAATACCTTACAAATCCACCTGTTCTGGTACCTCCAGTGGTGGGAAGACCATTTTTGCTCTATGTTCGAGCCTTAGATCATTCGTTTGGTGCTCTTCTTGTACATAAAAGTGATAAGGGTCATGAACAGGCAATTTATTATCTTAGCCGAATGATGGTTGGAGCTGAACACAGGTATACTCCTGTGGAGAAAGAATATCTGGCCTTAGTTTTTGTTGTTCAAAAGACACGACATTATGTGTCAGGATAAACTATTCATATCATATCCAGAATAAATCCTATTCGGGTATTGATGAGAAAGTCGAGCATTCTTAATTCTAGGTTAGCCACCTGGGCGATGTTGCTTACTCCTTATGATATGGTCTATGTATCTCAAAATCAGTGAAGGGTCAAGCATTAGCTGATTTCTTAGCTGCTCACCCTATACCTGAAACATCTAAGCTATATGAGGACATTCCAAATGAAGTCGTGGATTACAACATGACTTTGAGGGATGACATTTGGCAACTATACTTTGATGGAGCATCACGGGTTGGACCTAAAGGCAACATTGTCTCCGGAGTAGGCATCGTCCTGGTCTCTCCTGATAAAATGGTCATATACTGT
>JANAVB010025400.1:5943190-6406644 GCA_029216955.1 Iris pallida | reverse complement strand
CCACCAGACTATTAGTTGTATTTATTTCAGATCCATGTTATTTCCAGTTTATTTCAGCATTTTCTTTGTTCCTGTGGATGAGATCTAGAGTTACACTTGCCTGTGTAGTAGAGTTATTTTTACAGCGAGTACGCCTAAGTGAGTCCATTAATTGGGCAGCTCATCTAGGTCGTATCAGTTGGCCAGGTTATGCCCAAATCTATATGTTTGGGGAGGGGCGTGACACAAGCAGAGTATTAAAGCCTTATGGAAGTCCTTAAAAGAAAATGAAGAAAGATCAGCGCACCTCAAGACAGCTCTCAAAAGATTCATGATTTCGAGTATGTACAAGGTCTAGGTCTTTCTGTATAACACCTACGGTTGGATGAAAAACATAAAGCTCTTTCTTTTTTAAGTCAAAAATCAATATCTAAAGAAACGGCATACCGACGGTATACCGCTGTGTACCGACGGTATACCGTTTCTGAGCCACAAAAAAATTCTGTGACGAAACTCGACATACGACGACATACTACATATACCAACGGTATACCATTTTGTGAGACACAATATTATGTGACAAAACTCGGCATACCGACGGCATTACTACAGTACATCGACGGTATACCGTTTGTGAGCCACAAATGTTCTGTGAGAAAACTCACATACCGACGGCATACTACAGTACACGACGATATACCGTTTTGTGAAGCCAAAAATGTTCTGTGACGAACACGATATACTGACGCATACCGTTTATACCGACGGTATACCGACTTCGTCAGATTTGATTTTTAAATGGACAAGATACTGTATTAAATGCTTCCACGGATAAATTTATTACGTTACTGTTCGAAAGGTATACCGACGGTATGCCAGTCCATACCGACGACATGTCATCTGTATTATGTTCAGGAACATTAAATGCTATTCTTTCTTGGTTTTCTATATAAATGGATTCCTTCTTCTCATTGAAGGATATCCACTTAAGCCATAAAATTTTCAACAACTAAGAGCTCCACCATACTACTCTACCCAAGCTTTTAATTATCATCCAATTCAAAATTGCTAGAGTATTCAAGAGTTGTACTTTTCGATCTTCAAGTGTTGTAGAAGATCAACAGTTTATCTTCTTTCTTTTGAAGTTGACAAGCCTTCGTAAGAAAACTCGTGTGTAGAAGTTGGCGAGTTCTTCGGATCCAAACTTGTGTAGAAGTTGGCGAGTTTCTCGGATCCAAAATTGTGTTGAAGTTGGCGAGTTCTCGGATCCAAACTTGTATGTAACTATTTACTCAATAGTGAATTTAAGCCGGAGAGAGTTCTGAGACGGATTGCCTCTAGGAAGGAGACCAGAATACATCGAGTGTTTTGATTCTCTTTTCTCTCTCTCTTTTTTACTTCAGTAAAAGCTTACTTGTGTTAAGTAATTTTTCATTACCCTATTCACCCCCCTCTAGGGTTCTACAATTGGTATCAGAGCTCTGTTCTTTTCTTTGATTTGGATTCACACCCTAAGAGTGATCTATGGCCACTAACCCTAGTATCAACACATTCCACAATGAGGGACACTCCACAAATAGACCTCCTCTATTTGATGGAACCAACTTAACTATTGAAAAATTAGGATGATCATTTATCTGAAGTCCATATATTTCGATTTATGGGATTTGTGATAAAAGTCTCCTATCCTTCTGGAGTTATTGAGGATGTGCTTCTGACACCCTTAGGGATAAACTCACTGAGAATGTCAAGAAGCTTGCTAGTCGAGATGCTAAGGCTATGAATGCTCTTTTACGTGCTCTCGATAGCAATGAATTCAATAGAATTTCTACTTGCAAGACTTCAAATATTTAGAAATTGCTAGAAGTCACTCATCAGAGGGAACATCACAAGTAAAGGAATCAAGATTGTAGTAATCACACAAGAATATAAATCTTTTAAAAAAACAAGATGAGTCTATACTTGCATGTTTCGTTTCGGATTCATAACCCTTTTTCTTCTCTTGGTAAGGAATATCCTGCTCATAAAAAGATCAGAAAAATTCTCAGAGGGTTAACTAAAGAATGGATCCTAAAGCTAACCGCCCCATCATTGAGGGGAACGACTTGACAACTATGAACCTTCAGACCCTCATGGGGAAGCTTGACTCATGAACTTGACATAAAAGATCAAGACGAGTCATCCATGCAGAAAAGGAGAAGAAGAAGGCCAATGAAAAGGAGAAGTCTCTGGCTCTCAAGGTTACAAAATCCCACTCAAAGGATAGCTCCGATAACGAGTCGGATGATGATGAAGAAATAGCTCTTACCGTAAAGCATTTCCGAAAGTTTCTCAATTTCAACAAAGCCAACCACTTTAGACGGGACAACGATGAAGATCCTGCTTGCTACCAATGCAGGAGAACCGGACACAATAAGAGAGATTTCCCTATGACAAGAAGAGGCTCCAGTAAGTCGAGAAGTCTAACAAGGAAGCTCTTCCTCCAGAAAATATGCCAACACCAGCATCTGGTGTGAAAGTGATGCTAGCGATTCAGACAACGACAAAGAATGCAAACACAATACCAAATATTTGCCTCATGCAACCGATGAGGTACTCGATGACCTCTCTTTGAATACTCTCTCTTATGATGATTGGAAAATGCCATTCTTGAATTACACGAGGAACACAAAGGTGTTAGAAATAAGTACAAGAAATCTCTAAAAGAGGTTGAGGCATACAAACTAGAAGTAGAAAGACTTTCCAACATCATTATTGATGTAAAAGGGAAATCTTCCGCCTCTGACAGGATGAGATAGAGTCTTTGTGACTCAAGTTACAAGAATCTCAAGTCATCATTGAGAAAAAGGATGATGAGATTCAATCCCTCAAAAGGGCTTATGATTTTGCTATGGCATAAAGTTCAAGCTGCTAGAGAGAATGATTACCTCTACTAAGTATTATCTTCTTATGCATGGTAAGAAACTAGTCGATAAAACACGGCTCGCACACATGCTCCAAGACACGCCTGCACTCATCACAATACTAGTCACAATTCTTACATGAATAAGAATACTACACATAGGTCCTATCCTAACACAAGGAAAGGACCCTTTGTTAAGAACACCTCACATCATGCTTTCTATTATCATCACCATAACACTCATGATAGACTCCTCGCACTAAAGCTCCCATATGCATAACACTCACACATTCTCTTTAAAATTCTCTATGATGTGCAACTATTGTGGTCTACTTGGACATACTTCTAATTATTGTCAACAAGGAAACAAGTTGATATAAAACTTTTTAAATGGGTTCCTAAGACTAACAATCAAGGACCCAAACAATCTTGGGTACGAAAATGTTCATCTTCAACTTATGTTATAGGTGAAGAAGCCTTTCATCTCATGCTAGAAGCAAGTGGATCCTCGATAGCGGTTGCTAACGGCACATGACCGGTGATGCTTCACTTTTTACAACGCTATCGATAAAAAAAGAAGGACATGTATCTTGGTAACAATCTAAAAGGCCACATCATAGGAAATGGTAATATCGGTTCCCCTCCTTATCCTTGTATTAAGAATGTTGTCTTGTTACAATCTCAAACACAATCTTCTTAGTATCAGTCATCTTACGGATAATGGTTATGATATTAAGTTGTTAAACTCAAATGCTTCATTACCGATAGCACTAGTGGATCTACGGTGTATGACGGCATTAGAGAAACATATCTATGTTCTCTGTCTTGTGAAGGTACTAACAATGACAGGTGCTTAGTTGCAAAGAACGATGAAAGTTGGCTCTGGCACATGAGGCTTGGACAACGCTAATATGGATACCATCTCCCGTCTTGCCCAAGAAGCTTGTAAGAGGGCTTCCAAGTATCCCCTTCAAAAAGGATATGATGTGTGAAGAATGTGAGAAAAGTAAGTTGACCAAGTCATCCTTCAAATCCATCAACTCTGTAAGTACCACTAGACCACTTCACTCATTCATATGGATTTATTTGGTCCTAGTAGAGTAGCTGGTCTTGGAGGTAAACTTTATGCTTTTGTTTTGGTTGATGATTTTTCAAGATTTACTTGGGTTATTTTTTTTGCAAATAAAAGTGATACTTTTTGTGAATTTGTTGCCTTTTGTAAACGTATTCAAAATGAGAAAGGCATTACTATTAACAAAATTAGAAGTGGTCATGGAGGAGAATTTGATAATGCCGATTTTAAAAGATTTTGCAAAAAGAATGGTTTTGTTCATAATTTTGCTTGCCCTCGAACTCCACAATAAAATGGTGTCGTGGAAAGAAAGAATAGAACCCTTGGCGATATGGCCCGGGTTATGATAAACCAGTATAAGCTCCCCCAATACTTTGGACGGAAGCTGTTGTCACTTCCAGTTTTCAAGAACAGGAGTATTTTAATCATTTTTGAATTTTTAACATTTTTGAAATTTTATAATTTTATTAAATATTTTAATTGATTTGTGTAGTATGGTTCGAGTTTCGTCACGTTCCGACTTGAGATAGTGACTCAGATAGTTTAGTCTCTAGAAGGGACCCAACTTAAGTTAGACATAGCCCACATGATTCACAAATTAGATTGGTTAGACTAGTCTATTTTTCCTTTATTAGATTAGTTGTTTAGGGACTCAAACTAGATCCGATTTATCTCAAACTTGAACCTAGGCTAGACCCAACCAAATAGGATTAGAGAGGGGTGTTTGGAACATTTCACAATGCCCCAAACAAGCCCTACTTGGTCGGCCACAAGGGGGAGGAGTTCATTCCTTTCCACTTTAGAAATTAGCCTATTTTGAAAAGCTCTCAAGTGTTCTTCCCTCTTTTGGAGCTTTTGCTTGATTTGATCTCCAAATCGAATCAAACCTTCACGTATTCTTCCATAAATCCTCTCCTTATTGCCAAGGAAGGTTGCTACTAAAGTTTGGGAGAGAAGTGCAAGGTGGACGTGTCCATTTGAGGAGTTCTTCGTATCGGAGCCGTATCGGAGAGGGTTTCATTAGGATTCACTCCTAATAGGTATAAAGCTTTCCTCTAAATCTAGTTTTCATATATTTAGAGTGGTTTAAAATCCATGAAATAAATCTTCTTGTTGGAATCACCATTAGAACTAAGTTAGAGGCCATTTGGAGTCCTCTAGTGTGTGTCTACATGTAGATTTGTGTCCTAATGGGTAGATGTTGAAATAGGACCCCCATGTGTTTGATTAAATGCCAAATAGGCTTAATTGTCTTTAAATTTTAGTTTTATATATGTTAGAGAGTAGATTGGACATGGTAGGAAGGTTTAGATTAGTTTCTATATATATACCTATGAGGAAATCCTAGTGGTTTAGCCTACAATGTCTTATTTGAGCCTCTTCATGTCAATTTTGGTATATTTATATGTTGGATTGTTTTTGGGGATGGGGAGTATATGTAGATATATATATATTAGTGCTTGTGTCTAGAAATGATGTGTAGAATATGTTTGTGTAGTATAGAGAGAGAGGGAGTTGTATATAAGGGTGTGTGTGTGAATACATATGTATATATATATATATATATATATATATATATATGTGTATAGGGATGTGTATATATATAGGGGTGTGTGGGGGGAATTTGAGATAGAGTTTAAGATTAGAGTAGTGGTTGATTTGGAGTGTGTGTGTGTGTGTGTGTGTGTGTGTGTGTGTGTGTGTGTGTGTGTGTGTGTGTGTGTGTGTGTGTGTGTGTGTTTGTATTAGATTTATAGAGAGTAATAGAGAGGGGTATTTGAGAGAGTGAATGAGGGATAGATAGAGTAAATGGGGAGTAATTGAATGAGAGAAAGGGGAGGGGACCTGCTGTCAACACAGCAGCAGCTTTAGCAGTCCCAAACCTGTCCCTTAGCAGCCCCTCAAACCAGTCCTTAACACCCTATAAACAGTCCCATAGACAGCCATACAAACCACTCCCTTAACCAGCCTTTGACAGTCCATAATGGACAGCCAAACAGTCTCATTCCAGTCCAAATGGACAGCCATACCAGCCAAGAAACACCCCCAAACCAGTCCCTATATTCAGCCTATTGGCAGCCCTGAAAAACCCTTTTGAACAGTCCACTTTGATAGCCATTGGACAGCCTATATTAACCCCATGGACCAGCCATATTGTAGCCTATATAACCCCCAATTGACAGCCCTATAACTAGTCCTAAACCAGCCCTTAACAGTCCACTTGGATAGTCCCTTAATCAGCCCATTGACAGCCTAGAACAACCATAAACCAGTCCACATTTTAACCCCAAATCAGTCCACTAAAATCAGCCACCTAGAACAGCCCATAGGCACCACTTGACGCCTTATACCAACCCCAAATTGATAGCCTATAACAGCCCCATATCAACCTATACTTAGCATATATCAGTCCACTTATTAGCACCCCATAGGACAGCCCCTATATGCCTATATTCATATATGTGAGCCTATATATATATATATGTGTGAGCTATATGAGTGTGTGTGAGTTTATATGTATGAGCCTATAGATGAGCCTATAGGAGAGCCTATGTGTGAACCATATATGAGTGAGTGAGTGAGTAAGTATGTGTGTGTGAGTGGTTAGTTTAAGTTAGACTAATATTATGGTAAGGTAATGTTGGATAACCAACATGTGTCCTAAGATGGACTAGATATCTAGGAAACCCATAGTTCTTGGTAGGTAAACCCTAGATAGGATAGTATCTAGCTACCCTAAGGAGCCTAGGCTAGTATCTTGAATATTAGCGGGGTTTCCTTTGTAATGGGCAAGGTATCGGGAATACCTTATAAAGGGTAATGTAGGTAATTGCCATTAGCTAAGGTATGTGAGTTTAGGATTTAAGATATGGTTAGAATTTGGTTTCCTTGGTTGGTAATGGTCAGAAATAGCGCTCCTAGACTAGTTTGACTTCGGTGACCATTTTGACCAAAAGTCAACAAAAGTCAACCGAGAGTCAAACTTAGCCTATAAGTGACTAGAATTGACCGAAACCAAACCAGAGTTGACCAGTTGACTGAAAGTCAACAATTAGTCAACATTTGACTAGTTTAACCTAGGGTTGACCTAGGGTTGACTCAGTGTTGACCAAAGTTGACCATAGTTGACTTTTTGACCAAAAGTCAACTGTAAGTCAACTCTTGACCCAGATTGACCTAGTTTGACTTAGATTGACTTTCTGTGACCTTGTTTGACCTTGGTTGTCTTAGTGTGACCTAGTTTAGCTTGGTGTGACTTGGTTTGACCTAGTTTGACTTAGACTTGCATATCATGACTAGATTAGCTTTTCTTTTATTATTAAACCCTGTTTGGACTCATGACATCGCATCTATATGTCTATGATTACTCTGAGCATATGTTCACCTTATCAGCTCAGGACCACAGGCGAGTACATTCACTGATAGTTTTTATTGTCTTAATATCTGTTATATCCGATTCAGTTGTAGTGTCTTACTTGATTTCCAGACACGATAGTTCACGGACTAGTATTTGTCGGATCCTGTCATGAGATGTTGTTCCTAAATTACTTGGTATATTGGTACATGACTCGACTTGTTACTTGTACTTGTATAGATATGGACTTGGGAGTGGGCTGATCACCTGCTTTTGAATCCCGTGTCATGACGTGTTATGTCCGAATCCTTTATACTATTCGGAGATGGGGAGTTACTAGTGGTTGTGTGATCAAATTTCTACTTGTTCTATACACTTTTACTTGTTCATAGCTATACCCTCGCCTCACGACGGGTAAAGCCTTATTCTACTTGTTTATAACTTTCCATGGTGGTCGGCCTTACTGCTCTGTTGTACACTTGTTTATTGTACACTTGTTCATAGTCGGTCAGATGGAAAGCCTGATCATATTTTCCCAAGCCGATCATATAACGCACTAATAATTCAAGGCACCTTTTATATTTATTATCGTAGGAGGCTAAGTTCTGTTCGGGAGAAGGGTTACAACCCCGGTTCTTATTTGGTTTAAGGGTTGTAACTCGGTTTCCGAATAGTTCCCAAGTCATCCTATATATATATACATATATATTGTCGTCCTATTCAGTTCTCACATCTTGAAATATATATTTCCTGTTGATTTTGTCTTGTATTTCATTATACTGTCTCTTATAGAATTTGTCAATTCATATGGAACTGTTGTTAGTGTTTGTACTTGCTCATTTTCCTGACAGGATACCATTGATATATTACAGATAATTCTGAGGCAGATTGCCCGACCTATTATGGGGACGGGTTAGATGGAGTAGACCTGGACCGTGGCTTGATAGTAGAGCCACTAGATTTTGCACATCCAGAGTAGTGTAGCTTAGTTAGGTTTGCCTGAACTGCGATCCAGCTAGTACTTTCTTATTATAGTATATTATATTATATTTTATGACTCTGTGATGTTGTGTATAGCTTTGGATTTGTGTGGATCTTGAACTTATTTCCTGTTTTTATCTATCATATTTTCTTTCCATGCTATCTACCTTAGTTTTACTTTGTGATTGAGACTGTATTGCTATGTCACCTCCATTCGGAGTATATATACTGTACAGGTACCTTTATACTTTTAGTTGTAGTATTTATAGATGACCTATACAGTGTTCTACCACCGATTTTGCGGCGTAGGCTGGACATAACCACGTGCTCGTGCCCCTCTTCAGGGTACGGGTCATGACACATTTTTGTGGTGGCCCATGCAAGTCAGTGTCGTAATTAGTGCGATCTCGTAATGGTGCTCAACTTAGAGTACTAATTACGAGACTGCGACTAGGACGTAGGATCTAGGGTATGATAGGAGTTACTCAATCATATTTTAGGAAAAATTCTGATCTTTTGATTACCATGACAATTCTTCTTGCATTTGAATTCAATTGTCCTCCTTTGATAATATCTTATCTTGTGCCATATTGATCTCTTGGGTTCAATTCATCTTCAGGATGACAGTGACTCGTTTTCAGGCAGCATGGCCTAGTACAGTTCCAGAGAGGTCCAATCCAGTAGGACTTTCGCCTCCGGCTACGGAAGTAGCAGTAGAGAGAGCAGCAGCCTCAGTACCTGCCCTTCAGACGAGAGCAGCAACGGCAGTTCCAGGAGGTCTTCCACCTCCGGCCACGGGAGCTGCAGTTGAGGGAGCTGCCACCTCAGTTCCTGCCCCTCAGGCGGGAGTAGCGGCGACGGTTCCAGGAGGTCTTCCACCTCCAGCAGCGGGACCGTCCATAGTCATTCCTGAGACTCTTCCATCGCTGCCTTCGCTACCGACTGATACTCAGCAGATGATGGCCCTTCTGCAGCAGATGTTGCAGACCCAGAGCGCACAGGCAGAGGTGTTATGACAGAGCATGGAGAACTCCCATCAGCTGGCGATGGCAGCAGTAGAGAGGGTCCTCGTGCTTGGTATGAGCGCCTTAGTTCTTTTCTTATCTCTCACAACTTTTCTAAGGGCAAAGTTGACACTACATTTTTAATCAAATCTCTTAATGGCACACTATTGTTAGTTCAAATTTATGTCGATGATATTATTTTTGGTTCCACTAACAATATACTTTGTGTAGAATTTGCTAAAGTAATGCATGATGAATTTGAAATGAGCATGATGGGAGAACTATCTTTCTTTTTGGGTTTGCAAATCAAACAAGGCCCCGAAGGAATCTTCATCAATCAAGCCAAATATACAAAGGATCTCCTAAAATGCTTCGAACTTGACTCATCCAAATCAATGAGGACTCCTATAGCAACAACGATAAAACTTGATAATGATGAAGACGGTATCTCGATCGACATTCCTAAGTATCGAGGTATGATCGGGAGCTTACTCTATTTAACTGCTAGCCGACCCGATATTATGTTTAGTGTTTATATTTGTGCACGATACCAAGCAAATCCAAAAGAATCGCACTTATGTGCTGTAAAGTGTATTTTTTAGTATCTCAGAGGCACCATTAATATGGGACTTTGGTATCCAAAATCTTCATCCTTTGAGCTTCTCGGCTTCTCGGATGCAGACTTTACCAGATGCAAAATTGACCGAAAAAGCACTAGCGGCACATGTCAATTCCTTGGAAAATCTTTGGTATCGTGGTTTAGTAAGAAACAAAATTATGTTGCTCTTTCAACCACTGAGGTCGAGTATATAGCGGCCGGCTGCTGCTGTGCACAAATTCTTTGAATGTCACAAACACTTGTCGATTATGGTATCTCTTCTGCTTATACTTTCATTAAATGTGATAATACTAGCTCTATAAATCTCATAAAAAATTCGATTTGTCACTCACGTACGAAGCACATTGAGATTAGACACCATTTTCTTTGTGACCATCAACAAAAGGGGGATATTCGCCTTGATTTTATTGACACTACTTATCAATTGGCCGACATCTTCACCAAACCTCTTCCGGAGGATCGTTTGTTTTTCTTTGCAGAGAATTAAGCATTATTAATCTTGACATTTAGCTCTACTCAGACGGCACACCGGCGGCATACAACGGTATTCCGGCGGCATACCGATTCGCATTCTGTACGCATAATCGGTATACCGTCGACATCCACCGGCATGCCGATTGCATACCGTCTGCAGTAGAGACAGCCGATCATAACAGCTATCGGGCCCTACCTTTTTCAAATCTTTTCAAATCCCTTCATTTAATTCCTATCCCTTCGTTCCTATCCTTCATTAAATACCTATCTCTTCATCCCATCCTTTCACATCCCTCTCTTTTTTAAAACCCCACACATTTAATACCATCTCTCTCCTCCTTTCTTTATAACCTCAACTCCTTCTTCCTCCTCTCCATAATCCTTCACACCCTCTTCTTCCTCTTACTATCAACCTCCATGGCAAGTCTCAAAAGACATCGCTTCACCTCCGTTTCTAACCCATTCACTCCGGAGCCCCTATCCAATGGTGCCTATGATCCCAAGATCTTCAACTCTGCCCTTGCTGTCGATGCGTGGTTCCATCACTTTGTAAACCATGCCGTCTACAAAGAAAAGGCTATAAATTGGAACGTCTTCTCTGGCCATCTGTCACTTTTTGAGACTGTCGACCTCTTCTCTCTTCTGCCTCAGCAAGTGCCTGTCTATCCGGCGACGGTACGACTCTTCTACTGCAACCTTATCCCTGATCTGGCCAACAACGCCATCGAGACCATGGTCAATGATTGCTATTTTTGCCTCACAGCTTGTGACATTGTGGAGATTCTTGAAATACCAAATCGTGGGGATGCTCTTCCGATCTTGGACGATCTCTATCCTACCGCCGAAGTCTCCTTCGATGAGTTCTGTAGCATTATCTGCAAGGGATCGAATCCTCCTGCCATTCTGGCCCTCTCGAAGCAGTTTGAGCCCTTCTACTTGTAGTAACCCTAGAGGGGGGTGAATAGGGTCAAGCTAACTAATCAAGCACTTAGCACAAGCTAATTGGCAATTTAAAAATATAAGTGCAAGAGAAGAAGCAAACACAATATCGACACCCGATGTATCCTGGTATCCTCCTAAGAGGCAGTCCAGTCCCGGAACTCTCTCCGGCTTTAATCCACTATTTGAGAAAATAGTTACACACGAGTTTGGATCCGAAGAACTCGCCAACTTCTTACACAAGAGCTTTAATCCGAAGGGCTCTCCGACTTCAACCGAGAGTTTGGATACGAAGACTCCCCAACTTCAACCGAGAGTTTGGATACGAAGACTCTCCAACTTCAACCGAGAGTTTGGATACGAAGACTCTCCAACTTCAACCTTTCATAATAGGTTTTGATCTTCTTATACAATAGGATGAAGATCTCACTTTTCAACTCAATAACTCTAACACAATTTGTGAATGGCAAATGAAAGCTTTGTAGAGTTGTTTGTGGATAGGCTTTGGTGGTTTAGAAATTTTTAGGCTCAAAGCATCAACCTTGAATGAAGGGGTTCAAGGCTATTTATAACCAAAGCTTGAAAAGAAGCCAAAGGGAACTTTTTAGTCACGAACCGGCATACCGCCGGTATGATCCGGCATACCGACGGTATACCAGTCTGGGATTACAACGGCTAGAAATATAGCCGTTGGGATCATTAATGGCTGGAAATCCGACCGTTGAAATTTCAACATTTCGGAAGCGGTATATCGTCGGTATGGACCGGTATGCCGTCGGTATACCGGTTTTGTAAACAGAAACTTTCTATGAACAAAAACCGGTATACCGTCGGTATACACCGGTATACCGTCGGTATGCCGTTTTCCCCCCAAAATGATCCTGGGCTTATTTTCGCCCTAGCTTTCGATTTTGCCATCCATTTCTTGTGTTTACAATAATTCCTAAGACTCATTACAGACTCCAGATATACTTAGGCAGGTGCAGGCTTCTTCAGAGTCTTGAATGATGATGGCATGGCTTGGCTTCTTCCTTTGATAGGTGCTGGCTTTTTTCCTTGGCGGCAGCTGTCCAAAGATATCCAGTTTGTGAAAACTGAATACCTTTCGGGGGATCCGTCGTCTTTGGCTTTTTCCTCTGACCGGGCAGCGGAACCCCCGGTGCGTGGCTCTAGAGATGTCGTCGGGTGGTTCAGAGAAATCTTGTGGGATCCGTCGTCTTTGGCCCACCATGATTTTTTCATTACATATGTCCACATTGATCTTGTTTATTGCTTTTCTGCATGTACATGTTAGACGAATAAAGCAATATACATAGTAGCAAGTATGATAAGTTAAAGCACATTAGGACTATGCAAAGTTTAAGTATAAGTGCTAAGGTGATGGCATAAATGTTAGTGATATCATAATGATTAAACTTAATTGAATGACCACAATCAAAAACATAGTTTTGATTTTGGCAATCCAATTAAATTTAAGATAGATAAGCTCATATCACTAAGATGTAAACCAATGGGCACATATCAACAAAGATATAAGTATAAGTAGAAATGCTATAGCGATTGTATGAAGATTAGTGATAAAGAAATGCTAAACTTAACATATTAACCATATTCAAAAATATGATACAATCATTGGGCCAACACTACTACGAGCTCCATCGGATCATCTGCCACACTCTTTATCCCAAGTCCGGTAACTACGATGTTATCACCAATGACGCTCTAATTTGCATGTATTATTTGTACTCGAAGAAGACTTGGTCATTCCCTAAAACTCTCCTCAACGCCTTCTACTCTGTCCTTCATACGGGGAAACAATCACTTAACTATAGAGCCTTCATCACCCTAATTCTTGAGGCCAAAGGCGTGGACCTCTCTCTCTCTGCCAATCGGACGATGTTCCTTCATTTCTTATCATCTCTCGCTCTGCCCCTGCTGCCTCTGTGTCTCGTGCTTCATCCTTCCATGAACCCCAGCCTACTTTTCCTGCAGCAGCACCTTCTGCGCCTCCTCCATCTGGCCATTTCATGCCGCTGACCCGTCAGCATTTTGATATGCGTGTGGCTCAAATGGAGGAGCAGATGAGGGCCAATACCCGCGGCCTTGGGAATCTCATTTAGAGTCGCTTCTATGACCAAGTCTACTTCATCAAGTGGACTCTTCAGGATCGCAATCTTTATCTAGATCTTAACCTTCAGGATCCTCAATTCCAAGGCTCCTGATTCTCTGACCCCAATGCTTACGGGTTCATGTACCCCGATGGTGTGGATCCCTTCAGTGCCTTTCACGAGACTCCGGGTGGTGAGGACGATGATCTAGCAGATCAGTAGCTGCGGTCTCCTTTTGTGGATGGTAGAATAAAAAACTGGTGTCAGTATCTAGTGTGTATCTTTTGAGGTCCTACGGGGACCAATGGTTATGTTTCGATGTCTTGTGTGGTCCTACGGGGACCGTTTTATGTCTTGCTTTACTCTCATTAGGGAGAGTTTATTTGTCTTTTTGTTTATGAACTATCAAGCATGTACTCTTCCAAATTTGACAATCAACTATATGCATGCTTTCGTTCACTCTTGCGCTCTCCTGTTTTCTTGCTAAATACTTGATTTTCCATCTTTGATTAAGTGACAAAGGGGGAGAAAATGTATTGAGGGGGGGTAGTCTACCTACGGGGGAGTCACTCCCTGAAGATGCTATCTCTCTATTTTGTCAATTATCAAAATGGAGAAGATTGTTGGCACATTTATTTTGATAACGTTAACAGCATCTTCGTGGTTTAGTTTTCTCTATATTTCAGCTAACAGATAATGCCTCAAGCTCTCCTGCAAAAGATCTGTCCATTCAAGCCGAGTCATCAAAGCCTTATGGAAGTCCTTAAAAGAAGACTGAAGAAAAGACCAGCGCACCTCAAAGACAGCTTTCAAAAGATTCACAATTTCGAGTCTGTACAAGGTCTAGGTCTTTCTGTATAACACCTAAGGTTGGATGACAAACATAAAGCTTTTATTTTTAAGTCAAAAATCAATGTTTAAAGAAATGGCATACCGACGGTAGACCAATGTGTACCGACGGTATACCGTTTCTGAGCCATAAAACGTTCTGTGATGAAACTCGGCATACCGACGGCATACTACAGTATACTGGTGGTATACCGTTTTGTGAGCCATAAAATTTTCTGTGACAAAACTCGGCATACCGACGGCATACTACAGTACACTGACGGTATACCGTTTTGTGAGCCACAAAATATTCTGTGACGAAATTCGGCATACCGACGGCATAATACAGTACACCGATGGTATACCGTTTTGTGAAGCCACAAAATATACTGTGACGAACATCGATATACCGACGACATACCACTTTATACCGACGGTATACCGACTTCGTCAGATTTGATTTTTGAATGGACAAGATACTAGCATTAAATGCTCCCAACGGATAAATTTATTACCGTTACTGTTCCGAACGGTATACCGATGGTATGCCAGTCCATACCGACGGCATGCCATCCGTATTATGTTCAGGAGCATTAAATGTTATTCTTTCTTGGTTTTCTATATAAATGGATTCCTTCTTCTCATTGAAGGCTATCCACTTAAGCCATAAATTTCTCAACAACCAAGAGCTCCACCATTACTACTCTACCCAAGCTTTTAATTATCATCCAATCCAAAAGTGACAGAGTATTCAAGATTGTACTTTTTGATCTTCAAGTGTTGTAGAAGATCAACAGTTTCCTTTCTTTTCCTTTTGAAGTTGACGAGCCTTCGTAAGAAAACTTGTGTGTAAAAGTTGGCGAGTTCTTCGGATCCAAACTTGTGTAGAAGTTGGCGAGTTCTTCGGATCCATACTCGTGTTAAAGTTGGCGAGTTCTTCGGATCCAAATTCGTGTGTAACTATTTACTCAATAGTGGATTTAAGTCGGAGAGAGTTCCGGGACTGAATTGCCTCTAGGGAGGAGACCAGGATATATCGAGTGTTTGATTCTCTTTCTCTCTCTCTCTTTTACTTCATTAAAATAGCTTACTTGTGTTAAGTACTTTTCTATTACCCTATTCACCCCCCCTAGGGTTCTACAATATGTTGGGATCGTTGTGTCACAATTTAGTAAGTCCTTGAAATAGGCAAGTAAAAGTAAAAGCCCATGAATTGGGCAGATAAAGTCCTTGGATTAGACATTAAGTATTTCGAGTTATAGCTTGAGGCACTGTGGTAAGACATATGAGAACTGTGACATATTTATCAAATTTACAGAATCATGCATGGTATGTTCTTTTAGTTAAAGTTGTATATACATGCATGCTCATGGACAACTTGTGCACAAGGTTTAGTTTCTCAAAACGGTACTCCGAGGTCATGATACCGCTTTGGCTAGGAGGAACAAGGACGTTGCTGACGTACTAGCATCGAAATTGTGGGACCTTCGGTAAGGCTAGCTACCTACACTGTAAGGGATGTCATAATTCCATTAATAGTCGAGACGACTCATGGAAATGACCTTCATATAGACATGCAGCATATATATAGCTAATGATGTCTTATGTAGACAGAGTAAGTTATTACTCATTTACAGGAAAGGACAAATAATTGTTGGTAAGAATCATCGAAGTGGTAAAAGTTATAATGTTTTCTTTATGTACCTATCATATATTAATTGATAATTGACCCTAAGATAAGATAGCAGGATCACTTATTACTTTCACATAAATTACAGTATATATAGATTTTTGGTTAGATTGGTTACGATCGCTTACCAGTACACGACAATGTAGTAACCTACATCTCCACAATTGCTGGGAACACATGTGGAGGATTGAAAAAAATTGAAAGCTTGTCCGACTCTTTTGAAGCCTTACACTTATTTTGAAGCTGCCAATGGAAGAAGAAGGCTTCCGCTGAAGGTGCTTTTGATGTTTATTTTAATAAATGATATGATGTATTGAACGCTTGTATCTTATTTCAATATATTTGTAAGTTGTAAGCCAAGTTTGACATTTTACTTAATTGTTTGAGAGCCTTATATTTTTCGCTGTAAAAAATTATCAAAAGATCTCTTTCAACCTCAATTTATGTTTATTCAATTTTTCTATGATCTGATGCAATTCTATATATATATATATATATATATATATATATATATATATATATATATATATATATATATATTACAAAAAGGACCACTTGTATACCTTGTACAAAGCACAAATCAGGTTTGTACGATATCACGTCCACTAGCGACTATCGATTCGACGGAATCTGGGCGTGACAACAACTTCATAACTATAATTAACGGAGAAAGTACATGAAGAGAACATAAGAACTCTCCATATATTACATCCAAGAAGATTTGAGAAACCTAATTTCTCTCTCCTTCAATCTCTCTATTTCTTATCTATTTTTTTTTCTCTCAACCTATTGGTAGCTACCCAACCCTTGAGCACAATTAATCTTCTACACAAGTAACCTTAGTCTAGCTCCTTTATATAGCATGCCATGTGTCAATACATAGAAATCCAATCATACGTCCGTATGACATATGTTTCAATTATAACTCAGACTATGTAGGACCAGGACTTTGCTCCAATCCTATTATTATTAGGATTAATAATATGAGTCAAATCCTAAAATATGATTATATGGCATGTATGACATCCTTATAATCCTTGGACAAATACTTTGCTTCTTGGTAATTGTTGTTGGGGCATGAATTTCTATGATATATAAATTTTCAAACTTATGCCCTTTGCACATTATTATTATTATTATTATTATTATTATTATTATTAGGGTAAAGTGCAAAAAAACCTCGTTAGATTGCTGCCTTTTGTATAGAAAGACCACATAATCTTAAAATTCATTAAAGTATGAAATCTGTTCATTAGGTCCCCTTTCTGTTAACTGGTGTTAAGTTGGGTATGTAATGACCATTTTACCCCTCTATCACTCCCATCCTCTCTCCGGTGGTGCGGGAAGGAGGGGGGCGGGAAGGATACGCGGAGGAGGGGTTCGGGGGGTTGGCCGAGGCGGGGCGGAGGAAGGGGGCGGGGAGGAGACGCAGAGGGGGGGTTCGGGGGTTTGGCCGAGGCGGGACGGAGGAGGGGGCGAGGAGGAGGAGGGGGGCGGGGAGGAGACGCGGAGGGCGGGTTCGGGGGGTTGACCGAGGCGGGGCGGAGAGCTGGCCGACGGAGGGAGGAGGCAGGGCTGGCCGGCGGAGGAAAATAGAGGGGGTCTGGTAGGGAAGGGGGGCTGGTAAGGAATGGGGAGGGTAGTGTAGGTTTTTTTATTTAAAAAAATGTCCTTAACGGCTAATAGACGGTAGGGTTTTTTTTTTCTCACGCGGAGAATCTAAGGAGGTGCAAACTGCTTAAATTTTATAATAGGTCTTTCTATACAAAAGGCGACAATCTAATGAGGGATTTTTTTTTTTAATTTACCCTTATTATTATTTTGCATATGGTTATGAACAAGTTTAGATGGTTACAGTTATTGTAGTGAAATTCTTTCACCATTAAATCCAATGATGATTGTGTGTGTGTGTGTGTGTGTGTGTGTGTGTGTGTGTGTGTGTGTGTGTCATTTTTAGTTTAATTTTAAAAACTAATTATGAAATGAAATGAAATAAGAAGAGAAAGGGAGCGATAAGGAAAAGACTTGTCAATATGGTAGCCTATCATGATTCGAAAAGTTGGAGGCAGCCATACAAAATTTCCCGTTTTGCAATTTTAATACCTTGTACTAATAGTACTGCCATTTGCAAAATTTGATAATGTAAAAAGTAAAGAAAACCCATTGTAACCCAATATAAATTTAGGCAAGTTATATGGGCACATCAAAATTTGATCATGGCTAGCCCATTTTGAACTTTGATTTATTTACAAGTTTGCCATTGAAAAAAGTGATCATGGCTATCCCACTCTTTGGTATAAAAGTCAATTTTTCTAATTTTGCTCTTCTTCTTCCTCAACTCATCCAAGAAGAATAAGAAGAACAAGAAAAAGAAAAAGAGGAAGAAGAAGAACAAAAACAACAAAAATAAGAATTTTGATGGAGTTTAAACCCTAATTTTCTTTCTCAACTCATTACTATCTCCAAGTATAATGGGGTTTAAACCCTAATTTTCTTCTCATTTCGAATTTTGATTTTCAATTAAAGGGAAAAAAAGAAAATGAGAAGAAAACACCCAAAAATTAAACCTAATTTTCTTCTTATTTCCAATTTTGATGGTACCCAAAGGCTCCTCATAATGCACAAACCCTAATATTGGTGGAAACCATAATATTGCTGTTCAACTAGTGTAAACAAGGACTGTCCAATTTTTTGGCAGTCATACAAACTGAATGGACTGCCAAAAAACTGGGCAGTCCTAAGTCACATCATGTGAAACAAAGGACTGCCTATTTTTCTGGCAGTCTTAACTGTATGTTGGACTGTCAGAAGAATGGACAGTCCAACTCACATCATGTGTAACTTTGGACTGCCCAACTATATGGCAGTCTAGTCTGTATGTTGGACTGCCAGAAGAATGGGCAGTCCTTTGTTAAACAGGCTCTGACTGCCCATTCTTCTGGAAGTCCACCATACAGACTGGACTGCTAGATGGTTGGACAGTCCATGTCGACACAAATTTTCCCAATTCGTGAATGCTATGTTTTGATTTAAAAGACTTTAATTCCCATTAAAATACTTACAAAAACAAAGAATGAAACGTAATGCACACGAGATCATTTAAACAAATAATTATATGGTTTCGGATGGATTTTTTTTATAGAAATAATGGGTAATTTCTAGGGTTTCAGATTTTCTCAAAATTTGATCATGGCTAGCCCATTCTTCGGTGCCATCGTTCTTGTTTCACTTAACAAAATGCCCTAAGGCTTTTGAAAGAAAACGAGAGAAAATATACAAAAGTACAAGTAAATTCTGGAGAGTATTACTATGGAAGTCTTATCTGAGAGCGATCACTTTGTTCCTTGGACCACACAATGATGATGAAGAAAACTGCTTGGAGATGAACAACTGGAAGAACTAAGTCACCAGAAAGGTATCGACACAATTGGCACTGATGGCACAGTCGAATGCTTTCCTGCTTTGCTTCACTCTGTTCTTGAGGAAAAGTTGAAGAGAAATGCTCTGGAAAATTACTTTGCTCAGAAAGTATAAATTCTCTCAAGATATCTGGTCTTAAAAATCCAGTCCTTCTTCTTTAAAAAAAGAAGTCTTTATATAGGCCTGTCTTTTGTGCGTAAAAAGCACTAATATTATGTCGCTACGCAGGCTAGTAGAATAAATGTCACCCACGTACAGAAATTGGCCTCTACGCATGTTGACACGTGTCCCATAATCCAATAAAATAAGGAGAACACGTACACACGTTCTTCGAAAAGTATGGCATGAAGGCCACGTCAGAAAACTACGTTCCCACACAATCAGAACAGACCGTGCGTAAAGGATACTGTTTAGGCATGTCTGAGCGTAAAATAGCTCAAAGTAAGCTTCCTGCATAAAGCGGCTAAAAATAGCCTTGAGCGTAAAAGCTCAAATAAACTCTACGCACAAAAAGAGTAGTTGAGATAGCCTTGAGCATAAAAGCTCAAATAACTCTTATGCGTAAAGAGGAGGTTGTTCCTCAAGCGTAAAGCAACTCATTGGCATACTAAACAACAGTCTTCTTGGCTTATGTGCAATTATTTGTCAGAGAATCAATCTGTCAGAACAGTATCTTCGTGCATTTAATGCAGCATGGACAGCTCATTCTTCGCGTAGAGAGTGAAACTGTTTTCGCGTAAAGTCTGAATTTAACCCTTGCGTAGAGTTAGAGCTTGACTCAGTTTGACCTTTGCGTAAATATCTCAACTTCCTTGACTTAGTCTACGAAATTTATTTACGCTTCTACAAGACCTCCTTCAAAGTTTTCAAATTTTCTAATATTTGAAATACTTTGAACAGAAGCGTAAAGTCTGGGATATTCAACAGTCATCAGCGTAAAATTAGGGATACCCAACAGTCACTTCGAGAATTTGAATCAACTTTGAGTTTTCTATAAATAGGGCTCTGTTTGGAAGAGAGAGAACTTTACTCATCTCTTTTGTTTCTCAATCTCATCTTCTTTTATTTTCAAAATTACTTCGAGCAAATAGCACCCAAGAGCAAGGCCGCCGCCTCAGTTAAGGGCAAGAAGCATGCTACTTCGTCGACGGCTAGATCGTCGGAGGAAGTTCACGCCGCTGCAGCATCTCTGGAGAAAAATATCGAAGAGACCCCAAAGACCAACCCGAACGTGGCTCCGACCATGATAGGTAGAAACCCTATCGATTTTATGGGAGAAGATGACCCATCCCTAAATCATACGCTCACGTTTATACGTGACAACGTAAAAATGGAAAAACATGCTCACGTTATACGTGCCAGCGTAGATTTCGAAATCAAAAATACGTCCACTTTATACGTGCCAACGTAGAACTTGAAAATATGCCCATGTTATACGTGCGAGCGTAAAACTTGAAAAATACGCCCATGATATACGTGCGAGCGTAAAACTGAAAAATACGCCCATGATATACGTGCGAGCGTAAAACTGAAAATACGCCCACATTATACGTGCGAGCGTAACACTGAAAATACGCAAATCAAAAGACTGTATTTTTCACATGTAAAACTTTACTCTTTTGAACAGAAGCGTAAAATTAAAAATACACTCACATTATATGTGCGAGCGTAAAATTGAAAATATGCAAGTCAAAAGACTATGTATTTTCCACACTTTAGTTTGCGTAGAGTTCATACTTTAGAGTTTTTCTAACTTGATTTTTCTTGTTGAACTTCTTTTGCAGTGGACTTGGGGGCCCATCCTCTCTGAGGTGTTTGGCTCACCAGTTGATATTTTGGGATCAAATTATCTGGAAAATTTATCCCATGTCTAGTTTCCTCAAACCGACAAGCAGTATCCCAAGGAAAGACATCAGTTGATAGCTGCTCAAGAAGACAGAATATTGTTGTCTCTGATGAACGGAGAATTACTGACGTCACTGGATGGCCAGTATTACTTGAAGTCCGCATTTATGTTTGGGGACGCAATTGATTTCAAATCTCAGACAAACCCCAAGAAGGAGTCCTGGGTGTTCAAGTTTGTGGAAAGGGTGATGTATCTCCCAACAATGCCAAGGGATTATCCCCTTTCTTTTGTTCACGCCACTCATCCGAGATAGATGATCTAAAATCTGACTCCCAACAGTCATGGAAGATCGGGGAGAATCATATTCAAGAGGGATGAAAACCAAATGGGATATCATACAAGTACTCCCAGTGGTAGTGTCACTCCTTTCTCAGGTTTATTACCTGGATTTACACCAAGTGAAGGCTCATCTCTGATCCAGCCAGTGCAGATACCGATGCTCATTAACAGGTTTATGAACGCTAGTATTATATCCCCAAGTCAATCCTAGGGTTCCAGGATGGATGACTCCTCACAATAAAAATTGGGTTCAACTTAGCTCTTGGATTATAAAGAACTTCGAAGCAGAACTACAAGTCATCGGATTGTTAGAAGCGGTAGCCTCCACAAGTCAAGGCATACCCATAAACAATAACCTGTTCTTAGCTCTGATGGAGTTATATATCAGCTCGACGGGAACTTTTGCGACCCCAGTAGGCGAAATGGGTTTTGCACTCCATGAGATGCAATTTATCTCCAAACTACCAATGAAAGAAGTTCCATATGAGGAGTACGTTCCCTCCAACCGGGAACTAGCAGAAATTAGTAAGAAAAACCCTCACTTAGTCGAGGTATACCAAGAGCTGATGTGTCATTATTTGATTTGCACCACTATGTATGAAAGTGGATCAAATTTGGCATATATCAATAACTGGACAATATATCTATTCTATCATAAAAATAGAGTGTCCAAGAAAGATAAGGAGAGATTCCAAGACAACAAGGCTCAAACTATTAATCCTTGCTCCATAATTCCTGCCGACTTGATAAATACTTGGATGATCACATATAAATTCCTGGACAAGTATTTAACTACCAAAGTTGGAGAATTCCCTGCGGGGACTGAAACATTGAGCTTTTTAAAACATGGCAGTCAAAAGCTCTCAAAGGAAGCCTTGCTGGCGGGCTTTCTTTCCTTGTGGTTGCGAAGGTGGGTCATACCAGGGACCGGTACAGTTGACAGAATTTACCGAAACGTACTATGGCCGGCAGTACGTTTGGTATTCAAAGTCAGACTCAGTCTATTACCGGCAATGGTGTGCCGGATAAACACGGGTTTACGAGCTTTTGGTAAAGAATTGATCAATAATGCTCCCTACCGTCGTAATTTTCCTAGGGTGGAGATGCCATGTACTTATTTGATGGGCTGGCTACTGCATCACAACTGCAGTTTATTACCACCAGGCCCTGAAAATGATGCGGAGGTATTCCTCCAAAAGTTTAGTAAAGCTACCTGGAAGGCGACTCCAGTGACGGATATACGGGCAGTACTAAACTTCTCCCATGGGTAGAATTTTTTTTGCACACGACCACCAGTTCCAGCTAACTGCTTTGGTGTGCAATTTGAAGACGTAGGTCGAGATAAAACTGAGATACCTGTGCCAGTCTTCAATTGGCTGATATGCATCAGACCCTCACATCTGATGTATAGAACTGAAGACAACTGTATCTTTGAACCGTACCTACCTAGTCGGTTACTCGTCAGTTCGGGTATGACCAACTTTACGTTGGTAATCTCTCCACCAGTTTCAATCATTATGGAAAATTAGTTGATGGAGCGAGGGCATGGCGATATTTCAGCGTTGGATGCACCAGTGCCAAATTCTATGTGTCAACCGCCTCAAGCATAACTGAGCTACTAATGCTTCATTCGTATGCACATTTTTATGTCTCCATTCATTCCTTCGCCAAAGACTACAATATGAAAGGAAGTCTCCGGTAGGAAAAATAAGGGGACGCCGAAGAACCAGTTATGGTGCCTTCGGATATACCTGATGATGCTGTTCCAGATGAATATCTGGAAATGATACCTATGGGAGTTGGGGAGACAGCTGCAGGAGCAATTACCATTTCTACAACCAGGAAGCAGAAATCAGACACAACTGTTACTCTCCGGGAGAAGAAGAAGAAGATTACTGTTAAAGGGCCTTCAAAATAGAGAGTCTCTACCCCAGAAAGCAAAAATTCTGCTGAAGAGACTCAAAACATTATATCTTCATTAGCTCAAGCTGGAGCATCAACTCAACCTGGAGAAGGGTCTTCAGTACCCCAGCCGACAGCAAAGACAGAAATTACAGGCGTCCTATCTCCAGGACGACTTAGCACCTCATTGTATTTAACTTTGCCATAAAAGGCAAAAGCTGTCGAAGACACAGCCGCAACTCTTTCTAATAAGCCGGAACCCATTCCCTCGTATGAACCAGGTCTCGAATTAGATGATGATGATTGGAACTTAGATTATGACGCACTCTTATCGCGTCCTGCACCTACTCCAGGTAAAGATAAATTACACAAAACTTATACAAAAATATGTATTATAATTTTGTATATTGACTATCTTGTTTAATCTTTGTAGGGATCGTCGCTGTGGTAAAGCCTGTTGCTTTTCCTCCTCAGAAGCCTATTCCTGAAGAGGTAATAGAATCTGAAGAAGAAAGTTCTTCTTCAAAAGAGGACCCTCTTTCTGAGGAAGGTTCTCCATCTGCAGGAGAGGTACGCTCAGAGTCTTCTATTGTCCAAGAAAGACATGAAGAGCCGACTGCAGAAGAAGAGCCAGCAGTGCTCAAAGAATCGGTTGCTACCCAAGAACCGATTACTGAGGTCATAGATGCAGCAGCACAGGTTTTAATTACTACTGCTAAACCAGACCAGGTTCTTGAGATGGTAATGTTCGAGTCCGAACCGAACATATAAGGCAACACTTTTGCAATATCATCCCCTGCCACCGAACTCAAGCTCCGAAAGTGGCAGAAAGGGTTGCTGAAGATACAGTCCCAGAAACCCCTAGGAATCAACTGGCTATGATAACGATGACAGATATGGTATTGACTCAGCTTGCTACCACAGCAACGACAACATCTGTCTCTGGTTTTCAGGAGAAGAGGTTGGCAGATATTGCTGATACACTAAGCTCTAATGCTGATATGAATCTTTTGGTAGAGATTTATACTGAAACATTTTATAAAACTTTGGCAGCATTGATCAAGATAGCTTTAAAGAAAGGCCTCAGTTATGAGAGTTTGAAAAGTATGATTGCTATCGCCATGTTTAATAATACTGAGAAGGCAGCAGCTTTGCAAAAGATAGTCCAACGACTTGAACAACCAATCAAAGAATATCTAAGGTTGTCAAGTGGGACTATTGAAAGCCTCGTCCAATCTGAGTATGATGCTATTACTAATGAATATACAACTCGGGAAACTATCTTCAAAGAATCTCTTCAAGACTATAGCAATAAGGTTGCCGTAGAAAGGACCTTTTTGAGAGAGAATAAATCCCTGTTGGAGCAGCATCAAGAAGCCTACGACTCTATGAATATCAAAATCCATCAATAAAATAATAAAATTCGTGAAGTCGAGGCTGAGTTAGCTCGATTAAAGGAGGAGCAAATCCAGATGACGGCAAATCGAGATGAATATTTAAGGCAGAGTTCCATTTTAGAAGAACGGATATTTGGTTCTGAATTAAACATCAAGACTCTCAAAGAAGCCAAAGATAAAATGATAGCTGTCTTTGCCGAACTCTCCCATCTCTGTACTGCGGAAGCTCGACGATCCATAGCATATACAACTGTATTGGGCTCTCGTGAAAAGCGTCTGGCAGAATTACAGAAAATGATTGAAAATCTATCTGCTCCGTCTTAGAAATTTTTTGTACTAAATAAAGAATTTTTATCTTCTGTCATTTTCTTCCTTTTGCTGATATAATATTTCAAACCATGAAATAAATAAAATATTACTACTTTTTTTTATAAAATAGGTATGAGATAGAAAAAAATTATCAGAGATAATATGGACATGATAAGTCTTCAAAACTCAACAAAGTAGATTATATCTATCTAGAGATAATGTGGACATGATAGACAATAAATCTTTTTTTTCTTTTTAGAGTGTACGATACTATCAGAGGTAATATAAACGTGATAGATTGTAATGACTCAAAAACATAGATTAATATCTATTCATTGGTAATCTGGATATGATAGATAATAATAAAAAGAAGTAGATTAATATCTATTCAGAGGTAATATGGATATGATAGATAATAAATCTTTTTCTTTTTGAAATTAGCTGGGAAGACAAAAAATCAAAATTTTCTTTTGGGAGAATGAATAATCAGCTTAACCAAACCTTGGTAGCTGGGGAATGAAGAAAAAAATTCAAACGTAATATTTTTTCAATAATTTACCATTGATCGGCATCATGAGCAAATCTCCATTAGGTTTAGATAACCTATAAGCACCATTAGAGAATACGATTTCGACTACATAAGGACCTTCCCATTTAGCTTGGAACTTGCCTTTACTCTTATGAGTCATAACCATAGGTCTTCGAACAACTAGAACTATAGCTCTCCGACTTTAAATATCCTTTCTTTAACTTTGCGATTGAAAGCTCGAGATATGCGGGCTTGATACAGCTCAATGTGCTGTTGTGCTTGAAGACGCTTCTCATCCAAACCTTCAAGTCCCTGGAGTCTTAAGCGGTCATTATTCTCCATAGTTAGCTCATTAGCAATGGCTATTCTAAGAGATGGTATTTGGATCTCCAGTGGAAGAACAGCTTCACATCCGTAAACCAATGAAAATGGTGTAAAACAAGTTGGAGTTCTGACTGTTGTTTGATAAGTCTATAAACATTCTCCAAGTTTCTCGTTCCAATCATGTTTATTAGAAGAAACGAATTTTTTGAGAAGTTTAATAATCGTTTTGTTGAAAGCTTCTGCTAAACCATTAGCAGCTGGATTGTAAGCTGTAGAAGTTAGGTTCTGGATCCGATTTTTGTCACAAAATTGATAAAATGTCTGACTGGCAAATTG
Organism: Iris pallida; assembly: GCA_029216955.1. Lineage (NCBI taxonomy): Eukaryota > Viridiplantae > Streptophyta > Magnoliopsida > Asparagales > Iridaceae > Iris > Iris pallida. The sequence continues at coordinate 6,380,291 of JANAVB010025400.1, read as the reverse complement.
TGGTCCATTATCATGGATTATCCTTCGAGGAATCCCGAAACGATAAATGACATGATCTTTGATGAAGTTAACCACATTAGACGTTTTTACTTCAACAAGGGGAACTGCTTCTGCCCATTTAGAAAAATAATCATTTATAGCAAAGATAAAAAGATGCCCTTTGACAGAAGGGGGATTAATCGGACCAATAATATCCATACCCCAAGCTTCAAAAGGCCAGAAAGCTGCCGTAGGATGTAAAAATTCAGAAGGTTGGTGAATAAAATTAGCATAAATCTGGCATGCTTTATACCGTCCGGCATCATCCATAGCGTCTGCTATTATAGAAGGCCAATAATAACCCACTTTTCGAATACGGTCCTGTAACTTTGGACCTGGTTGATGTGCACCACAAACTCCATCATGAGCTTCACGAAGTGTTTGCTTAGCTTCGCTTTCCGAAAGACAACGTAATAAAAGCCCGTCATAAGAACGACGATACAACATGTGCATAGAAGAATTATAGTAAAATCGAAATAATCGTCTTTTGATTGATGTAGCTTCCTTTGGATCTTCAGGTAAAATCCCATAGACCGCATAATCAATAAATGGACTTCTCCAATCCTTTTGCTGCAAATTTGATTCGGTAGCATAACTGTGTTCAATGTGCAAATTATTTTTAACACAGAATAGGTCTCGATCCAACAAAGTGATGGTATTTTGTCTTCTGATTGGAACTGCTAAGTATGCAGCTAAACTAGCAAGAGCGTCAGCTTTCAAATTTTGAGAATGCGGTACGAATTCAATGAAGAACCCTTTGAATGAAAGTGCCAGTTCAATTACCACTTGATGATAGGGAATGAGGTCATGATTTTGACTTCATATGTCCCTCTGACCTGATGGACGATCAGTTACGAATCTCCATAGGCTTCCAAGAACTCAATGTCCAATTGTTTTGCTACTTGAAGACCAATTAGCAGAGCGTTATACTCTGCCACGTTATTGGAACATGGTTCATTGAGGGAATAAGCACGATATATAACCATTTTATCAGGAGAGACCAAGACAATGCCTACTCTGGAGACAATATTACCTTTAGGTCCAACTCGTGATGCCCCATCAAAGTATAGTTGCCAAATATCATCCCTCAAAGTCATGTTGCAATCTATGACTTCATCTGGGATGTCATCATATAGTTTAGAAGTTTCAGGTATAGGATGAGCTGCTAAAAAGTCAGCTAACGCTTGACCCTTCACTAATTTTTGAGGTATGTAGACCATATCATAAGGAGTAAGCAACATTGCTGAAGTAGCTAACCGGGAGTTAAGAATACTCGACTTCTTCATTAATATCCGAATAGGATTTATTCTGGAGATAACATGAATAGTCTGTCCGGATACATAATGTCGTGTCTTTTGAATGACAAAAACCAAGGCTAGACATTCTTTTTTCACAAGAGTATACATGTGTTCTGCCCCAACCATCATGCGGCTAAGATAATAAATTGTATGTTCATGACCCTCATCACTTTTCTGTGCAAGAAGAGCACCAAGAGAATGATCTAATGCTCGAATATACAGCAAAAATGGTCTTCCTACTACTGGGGGTACTAAAACAGGTGGATTTGTGAGGTATTGCTTGATGTCATTGAATGCTTGTTGACATGTTTCATCCCAAACAAATGACACACCCTTCTTCAATAAACGAGAGAAAGGTTGACATCTCCCAGAAAGATTTGAAATAAATCTCCTGATATAAGCAATGCGACCCTAGAAGCCGCGTAGTTCTTTCAGATTACGTGGAGGACGTATTTCAAGAATTGCTTTAATTTTATCAGGATCAACATAGATACCTTGAGAAGTGATGACAAATCCTAAAATTTTGCCACTGGAAACCCCTAAGAAAGACTTGGTGGGGTTCATCTTTAGTTGATGTTGACGCGTCAACTCAAATACTGTCTTCAAGTCTTGAATGTAATCACCTTTTGATCGACTTTTGACGATGATATCATCTATATAACATTCAACTGTTTTTCGTAGATGTTCTTGAAAGATATTGCTCATGGCCCGTTGATATGTAGTGCCGATATTTTTAGACCAAAAGGCATAACTGTGTAGCAATAAACTCCAAGGGGTGTACGGAAAGTGGTGTACTTTTCATCTCCTGGATGCATCTTAATCTGGTTGTATCCTGAGAATCCGTCCATGAAAGACATACGTTCAAAACCACATGTATTGTCTATCATGACATCGGTGATCGGAAGTGGAAATTCGTCTTTTGGACAAGCTGCATTGAGATCTCAAAAATCTATGCAAACTCGAACTTTTCCATTCTTCTTCATGACAGGAACAATATTGGCAATCCAATCTGGATGTTGTTCTTCACGGACAAAGCCACATGTGATCAGCTTTTTAACTTCTGCTTCAATTGCATCCATCATGTCTGGTCGAAAATACCGCTGCTGTTGTTTTACAAGTTTAGCATTAGGAAGAATATTGAGTTTATGGGTAGCTACTTTAGGATCTAGACCTAGCATATCCTCATAGCTCCATGCAAAGATATCAATATATTCTTTTATCAAATTTATCAATTTTTTTCATCTTCGGAAAGGTTTTTGTTATAAATATTAGCTTTGACGTAGTTTCGTCTCCAACATCAATCTGGATGATTTCATCTTCTGTGGATGGCTGTCGCTGCTCAAATCGAAGCTCCCACTGAGTATCCATTTGTTGTGCCCAAGGGTCATTTTCAAATAGTTCAGACTCATCATTGGTTTGAACCATATTAACTAAAAAAAATGTGCTCAGATTCAACATACTGGACTCCTTTTGAATCTGAGAATTGTGAAGAACTGGAAGAAAACTCTTCTTCCATATCTTCCTTAAACATATGGGATGTATCGTATCCCAAACCATGATGGGTTCATTGATAGAATGGATCACCACATAATGGTAATCGTCTACCTTTGCCCTGATTGAGACCTGACATGGTTTTCAAATCATATCCTATATTCTGGATAATCTTACGGGATTGTTGACTATATCTGTCAATTCTGATTTTTCTTTTATCCTTCTCTTCGAAATTATTTGTTTGTATAACAGAAATATTTCGAGCCAAACCAAACACAATTTGACGCTTGTTTTTCTCAGTAGACGTGATCACAAAATAAAATTCTTCATGACGTCTATAAGACACACAAGCTTGTGATAATGAGGCAAAAGGTATAAAATAAGGAGTAGATGTTAAGAACATCTGAGCATAGGATCCAACATCGACATGAGAAGGAAAAGAATTCTCTTTATGATTAATATATAAGGTTTCCTCTGTATTTATGTCAGTCTTTTGTTGATGACTATGATTATTAACAAATAATGTCATTCTTTCAAGATATTTGACAGCCATATACTCCAAAAGGAAATCTTTATTAAAATGGGAAAATACAGATTGATCAATATTTACATCATTGACAGACTGGTTACTACTCCTTGGATTAATCATTAACGAACCATCATCCGTCTTAGGTGTAGACTTATCGAGGTTGATGACTAGTGGTTCTGAATCAGTTGGACGAGAAGTACGTCCTTTAACCTTGATCATGAGAGGTTGAACTTGTCTTTTGACTAGAACTCTCACAGATTCATCAGACGTAGCTTGAGTTCTTGTAAGCCCCCTGAATTTAGGGCTTATTTTTTTTAATTTTATAAATCAATTATTTGCAATAGATATTATTATTTGATTTAAGGCTCTTTACCGTGACTTTTACTTCTGGAGCGTCAGGGATGCTAATCTCTGGAAACTCTCTTCATCAGTGTGTAGTAGACAAGATTACCTTCATGTTGATATATCATGTCCCATCCAAACTTGTTTTCTTGTACTCTTTTTGCTACACACAACTTCGGGTCAATTTAGACCATTTGATCATTAAATAATTATTAATTGATTTTCCCCATTTTATCTTTGATCATCATATGCACGTTACCGTGACTTTTAATTTATGAGCACAAGGCTAGTCATTTTCTTGAAACCAACTCCTCATGCATGATCTACTTGAGATGCCCTACACCCATGACCTTCGTGTCCCACTCAGACACACCATCCTGTGCTTTATTTGCTTCGTACAACTTTTGGGTCAATTTAGGCCAATTAATTATCCACCGTAGAATGTGACCTGACTTCCAATTTAATTTCGAGACCCGACATCGATCCAACCTAGTCGACCCAAAATATGGACATGGCCCACATGAAGCCTACTATCCACATAACAGTTGTGTCCCATTTATTTGAGTCCCCACATGCAACTTATTTACCCATGATCATAAATACCTATTTAAATTCAATTATTGTATCATGTCTGATTTTGACCCGACCCGGCTCAATTGAAACCAACCCAAGCTCCATGTTATCCCTTCATTAATATCCACACACTAATTTTCCCTACTAAATATTAAACACCTAGTCTACCCATTTAAAATATTAAATGGACAACTCTCCTTAATTAATTCCTAGAGAATGACCTAATCCTCACATTTAATCCTAACTATTGATTATCCCAACTCATCCACACCACACAATTTCCTACACAACTCACACTCACTCCCACACCCCATGTGGCCGGCCCTAATAATTCTCATAATCCCTCTCCCTCTCTCATTTATTACACACACACATATTCTCTCTTTTTCTCTCTTTTCCATTACTTTCTCTCTCTCCCTCTTATTTCTAATACATAGCAGAAGCTTGGCCGACCCCATGGCCGACTTTAGCTCCATCTTCCATGGCAGACTTCAGCCTCCTTCCTCCTCCTCCTATTCTTCATCACAACCACCCCCATCATCATCCTAACTATCACCATCTTCATCATCACCACCACCATTAACACCACCATCACCATTTCATCACCACCACCTCCTCCACCTGCTGGCCATGCCACCGTAGCCATCGGCCACCATCGGGCAGCCACCGCCGTCGTCGTGCCAGGCCAGCAACCCCTGTACCAGCAGCAGCGCCAACAGCAGCTGTAATAGCAGCATATGCGGCAGCAGCAGCAGCCACGGCGGCCGTCGTCGTCGGCCACGCACCGCCGTAGGCGGCCCTCCCTTGCCGGGCGCACCCCCCAGGCACCTTTCCGTGGCGGCCACCATCCTCCGGGATGCACCGTCTAGGCAATTTGTGTATTTTACACGGGATCCCGTCGGCGCAAGCTTGGAATCAACTCAGAAATTGCGTTGTGGGACAGCAACTTCGTGCGTGTTTTCGGGAAATCCGATCGTTGGATCGGTGAACTCTTTGCTTGGTCACAATCTCGGTATATCCCTCTTTATTTCTCTCAATTTTCGTCCGTTAATTTTATCATTTGATACATCAAAACCGGCCACCAAGTTGACGCTTTAAATTGTGTTATTTTAGGACAATTTTGTGGAGCCAACTTCGTCGGTTCGTATCTCCTCCATCGCAGCTCCGTATGACGTGTCACTGGTTCCTATGTGTAGCTGGTATAACCCTCTTCCTACCTCTTAATTTTTATTTCATTGTGAGCACCTTTGATTGGTTGAATCCGATGCCAAAGTTGGCCGTCCGAATTCGTAATTTTCCAACTTGTAAAATTCTATTTTTGAACCCGGGACTCCGGATTCAATTTTTGACACCACCAGTAGACTCGTGGCGTCATTCTGGCATATTTTCATATAAAGTTTGTTAGATTTGGAGGAAGTGGGCCCTGACACGTATTTCGGTACAAAGCGAGCCCCACAGTCCGGGTCAACGGGTTTTTGACGCTGGCTCATCGAAATCCAATTCTGGACATACCGTTGAGTTCGTATCGTCATTCTGGACTCGTTGACATATAATTTGCTGAGTTTTGAGGACATTGGCTCCGACATGCTTTTTCGTACAAATCAGAATTTCAATGTCCTAGTCAACGGACCAATTTGAGATCGGGTCAACGAAATCCAATTCTGGATATACCGTTGGGTTCGTATCGTCATTCTGGATTCGTGAATATATAATTTGTTTGGTTTAGTGGACTAGTATTCTTGCACATTTTTTGGTGCAAAGTAGATCCGACACGGACATCGTTTTGACCCAAAATTATATTTTTGTCCCTGTGTCCAAATTGGACTTATGAATAGGCTATCCTTGCTGATTTGACCATTCTGGACACGTTGTTGATGTTTGTTTCATCATTCGACAATGTTTGTAGATATTTTCTCTGTGTATTACCTTTTATTATAATTAATTCTTATTAAGTTTGTATTTCAAAATTAGTACAACGAAACTGAGATCAGTAGATTCCAGTGATCTCACATCGCTAAAATTAGCAAGATGATCATGTGGATTACTGTGATAAGATTATTAACCTTACCATTGATTATCTTATCTCGATTTGCGCGTCGTAGGTTTCGATGTACGAATAACGAGGTACAACTTCATATTTTAATTCTTAAATTAGAATTGATCCGTTTGACCAAGATATATGGTATCTTGGTAGGTAATATTAGGAATAGTATGCTTAGGCTAGTTTTGAGCTCGGTTGACCAAGTTTGACTGCTTTGACCAAAAGTCAACTATCAGTTAACACTTGGCCTAGAAATGTCTAGAACTTGACCAGAGTTGACCAGTTGACGAAAAGTCAACTGTTAGTCAACATTAGTCTAGTTTGACTTGGTTTGACTTCCTGTGACCTAGTTTGACCTAGTGTGACTCAGTGTGATCTAGTTTGACTTAGTTGGACTGAGTTTGACCTAGATTACATAGCTTATACTATATAATCATGCCTAACACTGTTGAACCCTAATTAGCTTATATATATCTCATCTTTAGGTTTGTGGCATCACTCTGAGCATCGACCCCATTTGACAGCTCAGGACCGCAGGCGAGTACATTCACTGATAGTATTCATTGTCTTGATATCTGCTATATCCGATTCAGTTGTAGTGTCTTACTTGATTTTCAGACACGATAGTTCACGGACTAGTATATGTTGGATCATGACATGAGATATTGTTCCTAGAATTCTTGGTATATTGGTACATTTTCTATCTTGTTTCCTGTACTTGTATAGACACCGATTCCTAAGGGGACTTTCTACCCTCTTACGGAATCCCGTGTCATGACATGTCATGTCTGGATCCTTTATACTATTCGGGGATGGGGAGTTATTAGTGGTTGTGCGATCAAAAACCCTACTTGTTCTTCATACTTGTACTTGTTACTTGTTCAGAGCTATACCCTCGCTCACGACGGATAAAGCCTGACCCCACTTGTTCATAGCTTTCCATGGTGGCCGACCTGATCCTGCTCCGTTGTACACTTGTTCATAGTCGGTCAGATGGAAAGCCTGATCATGTTTCCCAAGCTGATCACATAACGCACTAATAATTTGAGGCATATTTTATATTTATTTATTATAGGAGGCTAAGTTCTGTTTAGGAGAAGGGTTACAACCCCGGTCCTTGTTTGGTTTACGGGTTGTAACTTAGTTTCTGAATAGTTCCCAAGTCATCTTATAAATTGTCGTCATATTCAGTACTCACATCCTGTTATATATTTTCTGTTGATTTTGTCTTGTATTTCACATGTTCTTCATGCTCTTATGCTATACCTTGATTGGAGGCTAAGTTCTGTTCGGGAGAAGGGTTACAACCCCGGTCCTTGCTTGGTTTAAGGGTTGTAACTCGGCTTCCGAATAGCTCCCAAGTCATTCTATATCTTTGTCTTGTATTTTATTATACTGTCTCTTATAGAATTTGTCAATTCATATGGAACTACTGTTAGTGTTTGTACTTGCTCATTTTTCTGATAGGATAACCGTTGATGTTTACAGAGTACATGTTAGCAGATTGCTCTACATTTTACGGGTATGGCCAGGATAGAGTTTGATGAGACATTATTCCTGGAGCCCGTAGATGATATAGCCCCTATTTAGACTGTTAGATAGGTTTGCCTGGACTGCGATCCAGCTAGTACTTTTAGACTGTAGTTTTATATTATATTTTGAGTTTCTGTGATGTGTTTATATCTATAAGCTTGTGTTGGATTTTGAACTCCTTTCCAGTTTTTCTTTCTATCATATTTTTATTTCGTGCTATCTATCCTAGTTTGTCTTATGATTGAGTTATGCCATATTATACCTCCGTACGGAGATGACAGGTACCCTTATATTTTGTCTAGTTGTATTATTTATAGACGACCTATACAGTGTTCTACCGTCGATTCTGCGGCGTAGGCTGGACGTAACCACGTACTCGTGCCCCTAATCAGGGTATGGGTCATGACAATTCTTTCTTTAACTTTAATCATCAAAGGTTCATCATCGACAGGTTGGGGTTGAATCCGACCTTTAACCTTAATCTTCAAAGGTTGATCTTCTGAAGGCGACTGGTCCTCTGAAGGCGATCGATCTTCAGCCATATCGGATATTTCCTTCACATGCTCCTGTGTATAGAGTATTGAATCAGAGAAATAGGCTTCAACACCTTTAAAAGGAATGAGATCTACAAATTCAGTCTTTACAGTCCCCTGAGAATCCATATACTTGAAGCATTGGTGGAGAGTTGAAGGTACAATATTATGTTCATGTATCCATGGTCTTCCGAGTAGGATATTATAAGATACGTCTGAATTGATAACATAGAAGGTTGCCATGGTTCGAAGATCACCTATTTGAATCTTCAGATGAATTTTTCCCAATGGTTTACTTCTTCCAGAATTGAAACCAACAATTGTCGTACTAGTGTAAGTCAATCACTAGTAGGAATCCTCAATGGTCGTAACATATTCTGAAGAATAATGCTAATAGAAGACCCAGGATCGATGTAAATCCTATCAATCTCGGTTGAGTCAATATACCCTGTGTAACACAGAGGCATGTCATGTCGATTATGCTTCAACAACATATCTTCTTGTGTGAAAGTAATATTAGGAATTGACTCCATCACACTGTGGCATTGGGGACATGATACCGGTGTATTGTCAGGACTTTTGAGCTGGGCTAAGCATGAATCTGCCTGTAGCAAAGCTTCACTCAAAGTTTCTCGACATTCCTTAGAGAGACGGAGTAATTCAAAGATGGAAAGCCTAGCCGGAGTATTGGCTAATTGGGCTAGAATGTCAAATTTATAGGGCTTCATCAACCCTTGATTTGAACCAGACTTTAGCGGGACGTCAAAACGCACTGCTTTCTGTTTCCCTTTTTCAACCACTGGTGATTTAGAATGTCTTGCATCAACAGAAATAGAAGATGACTGAGTCGGTAGATTTAGAGTTTCAGCGGCATCATCTACCTCTTTAGAAGTTCCTTCGTAATCTTTATGGTAGTCATTTCCAGATCTTGTACCAGCAAAAGCCTCTTCCTCAGAATCAGGTGTCACGACCCGCACCCATTTTTTTTATAAACGGATAAGAGACGTGTCCAAGCCAGCCTACGCCGCAGTATCGGTGGTAGAACGCTGTCACGGCCATGAAGATCAAAATCACAAATAATGCTCATTGACAAAAATTAATTTAACTTACAATGATCACAAGTTTTACATTTGTAGAAAAATATAAACTTGTACAAATAAATGAATGACTACAAGTCAACTATCTAGCTAGTCTCTAGGCTTTTGTCTGCAAGTGTTTCCGTCACTCCCCAAGCTAAGTGAATCTACGGCTAACCTGAAAATGTTGGTTTCCAGTCTGGAATGGAACGAGCACAATTCACTGAATACAATTTTAAATAAAGAAAATGACTATAAAACAAAGGTTGGACATCAATCATGAGTTTTGAAAATAAACAATAAATACGAAAAACAATAGCAATAAATAGTCACAAAATACTTTTCCCAACTGTTAGAAGTACCTTTGATATGTGATCGGTCTGGGGCACTACACCGCACGGTCTACGAGGTCTACTTGCAGAAATTAAACAATGTCTACGAGGTCTACTTGCAAAAATTAAACAATGTCTACGAGGTCTACTTGCAGAAAATAAACAATGTCTACGAGGTCTACTGCATGAAAATAAACAATGTCTACGAGGTCTACTGCATGAAAATAAACAATGTCTACGAGGTCTACTGCATAAAAATAAATAATGTCTACGAGGTCTACTGCATAAAAATAAACACGGTCTACGAAATCTACTGCATGAAAATAAACACGGTCTACGGATCCAGTTTTCTGATACGAACCCAACCGTATGTCCAAAGTTGGATTCCGGCGGACCGTGCACAAAATCGCCCGTTGAGTGAGACCGTGGGGCCCGCAAAATGACGTACGATTAAACTGTCTCAGAATTGGACCAAACTTGGCATACATGACCAAAAAAATGATACGGTCCTGTTGGCGCAAGTTTTGTCTCGATCTGACGAGCGTGCACAAAGTAATTGAGAAATTTGCACAGTGGCCGATACAAAAAATTTTGACGGATACACATCAAATTCGTCGCGCACACGCGACCAATTTGAATTTCGTCAAAGCCCACACGACCATGAAGCCGATACACACCTTTCGATGCTTTCGATTCGCGACTACGTCGTCCGAAATGGCGGGACGTACGTCGTATAGAAGGATTTTATAATTTTTAAAATAGATTTTCGGTGAACTTCGGGATCGGATTTCTCGACACATAGTCAATGATTTCCAAATCCACAAAAAGGGTTGGGAAGCCCTATATGTTGTCTAGGACTTCCTTTAAATAGATTTTCAAAACTGTTGATGGTTCGGCTAAGAATTGCCTTCCAAATCAGCCTCGAAACTGTTATAAACAGCGCATATCAACGCTGTTTTCGTCGATCTTAGGCTCGATTTTTCGAGCGATCCATAACTTCTTAATCCAAACTAATTGAAGGGGTTTCTAGCCCTATAGGTTGTGTACATACCTGATCAATTGTTTCATAAAATGATTCGTAGTACGCGATGAAGGATCGCCGCGAAGTCGGCTTGAAACAGCATGTTGCTGCTGCCACTGTTCCCTATTTCGTGCGCACAACTGGAGTTCGGCGCTGATTGGCCGGCTCCGGCGGCTGCTCTTGGCGGCGCACGGGGCCAAGGGTGGTCGCCCAGCCTCAACGTGGCCCTGGGACGTGGTGGCACTTACGATTAACTTAGGGTTGAGGAGAACTACTCGATCGTTACATGAGTATATGTATACTCTTGCTGTTACCCGAGCCAGTGGGTCAACCTGTGGGCATGGGAAAACCTGATCTCTAAGTTTTTGACTGCAGCCCGAGGGCTGGGCCTGTGGGCTCGGTTGGTTTCTGCTGAAAATCGGGTCTTGGGTTGTTTTGTCCCATTGCATTAGCAGGGCTAGGCTGTGTTGGCTCTTATATGCAACTAATTTGCATATATAAACTTATATATATGACTACATATATATGTATACATAAAATATATTTACATATATACACATACCCACATGTCTTTATACATACATACTCCTTGGCACTTATATATATATATATATATATATATATATATATATATATATATATATACATACGCATATACACGTATATGTATATATATGGCTCTCTCTCTCTCCAACTATAGGCATCCATATGTGCTCTATAATATAATAATAACAATAATAATAATAATAATAATAATAATAATAATAATAATAATAATAATAATAACAAAATTCAATAAAACAACAATAGTGTATATATACTATTATGTGCAGTCGAATAAGCCCAAAATATACCAAGACCTAGTTTATACAATTAGCATTGAATATTGACTAATAATAATATCTATAATATTTAATTACGAATCCTTAGAAAATATTCGTTAAATAATTAAAACGGAATGCCACACACTCAAACCAAATTTCATCAACACGAATGTCATTGGACGTGTCACATGACTACCTGGGCTTGGGCTCAGTTCAGGTCCAGTCCGGACTAAAATGGTATAACCGGTTTTCCTAAACACAATAATATAATTAATATTTAAATAAATCTTCGATAAGGGTTAAGTCGTAACTTGGCTTGGTTTTCCTAGTTAGGACATCACTATGGCTCGACCTTCCCTACCAGGGCTAATACACGAGTTAAGTACGCCATTGTACTATCCGTGCCACGATTTCTAATCACCGTGTACTCCAAAACTCCATCATGGCTAAAATTATCTACCGTAATAATTAACTAAATAATTATTTATAAAACTCTAAAAATCATCATTTAATTCAAATAAATAAATAAAAATATTATCAAAATTTCGGGAAGAGGGGATACAAATCTACCCACCTTAAAAATAATTTCGTCCTCGAAATTCTAACTCGTAACTATTCCTTAAATTCAAAAGAACTCTACCATTACCTTAATCTCCTTGATTTTAATTTCTCAAAAATAGTTTATATCCTTCTCATTGGCCATTTTGGCAACTACAAAAAAATCTCGAGGACTTCTACCCACCTTTGGTCACACTACTCCCTCAAAGTTATGTCACTAAAACTTTCTAATCATCCTACTAATTGCTAAAAATTGCTATCCGTAGGTATCTACTCTATATGGCATCTATAATCCTATCCTATCTATCAACCAACCCAAAATCTAACAAGCAACATATTTACACAAGTAGCTAAGAATTATTGGTAAATCTTAATAAGTATGACCATTCGTTGCTCTGAAATGGAAGGACAGGAAGGTAAGGAAGAATAATCAAGAGCAAGTATGAAATTTCCAGGACGGTAGAGAGTATCCAATGATGTAGACAGAAAGAATATCTATGAACCATTGACTTATTTGCTAGATTGGGCTACTCTAGTCTAGTCACTTGCTAAGTCTAAGAACCCTTCGTTTCTCAGAGGGTCTTACAATCCGTGCAATACAGAAGTTCATTCACGAAGTTTACTCTAAACAAGATCCCATAATAGAACAGAATTTGAAAAATCAAGATTGTGATCTTTTTTCGTGGTTATTTAAACACAAACAAGGGATATAAATGTAATACAAGATCGTATCGCGACTCCTAGGTAGACGGGATAAGGGTTACGAATGACTTCACATTCTACGAGATGGAGGCTACATAATCGGTATAGGAACCTATCTCAAATAGTCCAATTTTATAGTTAACTATGATGGTATGCATGGATGGGTTTAACTGCGTCTTAATGGGTTCTCCGATTGGACACCAATCGTTAGTTGGATGAACCCTGGATTTCAATCTATATGGACTGAACAAGGTCCCAACGATAAACTTTTTTACTAGGTTAGGATAACCTAGAATAGTTTTCCACCCAAGTAGTTGAGCTTGTTGGGCAGTCGGATTGGTTAAATAGGTTTTGTAAGCCCTGAAGATGCGCCTTCCGTGACTTTTATGTTTAAGTAGCACGAAAAGACACAATTAAATGGCACACTAGTGACATGTGCGTAGTGGGCTTCCAGTCGATCACAACAATATATTGGGTCGGATGAATTGAGTCAGAGTTGAGACTCTAGTGGAAGTCGGAAAGTATACCGGTATTCTGGTAAGGGTTATAGCTAGTCCTTCCGTCCTGAAAGTCGTACCATAAAAATAGAGCATAAGGGGACGTGTTTGAGTGGGATATGATATACCTAGATGAAGGTGGACTCGTCTAGATCTTGCATATAAAATTTGTTGGAAGGTAACAGTTGGTCTCATGCTCCAAATATTAATGACACGATCGGGGACACAAAATGATCTAAATGGAAAGTGGGAGTCCATGAGACACTAATTATCATCCTATTGGAAATCATTCTCCTCCATCGGTAATCCCCGTATATCCTAAAATTTTAGAAGGCTTACAGTCTACCCACCTTAGAAATAGGACATGGTCTTAGGAATAATGAGGTTAGAAGAATTTCAAAGTTCGGCTACCGTACCTCGACTCCTGTTAGATAAGAATAAGGCACGACGTAACGGGATACGGTAGGTATAAGTCAAGCCAAGGATCATTTCTCAATAAATGGAAACGAGTGTATACAAATGACACGTGGTCTATAAAATAGAATGACCTACTCGTCCGCAGTATACAAGAGTTTCCGATAGGGTTACCAACTCCAAGGCACAACATAAGAAAATATTTCTAACAATTGAGTCAAGAAATTCTATTTGTGTCAAACCCGTCAGACTATGGTCACAAGGGTTGTAGTGATCAGGTATTGCTGTTGACAACTGGTAGGTCATAGTGTGACAGGGTATTTAAGCTATAGTATTGGCTAAGCTAGTGACTGTGGTGTTCCAACACTAGTTAGGTCTTAATAATAAAATTTACATAACTAGAGTAATATTTGTTGGAAACCAATCTCGGGATGAGTGTCACGGTAAATGATTACCTTATTGTCCACTCATCTCATTTCTAACTGTGGGCTTCGGTCGAGGAAGGGTTGGTTCAAGGCTTAAGGGTTGCTAGTTAAGGCAAGCTTCCAGCAAATAATTAGAGACTCACAACATTTGGTTTCTTGAGAATAGATAGTCTCCTAGGTTAGCATTCTGACTAAGGGTAAAACCCTAATCATTCTCAAATTCAGATGGCTCGAAAAGTCTCAATAGTAGTTTGAGGGTCGATGGAAGAGCGAGTAGCTCAATCACATGACTGGCCGATGGTAGCTACACTTGTGCCTACCATTATCATAGCCATGGGAATACTCTGTATCTCTCTACCATCATGAGCTTTCGTCTTTCCAAATCGGTGAAAGACAAAAACCATAAAGAGTTCAAGGGAGATGTCACTGAATACAATTTAGTGATTCAAAGACGAATGCATAATTCTAGAGGAATTGTCAATGCAGTTGCGGATGAGATCATAGATACCTTGATATCTCAATCCACGTAGAATAATCAAGGAGAGGGCGAACCAGGTGCACTACGGTTGATCAGACCGTAATACATCGATTCTGATTAGACAATATGCTAGTAGGCGTCCCCACTAAACATATGTCTTGAATCAAGCTTGAGAACAGAGTGAGCTTGCAAAACTAGGCTATAGCAGCAACATAGGTTAAGATAGTCGAATAAAGTTATGCGAGATTTTTGAAAGAAGGCACAAGTAGTTCGAGTTTTATGAGAATCAAAACCTTGCCCGATGTTCTTGCTTATACGGTCATCCTACTATCTTCTTATCCATAAAGCCTTGGCCGACTACTGGGTTATGGATCTCTAAGTTTTATATTCCCGGTAAACCTATTAGTGTCAGTCAATTATCTTGCCAATAGATCACATGGATCATACGGAGTGCTAGGTCGGGAGACATGCTACCAAACTTACAAACTTCCACTACTATTGGCTTTGGATCTTATGGGACATACATGGCACAGTCCTATCCTCTATAGTACCCTAAACTTGTAATCATGTCTGAAGTTATTTCACCGAGAATTTTGCCTCGTCCGTATACCCGGGCGGTGGTAAACTCTTGGTTCCGTGATTCAGATGTGATATGCTATCAGATACTCTACCTTATCTCGACTCCAGGCTAACTACGATCAAAGAGGACCACTAGCCATAGTTTCAGGAATGTTCTATGACCTATTATTTTCTTAAACTAATTTCAATGGGTCGTGTCTCGCCAGTGCGCTGCTGGTTGCAGTGAATCCATAATCTCCATAATTTAATTAAATGGCGACAGTGCGCTGCTGTCCTGCCATTATGAGTTAACTAATATTCTTTTAACTATATATGTAAAACTCATGAGCTTCTAGAAATTTAAGCAAGTCGACTATGTAACAAGGCATAAATATTTGTCCTATCAGTACAATCTTTAAAATAAAAGATTGAACATGAGGGAATAACTGAAGACAAAGAAATACAACCATTCAAGTACCTATTCTATGTGTATTCAAACTTTTGAGGAAAAATTTGAATCGAAACTGACTTGAGGTTCATCTATGGATATCATAAAAAATAATAACTCTTAGGGCAAAAATGGGAACTAAATAGGCAATTTGACTAAGGTATGAGGATGATATCTAAGAGGCAAAGAGAAGGAATTAAATAATTCATCTAGGTTATATTATCAATTCTATGAAGCCCTGTCTCATCCAGTGAATAACCTATCCATATTGGATCATATCGTCATATCAAGAGAAAATAGTGTACTTATGGAGATATGACAAACTATCAAAATCCATAACCCTCATCTACATTGCATGGCCTAGACTACCCATCGGTAAATTTGAATAAGGGACTCCTAGTCCTAGTCACTCTCTTAAATTAACTTAATCCCTAACTCGTGAATGAGCATTTCTTAGTCGCAGGCTCGCAATAGTACGACTAACTTGAGTCTATCACGAGTTCGCATGATTTGCGAAGACTGACCTGCATGGGACACCACAAAAACTTGTCACGACCTGCACCCATTTTTTTATAAACGGATAAGAGACGTGTCCAAGCCAGCCTACGCCGCAGTGTCGGCGGTAGAACGCTGTCACGGCCATGAAGATCAAAATCACAAATAATACTCATTCACAAAAATTAATTTAACTTACAATGATCACAAGTTTTACATTTGTAGAAAAATATAAACTTGTACAAATAAATGAATGACTACAAGTCAACTATCTAGCTAGTCTCTAGGCTTTTGTCTGCAAGTGTTCCCGTCACTCTCCAAGCTAAGTGAATCCACGGCTAACCTGAAAATGTTGGTTTCCAGTCAGGAATGGAACGAGCACAATTTACTGAATACAATTCAAATAAAGAAAATGACTATAAAACAAAGGTTAGACATCAATCATGAGTTTTGAAAATAAATAGTAAATACGGAAAACCAATAGCAATAAATAGTCACAAAATACTTTCCCCAACTGTTAGAAGTACCTTTGATATGTGATCGGTCTGAGGCACTACACCGCACGGTCTACGAGGTCTACTTGCAGAAATTAAACAATGTCTACGAGGTCTACTTGCAGAAATTAAACAATGTCTACGAGGTCTACTTGCAGAAAATAAATAATGTCTACGAGGTCTACTGCATGAAAATAAACAATGTCTACGAGGTCTACTGCATGAAAATAAATAATGTCTACGAGGTCTACTGCATAAAAATAAACAATGTCTACGAGGTCTACTGCATAAAAATAAACAATGTCTACGAGGTCTACTGCATAAAAATAAACACGGTCTACGAGGTCTACTGCATGAAAATAAATACGGTCTATGGATCCAGTTTTCCGATACGAACCCAACCGTATGTCCAAAGTTGGATTCCGGCGGGCCGTGCACAAAATCGCCCGTTGAGTGGGACCGTAGGGCCCACAAAATGACGTACGATTCAACTGTCTCAGAATTGGACCAAACTTGGCATACAGGACCAGAAAAACGATACAGTCCTGTTGGCACAAGTTTTGTCTCGATCTGACGAGCGTGCACAAAGTAATTGAGAAATTTGCACAGAGGCCGGTACGGGAAATTTTGACGGATACGCATCAAATTCGTCGCGCACACACGACCAATTTGAATTCCGTCAAAGTCCACACGACCATGAAGCCGATACGCACCTTTCGATGCTTTCGGTTCGCGACCACATCGCCCGAAATGGCGGGACGCACGTCGTATCGAAGGATTTTATGATTTTCAAAATAGATTTTCGGTGAACTTCGGGATCGGATTTCTCGACACGTAGTCGATGATTTCTAAATCCACAAAAAGGGTTGGGAAGCCCTATATATTGTCTAGGACAGCCTTCAAATAGATTTTTAAAACTGTCGATGGTTCGGCTAAGAATTGCCTTCCAAATCAGCCTCGAAACTGTTATAAACAGCGCCATTCAACGCTGTTTTCGTCGATCTTAGGCTCGATTTTTCGAGCGATCCACAACTTCTTAATCCAAACTAATTGAAGGGGTTTCTAGCCCTATAGGTTGTGTACACACCTGATCAATTATTTCATAAAATGATCCGTAGTACGCGACGAAGGGTCGCCGCGAAGTCGGCTTGAAACAGCATGTTGCTGCTACCACTATTCCCTGTTTTGCGTGCACAAATGTAGTTCGGCGCTGATTAGCCGGCTTCGACGGCTGCTCTTGGCGGCATGCGGGGCCAAGGGTGGTCGCCCAGCCTCGACGTGGCCCTGGGACGTGGTGGCACTTACGATTAACTTAGGCTTGAGGAGAACTACTCGATCGTTACATGAGTATATGTATACTCTTGCTGTTACCCGAGCCTGTGGGTCGGCCTGTGGGCATGGGAAAACCTGATCTCTAAGTTTTGGACTGCAGCCCGAGGGCTGGGTCTGTGGGCTCGGTTGGTTTCTGCTGAGAATCGGGTCTTGGATTGTTTTGTCCCATTGCATTATTAGGGCTAGGCTGTGTTGGCTCTTATATGCAACTAATTTGCATGTATAAACTTATATATATGACTACATATATATGTATACATAAAATATATATTTATATATATACACATACCCACATGTCTTTATACATACATACTCCTTTGCACTTATACATATATATATATATATATATATATATATATATATATATATATATATATATATATATATACACACATACGCATACGCATATACACGTATATGTATATATATGGCTCTCTCTCTCTCTCTCTCCAACTATAGGCATCCATATGTGCTCTATAATATAATAATAACAACAATAATAACAATAATAATAATAATAATAATAATAATAATAATAATAATAACAAAATTCAACAAAACAACAATGGTGTATATATACTATTATGTGCAGTCGAATAAGCCCAAAATATACCAAGACCTAGTTTATACAATTAGCATTGAATATTGACTAATAATAATATCTATAATATTTAATTACGAATCCTTAGAAAATATTCGTTAAATAATTAAAACGGAATGCCACACACTCAAACCAAATTTTATCAACACGAATGTCATTGGACGTGTCACATGACTACCTGGGCTTGGGCTCAGTTCAGGTCCAGTCCGGACTAAAATGGTATAACCGATTTTTCTAAACTCAATAATATAATTAATATTTAAATAAATCTTCGATAAGGGTTAAGTCGTAACTTGGCTTGGTTTTCCTAGTTAGGACATCACTGTGGCTAGATCTTCCCTACCAGGGCTAATACACGAGTCAAAACACGCCATTGCACTATCCGTGCCACGATTTCTAATCATCATGTACTCTAAAACTCTATCATGGCTAAAATTATCTACCATAATAATTAACTAAATAATTATTTATAAAACTCTAAAAATCATCATTTAATTCAAATAAATAGATAAAAATATTATCAAAATTTCGGGAAGAGGGGTTACATCAGGAGAATGAAGTACCATATTACAGGATTTAGTCTTTTTTTCTTAGTCTTCGTCTTACAGGAATTTTTACGAGGGACCTCAAATCCCAATCCGACAGAAGATTTTTGACCCTGAATTTGCAAAGGAACTCGCATACCTTTACCGTCGTTCAAGCCTTCTGCTTTTTAAAAGTCATAGCCCATCTTTTTTATGAGATAGATCGATTGTTGACTGTACATGCGAATGGGTAGCGGACTTTCACTAGACGTTCCGTAGATAAAGAAGGAACAGAGACCCCTGTAGTTGCAAGGGTGGAAACTTTCGGTACAGGAGGTAAAATCCCAACCAGAGCTTTCTCATAGGCAGCAAAAACTTGTTGTACCCTATACAAAGGGATACTGTTCATGGCTAACCATTGCCGATGAGTAAGCTTTAATTTGGTAGGAGGAGCCAAACTTGGAGGGCATATGTTCAGACCCCTTAGCCTATCTTCCAAAGGAATGCCATCCCATAGATGATCAGAATCATCATAGTTTGAGATAGCAATATGAGAAATCATATTGCAGGTTTTGACTTTTTGACCTTTCTTGGATTTTGAAATTTTACTTTTATACTCCATTTCAGGTACTAAGTCAGGGTGTACCTACATGATTTTACCATTTTTCAATGTGAGAGACAATAGTCCTTTAATTTGCTCTCTAGCTGGTGGAAGATTCATAATTTTTATTGTCGTCTTCGAAATCGGGACAATCCTATCAGGAACTTGCTGTGGAGGAAGATCTCCAAACTGAAGAGAAATCATGTTAGTCGTGACTGTATTCTCATCATTAGTTAGAGCGATAACATTAGCATTTATCAACTCTTGAATCTTTTTCTTCAAGACATAGCAAGCTTTAGTCTGATGATTTATGTAACTATGGTAGATACAATACTTGGGATTATCAGTCAAATCCACCTCATTAGGTCGTTTTGGATCTGGAATCTGGAGTTTACCACTCTTCACGAGACATTGGAATATTCCAAGAATGTCACTGTCGTCGAAAAAGTACTCTTCTTTCGGCTTAGAAGACTCCGGATTACTTGGTGTAGGTTTGGATTTTGAAAGTTTCACCACCAGAGTTTCCTTTCCTTTCCCATTGCGATTACCAGAATTATTACCTGAAGAGGTTTTCTTTCCTTTATCTTTCGGGGCGAAGATCATCCCATGCTCACGAGCCAATCTACCATTGGTCTCAGCTAAAATAGCCGCTATAATAAATGAGGCCCAATCTGTGAATTGAGAGCATGTAAAAATATCGATGGTTGGTCGTAGATTTATTTTGCATGTATCAATTAATGCTGAATCTGGCATACCAGGAGACATTTTCAGAGTAGCTTGTCGGAAACGTTCAATAAACGTCCGAGTATCCTCTTTTTCTTTTTGTTTAATCTCTATCAATGTAACTCCCTGAACCTATTTTCTGGTATTATTGAAAATTTCTTTAAATACTTTTTCTATATATGTCAGTTGAATCGGTTAGATAAATACATTTCAAATTTAAATAGTCTTTTATTAATAATTAGAATTTATTTGTAGCAATTAATTGTTAATGGAGAATAGTCATTAATTGTTGATAATAATTAATTTGGTTTATTTTATAATTGGTTTATTAATTTGATTTTCCTTGGTAGGATTAAAATTTAAGTTTTCTATTAATGTTCAAACTACTAGATAATAGTAAATTGTATATTTTCAGTAAATTATAATATTGTTATTATTACTAATACTAATTAATTTTGGTGATTAATGATTAACTGTTAATTATGATTAATTATTGTTTTTGGATTAATTAATATAATTTTATTAGAGGAAGCAGTAACTATTTTATTAACAGTTCGTAATATTGTAATTAATAAAATCTGTTCTATTAGAATTTATAATTTGAATTGTTATTTTGGAAAACTATTGGAGGAAAATATTATATATTGGAAATCTGCTTTAACTAATTCTGTTACTAACCTATTATTTCAGCCACAGATCTACACATATTTACCTACACTACCATTACACAATAACCCCAGATCTACTCCTAATTACCAACATGCCACTCACTCCTGCACACACACCCACACATTATTTTATTATAAATGCACGTTTCCCTAGAATTTCTGACACTGTCAGTTTCTCTCTCTACACGTCACCCTCTCTCTCTACAATTTCTCTCTCCTCCCTCGGTACTCTCCCTGGCAGAGCACTCCACCACCACCCTCGTCGTACCGCCACCACCTCGAGCCAGTTTCCGCCGACCGCCTCTTCAGATCTGCTCATCGGGGACGACTTCGCCGTCAGCCATCAAGTACCAGAGACTCGAAGCGCCAGAGCGTCACTGTCAGCCGAAAGGACAGGCATCAGATCTCGATTGTTGCGCCATCCCGAGAACTGCGCTGTCTCGAAGACCCCGCTGCCTCTTCCGACCGAGGGGACGTTCTCACAGCTCAGGAGCCGGAGCCGGAGTCGCCTCGTTGTACCGCCACCGCCGCGAGCTGCCTCGAAGACTACGCCACCAGGATCGAGACGAAGCCAATCGCAGCCACCTCGCCGTGTCCGGCTACGACACATCACCGTCGTCTCCATCATCCAGAGTGACAGATCTGCCGGGATCGACGTCTAGCCGTCGTGATTCGTCGCCGCCGAGGTGAGCTTTTCCGTCTTTTCTGCTGATTCTTGTTCTTCTTCCTCTTCTATAGTTTGGTGGGGGTGAGTAGTAGTGAGAATGGAAGAGATGGGATGAGAGCTTCAGAGTTGAAGCTCGTATTTAAGGAAGAAAACCTAGGGTTAGGGTTTCACTCGGATTGATGGGGATGTAATGGTTTGTTGAAGAAGAAGAAGTGGAGTGGTTTTGAAGGGTCCTGTGTAGTAGAGAATAGGGTTCGGTTGTATGTGCTTGGAAAGAATAAGAAAGGAAGTGAGGAGATGGATGGTGGAAATGAAGAATTTTATTATAGTTAGTAGTGGTTGCTGTATAGAGAAGATATGATGGATAGGAAGAGTAATTAATGTTGGGGTTTTCGGGTCTTGAGTAGGGATGAAGGAATGGTTCTTCCATTCGTTCGGCTGAGAGGAAGTAATTAATGTACTTGTGACTCTTCAATCGAAGGGTCAACTTGGGTTGGCTTTTCAAATTCTGAAGAGTCATCTATTATTATATTTTTTCTTTTGTTTCATTAGTTAGATATCTATTATAATAATTTTCCTTTCTAGTTGCCCTTCGAAAATGGAAGGACCGGGCTAATGCTTGGCTTGGGAAAAAGTTCAGACTCACAACTGGGAGAATGGGATTATATGTGGAGTATTGGGCCGGGTGTAGTATAGTGTTGTGGGCTTCAAAGCATTGTTGTTTAAATAATTTTTAGATTTAAATCTGTGATTGAGTATAGGTAGATTTGGCCGGTTTGATGGGCCGGGCTGCGGGTTCATTGTTGGGCTATTTGTAAATTGCAGCAGTAGTAAATGTATAATTAAGATATATGCATATTATTTGTAAAATACAAATAAGTACATTCATTGTTTCATTATAAGTTTTCCTGTATATTAAATATTTATATATAATGTTTTACAAAGGGTTTTGCATACCAGTTAGTTCAAATGGAAATTTTGACATCTAAGATTATTACCATAAAATTTTATCTAAATAAATATTTATTGTTGAAAAATCTAATCTATGTATTACAAAAACCTAAACTAGTATTATAGTTTTCTTTATAAATAAAATGTTTATTGGAAATATTTCTAATAAGGGATCCTATTTTGTAACTTTATATTGTTTTCCTTATAGGTTCTAAATGAAATCATATATGTTGATTTATCAAACTAAATTACTGTCAAGTCCTAGTTATTCTATTATTATTTTTACTAGTATTTATTTTGTATAGATTTAATTATTTCTCAAGCTTAAGTTCTAAGTTATATTTATCTTATAAAGTTTTCTTACAAACTATAGCTTAAAAGGTATTTTCACTAAATGCTTAATTTGATTAATTTATAATATATGTATTTTTCTAAAAATATTAAAATTGCTAGTCTAATAAATATTTTCTAGCTACTTGGTTATACTGCTATATGTTTCTAATCAACTAGTTAACTTTGTTAGCTAATAAAGATACTTCCTGCAATTGCAGTTAGATTCATTAGACATTAGTTCATTAGTAAATAGAATAAATAGTAACATTATAGCAACTGATAGTTTAGATCTTAACCAATTTGTAACCATTATTAACAGGAGATCATCCAGCTCTTTTACCTACTCGTACTTTCCTGGAGCAAGGCAAGTACATTCTATGGTTTTGATCAGTGCATTTTCTTGTTCTTTATTGCTGACACACTGCGACACGTTCATGATCTTATCTGTCTTGTTCTTTCATGTTCTTACTTGTATCTTGGGGTGGGGAAATACTCTAGATATGTGACCAAACCCGGATACTTATTCATGATCTTTAGCTTAGGCCTCGCACAGTGCACGCGGGTCCTAAGCCGTACCTTATATGATCTTTCAGGATCTTTTCATGCTCTTTCATGGTCTTACCTAAGCCGGTCACATATCATAGTAGTATTTCAAATATATTACGCACATGTTCAGGATTTTGTTCTTACATTAGTTTTCTATGATCCTGATCTTGATATTAGTTATAGTCATGATCTTTCCTGTATCTTTATATAGTCGTGATCTTTCATGTATCTTTATAGCAGTAGTTCATGTTTTTCATGTTCTTTACATACCTTGTTCTTATCCTGTTCTCTCAGCATTTACTTTCCATATCATGATGTTATTGTTCATTACCTAGAACTGTACTTTGCTCCGCTCCTGAATAGGATAAGTTGCAGGTGAGTGGGAGATTACATGGAGCTGGTGATTGCTTGGATATTGCAGCTTTTATTTTACTTTATTTTTTCTGGAGATTGTATTGTAGATATTCATTATTGCGTATTATTTTATTTGACCGGATTTGTCTCCGGCTGAGTTGTATTTAAAATACTTGATGAATATTGGTGATTTCTGGGAACGTTATAAAAGCTGTGTTTTGGTTTACATTACATTGTGACTTTGAGTTTTCCTTAGTATTGTACAGCTTACTTCGTCGTGTCCAACGATGAAGGCTGGGCGTGTCCGACTCGTATCCGATTATTCGGGAGCGGGGCATGACAATCAAGGAGGACATATTCATATCCATCCCTCCTTCATAGAAACGAGATAGAAACATCGCTTTGAACTCGTCAAAAGACGATATGCAATTATCGGGTAGACTGCGATACCAGTCGTATGCTGTACCCGTCAAATACCTAATGAAAATTCGGATGGGGAGAGCATCATTCTTCTGTAGATGAACAGTCATAATATCAAAATAATTGATATATTGACTTGGAGAAGCCTTTCCATCAAATAATACCATAGATTGCAGCTTGAATTTGGGAGAAAAGGGTACATCATTCCAGTGGGAAGGATAAGGTTGCTTGATCCCTAACTTTTGGAGCTGATCTTTGTGCTTAAGAACTTCAAATTGTGCTTTTAACTCTCGAACTGCTTGAATAACATCATTAGTTTAAGGAAGTATATTTGATTGAATAGTGGTTGGATGCACCGTAACCCCCACTGGAGGTGATACATCCTCTGGGATAAGAGAGTCAGGAGATGCATAGTTTTGATTGATAACAGGTTCTTGATTCAGATTATTCAAAGGTATGTCAACCCCTTGACTATCTTGAGTTGGCGCAGCTACCTACACGGGTGTTATCACTGCCGGTTGGACTGTTTGCTAAGTCATTATTATCTGATGCATATTTTGCATCATGGCAAGCATATCCTTTAGCGATTGTTCCACCGCAAAAAGAAGTTGTTCTGTATGAGAAGTAGATGTCTCATGTTCTTCTCCGATAACATAGGATTCGACTTCTCTTGAACATATAGAGGGATTGGTGTAGAGATATGAATCAACGCTATCAGTTTCTGACTCCAATTACTGGGTACCCCCAGCCTCTAAATCTGAAGAATGCATACTTAAAGATCGTTGACTTCTTGACCGAGTATGTTGATATACTCCTTCAAAAGTGTCAAGGATTCGGTTGAACCGTCGTTGACTTGGAGTACGGGATGAATTACATCTTGGACGTCGTCCTCTTTTGATATGAGACGCCATATTGACCGATGTATAGGACAACTCATATTCTTGATCATCAATTTGTTGTTGAGGCACGTTATAACTTAATCGATCAAAAATTGACCATTTAGTAGCAGAACAACAACATTTGATTACAATTTGGTGACATTCATAATGATGATTTTCTTGAGGGAGTGTCACAGGAGATTTTCTGTTTTTATGCTTTTGCACAAGTACTTCGCGTAAATCAGAAGAAGTGGAAGGTAACATTTTCTTTCTTGCATTTGGGACAGAGAAATATTTAGTTCCTTACGTAAAAAGGAGGTTACTAGCTTCATTGGCAGAACTAAGCTGTGCATTTTTACGTGCCTGGAGTTGTGTGCATAAATTTTGAGTTGATTTTTGTGCACAGAGAACACCTTCAGCATTGCGCGTAATCCTAAGATTTAGCACTTTGCGTAAAGCAGTATTGGAGGATTGTTGGCAAAAAATAGGAGTTTTGCCAAAATTTCTTGTCTTCTTGGATAAACCAAAAGAAGTATCTGCCATAGTAGCAATAGGAGACTTGTTTTTACACTGTACGCGTGTAGGCAAGTTCACTTTAGATGCAAAAGCATCATTATAAATTTTATCTACCATGTCACCGACAGGAGATTTGCCTTTACGCGTATAGCGCAAAACAGGAACATCTGCCACGTCACATACGGAAGATTTGCCCTTACGCATGGAGTATAAGATATGAGTGTCTACCACGTCACAGATGGGAGACTGAACTTTACGCATAGGGCGCAACACTGAAGTAGAAACTGCCTCGTCACAGACGGGAGCCCCAACGACAGGAGTGGGAAGAATTCCCTTGCCTTCAGAGACAATAGAGAGATCAGAAGGTGCTTTGGACTTAGGAATCCAAACTTTGCGTAGACGGGAGCCCCAACGACAGGAGTGGGAAGAATTCCCTTGCCTTCAGAGACAATAGAGAGATCAGAAGGTGCTTTAGACTTAGGAATCCAAACTTTGCTCACCTTTCATTATTTTTGCACATTGGAGCAGCGAGTACTACCCCCAAGTTTGGAGCATTTCTTCATAAGCAGTCTGGTCGAACTGAACGACCAAAGTCTTCTTCGTCCGATCCAATCGATACATCATCGTATTGAGCAATTGCTTTCTCGTCAGAGGAGAAAGTCGTCCCCAGCAGAGTTGCCATTTTGTTTCACTTAACAAAATGCCCTAAGGCTTTTGAAAGAAAACGAGAGAAAATGTACAAAAGTACAAGAAAATTCTGGAGAGTATTGCTATGGAAGTCTGATCTGAGAGCGATCACTTTGTTCCTTGGACCACACGATGATGATGAAGAAAACTGCTTGGAGATGAACAAATGGAAGAACTAAGTCACCAGAAAGGTATCGACACAATTGGTACTGATGGCACAGTCGAATGCTTTCCTGCTTTGCTTCACTCTGTTCTTGAGGAAAAGTTGAAGAGAAATGCTCTGGAAAATTACTTTGCTCAGAAAGTATGAATTCTCTCAAGATATCTAGTCTTAAAAATCTAGTCCTTTTTCTTTAAAAAAAGAAGAAGTCTTTATATAGGCCTGTCTTCTGTGCGTAAAAAGCACTAATATTAGGTCTCTACGCAGGGTAGTAGAATAACTGTCACCCACTGTCACGACCCGCACCCTGTATAGGGGCACGAGAAGTGGGTACGTCCAGCCTACGCCGCAGTGTCGGCGGTAGAACGCTGTCCTAGGTTACTATCTAATCAACAACTCACGCAATTATATAATGTACTTGTCAATATCTCAACTCCGAACGGAGGACAAGTATAGATATAATGGAATCTCAATCACAGTCTAAGCACGATAAGATAACACAGAAGTTTATAACTAAAAACTAAATAACAACATTTATAAACTACTAAATAATAATATCTCAAACAAACTCAAATACAAACTCAAATCTCAAGTTATTACAATTCAAGTTCTAAAACATGAAAACTAAACTAAGTCTACTAGCTAGTCTCCCGATCACTCCTGAGTGTCGGGGCCATAGGTAGCTAAGCCATCTCCTTCTCCAAGGCAAGTAGGGCAAATATCCTCAGGACAATCATCTGTAATATTTTCAACAGGTCCAGTCAGGACAGGAACGAGTACAAATCATCAAAAAATTCCAAGTAAATGACAGAGAACTATAAAGCAGTTATAGACAGTTGTATTGATGAATATGGCAGTTTATTTTCAGGTGATGGTATAGAGAGACAGATAAAGTACAAGGAAAGTAAGTAACTAAACAATAAGAGAAACATAGCAATGAAGACTGTAAAATAAGATCTAGCTGAACTAGAGTAACATAATGAGTTCAGATGGTACAATATAAATCGAGTGTAATCTCAATGTGAGTCTAATATAAGATGAGTCGAATGTAATTCTAATCATTATTCTAATAAGGTGAATCGAATAAGGTGATACGAATAAGGTGATACGAATAGTGATTCACATGATGTTCTAATAATGATTCGAATAAATTCTCCAAGTGTGTTTTAAAATACTGAGATCGACATGTAAACGGTTGTAGGTAATACGGAACACCACTCACTGATCAAATGAGGGATGGCTATCGTTCGAATATAATTCACAGAGGGGTGATTCGAATAGGGGGATATGTCTACATGTCTAATCAGTATTTCCCCGCCCAGTCTAATACAAATAAATCCGTAATCCAACACATAAGACGAATACAAGTCCAACCAACATATGAAGATACGAATAGGGTGATTCGAATAGTGATTCGTATGGTAATTCGAATAATAGAGGTAAGACGAGTAAGTATGTGTGTCGCATACATGGATTCAGAAATAATAATACGTGTTTGTAATAGAGAATCACATACAGCTAACTAGAACTGAAGTACAGTAATTGACAAGTAAATAAAAGAACTATCAGAGAATGTACTCGCCTGATACTCTGAAAAGAGTAATGTAATATCAGATGTCTGCACCGGAGTCACAATGTCCTAAATAGAGCAGTACAGGTTATAATGTGTTTAAAATAAGATAAATGAAGTCTACGATGTAATCTACATGATTCTAGGTCAATTCTAGGTCAAAGTCAACTCTAAGTCAACCCTGGTCAACTGTCTAGGTCAAACTAGGTCCAAGTCAAACTTGGTCAACTATGGGTCAACCCAAGTCAACCTTTAGGGTTTGGGCTTCTATCTAGTCAACATTGTCAAAGGTCAACTATCCAATCTAGGTTAAAGAGTCAACCTTGGTATTAGTCAAAATCCTACTTTAAACAATCTCATAACTCTAACCATATACCATACATATATATAGACACATCACCTATGCATATCACCATACCTTATCCCATATCTCTTAACCTTAATACATATCCACATATATAATGTATCACAAGTACCTATCTCACATATATATATAGATATAGTATATACAATATGGCTTAGACATGTTAGGGTTTCAAAGGGGCTAGGGCCAAAGTGGACAGGACCTTAACCCTACAATCTTAGGATGATTGCTACAACCCCCAACTTATGAACCATAACACATTGCCTATAGCCTAACATATGTGTGTGTGGAGGTTTGTAGTGTCAAGACAGTGTCATGTGACAGGCTTAATTATATAGATGGCTCCCCACTCTAAACTCACATCTACATATATACATAATCCTGATATCTAATCCTGAATATACATGAACTACTCTCAAAGCCTATGCCTGTACAAGCCAAGCCAAGGCCATGTCAAGGCAAAGCCAAGGCTGCCTGGCCAATCTTTCCCCACATAACCAGGGCTGAACCTCATTCTAGTTAAGGCCAACATCACCCTCTATACAAACTCTTGGTTATAGGTCTATTGCCTCAGATTTGATACATTAATCCTATACTAACCCTGATACATGCCCTGCTGAGTCCCTGTTCACTGCTATTTCCTAACCACAATAGACACCCCCATGTATCAGTAGGATACCTTCCATATCCGCTAATACCTGCTACACACTCAAACCCCCAAATCAGAACCTGATACCCACACTCTTAATTACACACAGGCAACCCTCTAATCCTCTTACTAGCCTATGACTGAACCATAGGACTTAACCAATTACCTATTCATATCAGTCCTAGGTAACTGAATCATGTAGGAAAGGGATTTTCATTTCACTGAAATTCAGTAATACCCATTCCAGATTTCCATACTTCATATTAGTAAACCTTTTAAATCTATGAATCAACTCAACACAACACACACGAATCTCAGTCATAGTCTAACAGTAGATTAACAATCAATAACAGGGAAAAAAATAGAGTTCATGAATTTAGTGAACCAATAGAAATTAATTCAATGTAATGACAGTTAGCTAATGCATGAATGGATTAACATGGCCATATGGGCATAATTTCAGTCTACATGCTGGAGTTAATCTCAGAATTTTCATAACATATAAACCCAAGTTCTCAGTTTTATAATAAAAACTGATTCTCAGTTTTTATATACCTAAAACCAGATCTTTCATGTTTGAATTAAACCCAAAAAAAAACTCAGTTTTACCATGAATCAGAAAAGAGTATAAGGAGAACCCATTCAGACATCAAATTCAAATCAAAAAACCAAATAATCAATAACTAAAGTGTACAGTAGGTAGGTACACATCAACCGTGTCATGGGGGATGAATTTGTGTCCACAAACTGGACACGAATCGTGTCCAAATCAGAAAACTGAAAGAAATAGTGCACTGTGTGTCAGTGAACAATGACAATGCTAATTGACATATAAATTCATGCTAATATTACACTTAAATGGTTGGTAATGTGAGTACTAGATGTTATTGTGTCAGTCGAGCCTTAATGTGTCAAGAATCTGGACACAAATGTGTCCAAATCAGAAAAAATATATGTATCAGTGAAGTCACTGAACACAGCCTCGTGCGGCCGGGTCGTGCACGTTTACGCACAACACAGGGCACGAACACCCATGGGATCATGCACGCACGTAGAGGGGTTATAGGGCTACACAACCAACACCCTGAATCGTGTCCTCGTGGTGACAGGATACGACACGAAGTGCGTGTCAGTGCTGAATTTTTGCGTACACAGTACAGTGAAAAATTCGTGCGGTCGTATTTTCGTGTCCGACACGACACGACCTATCGTGAAACTCGAGGGGGGATCTGTCAGTGATGGCCCCCTCCTCTGTGTCAATTTTCATGTGTCCACGTGTCCTACACAGAGAGAATTTTGGGTCGGGTAGCAGGACAGCCGTACGCGGCATCGTGCTGCGTGTCCGTGTCGATTTTCGACACGAAAATAGCACGGATTCGTGCTCAGAGTTAGGGTTCCTAGATCTACACCTATAGGGTCTAGAATATTGTGCAATTTGTTTTCAAAAATATTAACATTTAATTGACAGTGGCAAATCATCAATCACTTGATTTAAAACCTAGATACGTGTCCGATACGGACACCAAACCCAATCTATTTCCTACCAAACTTAGCCTATAGGTCCCTGGTACCTAGATGCATGCAACCATGAAGAGAAATCACAATATTAGTAGGTTTAGAGGCATTTTACCTATTGAGTGAAAACTCAATGAAAAGCCTAGAATAGGGGTGGGTGTCCTCTTCACTTGGGGGTGCCAAATGCTTGTGTAACCTTGCTAGCTAGCTTCCCTTAGCATCCTCAACAGTAGGGGATTAATTTCCAATGCAAGAAATTTGGCTCAATTTGGAGTTGATTTGGATATTTGGGGAGAAGTTTAGGGAAGAACACAAAAGAGGCAATTAAAATGAATTAAAAATGGTGCAAATGATTAATGTGTTGCATTTATAGAGGGGGAAATGTGTGATGGCTGCCATTAGGTTAGGGTTAGGGTTTGGGATGAGTGGCTAAGGTTTCTCCAACAAATTTTAGGCAATCTAATGGCTCACAATTAAAGCAACATCCTTTAACCTTTAGCCTAAAATATCTTTCTAACAAATATCTAGATATTACACTAATGTAATTACTTAATGAAACTCTCTAACTTAGTCTCTAGGGTCATGATTAACAATCTAGATTAGGCTAACTTCTAGGTCAAGTCTTAACAATTTAACTAACACATATTTAATTAATATAATTCACAATTTCACAAAAGTGTCAAAATGACCAAAATACTCCTAGGCTTAAAAGTAGAAATTTGAAATCCTAAACACACGATTAGGTCTTCTTGGTCATGATTAGTCTTCTAGGTCATGTATGACTAAGGTTACACCAGCAAAACACCAATTTCACATTTTACTCAATTAAATAGTTTTAAAATAACTAAAAATCACCAATAATCATATCATGACTAAAATATTATTATTAAATGATTTAAAATACAAAAGTTCAAAATTACCCTCATTTGGAAAACTGGGTGTTACAAGTCTACCCCCTTAGAAGAATTTCGTCCTCAAAATTAAGATGATCGTACTCCTGCTAGGTCAAACCCCCAAATCAAACAAGGTCAAGATAATATACAAAACTCTGTCCTACTGGTCGTGATTCCACAGTCTCGAACAGGGTAACTACGCTATCTAGCATATCACAATCATATCCTGGCAGGTACTAATGGAAATCACACATAAAAGTGGGAAGAAAGAACAAGAAGGTCAAACCTGCTAACCCGTCACCTGCAGCGTCAGTCTCCTCGACTGCCATAGCAAAAGCTCCACCCCTCTGGGCATGGCGCTGCGCTACAGGTGGCCTAACTCCCTCCCTCTGACCCGGTGCTCCGCCAGGTATTGGTACAGTAGGGCAATCCCTGACCTGATGAGCAGCGGATCCACAGAACAGACAAACCTTCTGCCTCCTATAACAAGTCTCCCAACCGTGCCCTGCCCTCTTGCAGTAAGCACAAGTCTGCACCTTGCGGTCCTGTCCTCTAGGCTGATGCTGCGCCTGCTGAAACTGTACGTGAGGCCTCTTGGCCTGGCCTTCGCTGCTGCTGCCCCCAACTGGGTCTCGCCCCCTCTTGAGCCTAAGCTCAAGGTCATCCTCAGCCAATAAGGCTCCCGTCAAAATCTCCTTAAAAGGGGCATCCCTGTTGCCCTTGGTCAAGGACTTGACTTCCTTGACCAGACCCTTTCGGAACCTCTGGGCCTTCGCCGTCTCGTTCAAGCCCTCTACAAATCTGCCGAGGCGGCCGAACTCCCCAGCGTACTCCTCTACTGACAGGCTCCCCTGAACTAAGCTCTCGAACTACGACTCCAAGGCTCGGAGCGCTGTGGGAAGAACCTCTTCTTGAAGAAGCCATTGAACTCCTCCCAGGTCTGTCCAGCTACCCCCACTCTGGGGTCTGACTGATACCAGGTGCGAGCAAGATCTCGCATCCGGCTAGCTGCTGCCTCTACCTGGAGATCTGCCGGTATCCGGGCCAGGCGAAAGATCTCCTCAATATGCTCGATCCACTCGTCAGCATATAAAATCCCCTCTGTCCCCAGGAAGTCTCTGTGGCTCATCTTATGGAACTGCTCTATCCCCGGTGTCCTCGGCTGCTAGATCACTGGTCGAGCTGTGACTGCCATAAGGGCCAACTCCATGCCCCTGCCCTGTTGGGCCTACTGTCGGTCCATAAACTGCTGAAAGTAGGCAAACATCTGTATCGCATCTACGTGTCCTGTAGGCGGCGGCGGCGGCTGGAACTGCATCTCTGGGATGACTGGGTCCTGCCCCCGAGCTGGTGGAGGCATACCCCTTGCTGTTGCTGCTGAAGTCCCAATATGAATAGAGGTGGCAGGAGCTGCAGCCTCCTGACCCTGCTGATCTGGCTGAGAGGTAGCAGTCCCCTCTACAACAACTGCTGTACCAGAGCGATGTGATCGTATCTCCACCATCCTGAAGACAGATCGAACAAGGAAGTCAATACTGAGCAGGAATCGATATATCAAAGGAGGACAGTTTATTTCAAAGAAGGCAAATCAGTACGATATGTAGATGGCATGATTTAAAGCAGAATTTTCCTAACTGTGATTGAGTACCTCTCCGTTTAAACCTATATCTCAAATCCTATCGCAGGCTGTAGTGATACTCTAGTTCGAATACCACTACATAAACTCGACCTGCATGGGCCACCACTAAAAACGTGTCACGACCCGCACCCTGTATAGGGGCACGAGAAGTGGGTACATCCAGCCTACGCCGCAGTGTCGGCGGTAGAACGCTGTCCTAGGTTACTATCTAATCAACAACTCACGCAATTATATAATGTACTTGTCAATATCTCAACTCCGAACGGAGGACAAGTATAGATATAATGGAATCTCAATCACAGTCTAAGCACGATAAGATAACACGGAAGTTTATAACTAAAAACTAAATAACAACATTTATAAACTACTAAATAATAATATCTCAAACAAACTCAAATACAAACTCAAATCTCAAGTTATTACAATTCAAGTTCTAAAACATGAAAACTAAACTAAGTCTACTAGCTAGTCTCCCGATCACTCCTGAGTGTCGGGGCCATAGGTAGCTAAGCCATCTCCTGCTCCAAGGCAAGTAGGGCAAATGTCCTCAGGGCAATCATCTGTAATATTTTCAACAGGTCCAGTCAGGACAGAAACGAGTACAAATCATCAAGAAATTCCAAGTAAATGACAGAGAACTATAAAGCAGTTATAGACAGTTGTATTGAAGAATATGGCAGTTTTTTCAGGTGATGGTATAGAGAGACAGATAAAGTACAAGGAAAGTAAGTAACTAAACAAGAAGAGAAACATAGCAATGAAGACTGTAAAATAAGATCTAGCTGAACTAGAGTAACATAATGAGTTCAGATGGTACAATATAAATCGAGTGTAATCCCAATGTGAGTCTAATATAAGATGACCGAATGTAATTCTAATCATTATTCTAATAAGGTGAATCGAATAAGGTGATACGAATAAGGTGATACGAATAGTGATTCACATGATGTTCTAATAATGATTCGAATAAATTCTTCAAGTGTGTTTTAAAATACTGAGATCGACATGTAAACGGATGTAGGTAATACGGCACACCACTCACTGATCAGATGAGGGATGGCTATCGTTCGAATATAATTCACAGAGGGGTGATTCGAATAGGAGGATATGTCTACATGTCTAATCAGTATTTCCCCGCCCAGTCTAATACAAATGAATCCGTAATCCAACACATAAGACGAATACAAGTCCAACCAATATATGAAGATACGAATAGGGTGATTCGAATAGTGATTCGTATGGTGATTCATATGGTGATTCGAATAATAGAGGTAAGACGAGTAAGTATGTGTGTCGCATACATGGATTCAGAAATAATAATACGTGTTTGTAACAGAGAATCACATACAGCTAACTAGAACTGAAGTACAGTAATTGACAAGTAAATGAAAGAACTATCAGAGAATGTACTCGCCTGATACTCTGAAAAGAGTAATATAATATCAGATATCTACACCGGAGTCACAATGTCCTAAATAGAGCAGTACAGGTTATAATGTGTTTAAAATAAGATAAATGAAGTCTACGATGCAATCTATATGATTCTAGGTCAATTCTAGGTCAAAGTCAACTCTAAGTCAACCCTGGTCAACTGTCTAGGTCAAACTAGGTCCAAGTCAAACTTGGTCAACTATGGGTCAACCCAAGTCAACCTTTAGGGTTTGGGCTTCTATCTAGTCAACATTGTCAAAGGTCAACTATCCAATCTAGGTTAAAGAGTCAACCTTGGTATTAGTCAAAATCCTACTTTAAACAATCTCATAACTCTAACCATATACCATACATATATATAGACACATCACCTATGCATATCACCATACCTTAACCCATATCTCTTACCCTTAATACATATCCACATATATAATGTATCACAAGTACCTATCTCACATATATATATATATATATAGTATATACAATATGGCTTAGACATGTTAGGGTTTCAAAGGGGCTAGGGCCAAAGTGGACAGGACCTTAACCCTACAATCTTAGGATGATTGCTACAACCCCCAACTTATGAACCATAACACATTGCCTATAGCCTAACATATGTGTGTGTGGAGGTTTGTAGTATCAAGACAGTGTCATGTGACAGGCTTAATTATATAGATGGCTCCCCACTCTAAACTCACATCTACATATATACATAATCCTGATATCTAATCCTGAATATACATAAACTACTCTCAAAGCCTATGCCTGTACAAGCCAAGCCAAGGCCATGTCAAGGCAAAGCCAAGGCTGCCTGGCCAATCTTTCCCCACAGAACCAGGGCTGAACCTCATTCTAGTTAAGGCCAACATCACCCTCTATACAAACTCTTGGTTATAGGTCTATTGCCTCAGATTTGATACATTAATCCTATACTAACCCTGATACATGCCCTGCTGAGTCCCTGTTCACTGCTATTTCCTAACCATAATAGACACCCCCATGTATCAGTAGGATACCTCCCATATCCTCTAATACCTGCTACACACTCAAACCCCTAAATCAGAACCTGATACCCACACTCTTAATTACACACAGGCAACCCTCTAATCCTCTTACTAGCCTATGACTGAACCATAGGACTTAACCAATTACCTATTCATATCAGTCCTAGGTAACTGAATCATGTAGGAAAGGGATTTTCATTTTACTGAAATTCAGTAATACCCATTCCAGATTTCCATACTTCATATTAGTAAACCTTTTAAATCTATGAATCAACTCAACACAACACACACGAATCTCAGTCATAGTCTAACAGTAGATTAACAATCAATAACAGGGGAAAAAATAGAGTTCAGGAATTTAGTAAACCAATAGAAATCAATTCAATGTAATGACAGTTAGCTAATGCATGAATGGATTAACATGGCCATATGGGCATAATTTCAGTCTACAAGCTGGAGTTAATCTCAAAATTTTCACAACATATAAACCCAATTTCTCAGTTTTATAATAAAAACTGATTCTCAGTTTTTATATACCTAAAACCAGATCTTTCATGTTTGAATTAAACCCAAAAAAACTCAGTTTTACCATGAATCAGAAAAGAGTATAAGGAGAACCCATTCAGACATCAAATTCAAATCGAAAAACCAAATAATCAATAACTAAAGTGTGCAGTAGGTAGGTACACATCAACCATGTCATGGGGGATGAATTCGTGTCCACAAACTGGACACAAATCGTGTCCAAATCAGAAAACTGAAAAAAATAGTGCACTGTGTGTCAGTGAACAATGAGAATGCTAATTGACATATAAATTCATGCTAATATTACACTTAAATGGTTGGTAATGTGAGTACTAGATGTTATTGTGTCAGTTGAGCCTTAATGTGTCAAGAATATGGACACAAACGTGTCCAAATCAGAAAAAAATATATGTATCAGTGAAGTCACTGAACACAGCCTCGTGCGGCTGGGTCGTGCACGTTTACGGCACAACACAGGGCACGAACACCCATGGGATCATGCACGCACGTAGAGGGGTTATAGGGCTACACAACCAACACCCTGAATTGTGTCCTCGTGGTGACAGGACACGACACGAAGTGCGTGTCAGTGCTGAATTTCCGCGTGCACAGTACAGTAAAAAATTCATGCGGTCGTGTTTTTGTGTCCGACACGACACGACCTATCGTGAAACTCGAGGGGGGGTCTATCAGTGATGGCCCCCTCCTCTGTGTCAATTTTCATGTGTCCACGTGTCCTACACAGAGAGAATTTTGGGTCGGGTAGCAGGACAGCCGCACGCGGCGTCGTACTGCGTGTCCGTGTTGATTTTTGACACAAAAACAGCACGGATTCGTGCTCAGAGTTAGGGTTCCTAGATCTACACCTATAGGGCTAGAATATTGTGCAATTTGTTTTCGAAAATATTAACATTTAATTGACAGTGGCAAATCATCAAATACTTGATTTAAAACCTAGATACGTGTCCGATACGGACACCAAACCCAATCTATTTTCTACCAAACTTAGCCTATAGGTCCCTGGTACCTAGATGCATGCAACCATGAAGAGAAATCACAATATTAGTAGGTTTAGAGGCATTTTACCTATTGAGTGAAAACTCAATAAAAAGCTTAGAATAGGGGTGGGTGTCCTCTTCACTTGGGGGTGCCAAATGCTTGTGTAACCTTGCTAGCTAGCTTCCCTTAGCATCCTCAACAGTAGGGGATTAATTTCCAATGCAAGAAATTTGGCTCAATTTGGAGTTGATTTGGATATTTGGGGAGAAGTTTAGGGAAGAACACAAAAGAGGCAATTAAAATGAATTAAAAATGGTGCAAATGATTAATGTGTTGCATTTATAGAGGGGGAAATGTGTGATGGCTGCCATTAGGTTAGGGTTAGGGTTTGGGATGAGTGGCTAAGGTTTCTCCAACAAATTCTAGGCAATCTAATGGCTCACAATTAAAGCAACATCCTTTAACCTTTAGCCTAAAATATCTTTCTAACAAATATCTAGATATTACACTAATGTAATTACTTAATGAAACTCTCTAACTTTGTCTCCAGGGTCATGATTAACAATCTAGATTAGGCTAACTTCTAGGTCAAGTCTTAACAATTTAACTAACACATATTTAATTAATATAATTCACAATTTCACAAAAGTGTCAAAATAACCAAAATACCCCTAGGCTTAAAAGTAGAAATTTAAAATCCTAAACACATGATTAGGTCTTCTTGGTCATGATTAGTCTTCTAGGTTATGTATGACTAAGGTTACACCAGCAAAACACCAATTTCACATTTCACTCAATTAAATAGTTTTAAAATAACTAAAAATCACCAATAATTATATCATGACTAAAATATTATTATTAAATGATTTAAAATACAAAAGTTCAAAATTACCCTCATTTGGAAAACTGGGTGTTACACCCACGTACAGAAATTGGACTCTACGCATGTTGCCATGTGTCCCATAATCCAATAAAATAAGGAGAACACGTACACACGTTCTTCGAGAAGTGTGGCATGAAGGCCACGTCAGAAAATTACGTTCCCACACAATCAGAACAAACTGTACGTAAAGGATACTGTTTAGTCATGTCTGAGCGTAAAATAGCTTAAAGTAAGCTTCCTGCGTAAAGCGGCTAAAAATAGCCTTGAGCGTAAAAGCTCAAATAAACTCTACGCGCAAAAAGAGTAGCTGAGATAGCCTTGAGCATAAAAGCTCAAATAACTCTTATACGTAAAGAGGAGGTTGTTCCTCAATCGTAAAGCAACTCATTGGCACACTAAACAACAGTCTTCTTGGCTTCCGTGTAATTATTTGTCAGAGAATTAATCTGTCAGAACAGTATCTTCGTACATTTAATGCAGCGTGGACAGCTCATTCTTCGCGTAGAGAGTGAAACTATTTTCGTATAAAGTCTGAATTTAACCCTTGCATAGAGTTGGAGTTTGACTCAGTTTGATCTTTGCGTAAATATCTCAACTTTCTTGACTTAGTCTACGAAATTTATTTACGCTTCTACAGTTCTTCTTCAAAAGAGGAGGATGGTGGAGGAGAAGAGTAAGACTACCAGGAAACTGTCACGTCCCGACCCGGAATCACCCGAATCATCGTCCTCGCAGGGAGCATGATGCCACATGAGCCTGAAGTTGCTCTCGTGCAAGATAAGATGACAAGTTCTCAAATGGTTATCTTTGAGTTGATATTAACAACGAAAGGAAAACAGAGTACATGAAAGAATTCTCTTTATTGATATTCGAAACTGAGATTACAAAGGCTTTCGATAGCCCAACAATATATGCCAGATTGGCTATAACACTCATGTTCTCTCTTATCCACAAAGAATTTCACCGTTCCATACATCATGCCTTCTATATCTCGGCCGCATCAATCATGTTGCAAGTCCGAGCGTCAAGGCGATCACATCAATACGCTTCGGTATTCCAAGCCTCTACGCGATCAAGCGAAGCTTCGCCATGAGCAATCCATTCCTTGCACCCTACATGAAAGCTGGTGGGGGATCAGTACGTTCTGTAGAACCCTAGAGGGGGGGTGAATAGGAAAATTAAAAATTATCTACAACAAATGATGCAATAAAGACAATTGAAAGTAAAGAGTAGAAAGATCAAACGCAAACGCAAGGATGTATCCTGGTATCCTCTTTTGAGGTAGTCCAGTCCCGGAACTCTCTCCGGCTTTAATCAACTATTTAACCAAATAGTACACACGAGTTTGGATCCGAAGAACTCGCCAACTTCAACACGAGTTTGGATCCGAAGACTCGCCAACTTCTACACACGAGTTTTCTTACGAAGGCTCGCCAACTTCAAACAAAAGAGAATGAGAACTTGTTGATCTTCTAACACGTGAAGATCGAAATGTACAACTCTTTAATACTCTAGCACTTTAGGAGAGGATGACAATGAAAAGCTTGGAAGAGTATTAATGGTGGAGCTCTTGGTTGTTGGAAAATTTATGGAAGAGTTGGTGAGGAAGCTCAAGAGAGAGAGAGCTTCCTTTTATAAGAGAACCAAGAGTTGGTGGCATTTAATGCTCTGATTACAGACAGACCGGCATGCCGTCGGTATGCAGCGGCATACCGTCGGTATACCGGCCAAATAGTAATGGTCATATTAATGACCGTTTGAGAGCATTAAATGTGGCCATTAATGCTAGTCAGAGCAATTCGAAAACCAAATATTTGAAACTCGGTATACCGCCGGTATGCCGGAGCATGCCGCCGGTATGCCGATAATTTGTCACAGCAAGTTTTGAGTTGCTAAAAACGGTATACCGCCGGTATGTCGGAGCATGCCGTCGGTATGCCGACAATTTGTCACAGCAACTTTTGGGTTGCTAAAAACGGTATACCGTCGGTATACCGGAGCATGCCGTCGGTATGCCGACAATTTGTCACAGCAACTTTCTGGACAAGAAGTATGCCGGAGCATGCCGCCGATATGCCGACTATTTGTCACAGCAACTTTCTGTATTCTAAAAACGGTATACCGCCGGTATGCCGGAGCATACCGCCGGTATGCCGCTCTGTAGCTATTTGATTTTTGACTTGTTCTTTTTACTGTCATCCGTCCTTAGGTGTTTACAGATATACCTAGACCAGTACAGACTCGAAGACTCTAAGCAGGAAGACGCCGTCTTATGCAGGGAACGCCGATAACTGCTACAGTCTTCAAGGAAGAAGGAGAAAGCTCTTGAACGGAAGAAACCCATGTAGTAGATCTTCTGAGAATATAAGAATCTGAAGAACAGAAGACTAAACTACGAAGATGCTGTTAATTACTCAAAATAAAATGCGCCAACAAACTCCCCCATTTTGATAATTGACAAAATAGAGAGATAGCATCTTCAGGGAGTAGCTCCCCCGTAGGTAGACAGCTCCCCCTCAATATGATTTCTCCTCCTTTGTCACTTAGTCAAAGATGGGGATAATCAATAGAAACAGTGCATAATAAAAATGACACGAGTATATGAAGAGAAGCATGCATTAATATATTGAAGTAGGAAGTGAATACATGCTGGACCCATACATATCATAGTGATAAAGTAAAAGACTCTCCACAACGAGAGCCAGACACTAGAGACAACCATAGATAAAGTCCCCGAAGGACAGCAAACAACAAGTAACAACCACACACCGGTCCGCGAAGGACCACAAAAGACAATATAAAGACAAACACATAAAAACTAGAAACACTAAAAAACCAAAACCATCACCAAAAGGAAGTCCATCCCTAATCCTCAGCCGGATCATCATCATCATCACCCTGAGCTTGCTGGAAGGCACCAAAAGGATCAATGCCGTCAGGGTACATAAACCCATAGGCATTGGGGTCAGAGAAATGCGGGGCCGTGTACATGGGATCCTGAAGATTAAGATCCAGAAAGGCATCCCGGTCTTGCAGAGTGCGCTGAATAAAATACCCCTGATCGTGGAAACGAGACTGGATCAGGGTGCCAAGTCCACGAGTGTGGGCCCGCATCTGCTCCTCCGCCTGGGCCATCCGCATATCAAAGTGCTGCTGAGTGAGCGGCATATAACGGCCCGAAGTAGGAGGGGTAGATGTGGGAGCAGCAGGAGTGGATGCCGGTTGCTCTTGGGAAGATGAGGCACGGGAAGTAGAGGCGCCAGCAAGGGTACGGGAGACAGCAAGATATGAGGGGACGCCATCCGAGGAGCAGAGAGACAGGTCAACATG
Organism: Iris pallida; assembly: GCA_029216955.1. Classification (NCBI taxonomy): domain Eukaryota; kingdom Viridiplantae; phylum Streptophyta; class Magnoliopsida; order Asparagales; family Iridaceae; genus Iris; species Iris pallida. The sequence goes on along the minus strand of JANAVB010025400.1, from coordinate 6,338,827 downwards.
TTTGGCCTCCATAAGCAGAGTGATAAAAGAGCCATAGTAGAGATTCTGCTTCCCCGAAGGCAAGACACGCCGGAATTGCAGAAGAAGAGTCTTCGGGAAGGAGAATCGCTTTCGGGCATAGAGATGATACATGCAGACGAGGGCATCACCGGTGATTGCGCCATAATTCCCGCCTTTAGAAAATAGAGTGTGGCACACGATCCGATGGAGCTCGTAGTAAAACGGCTCCAGCTGGACAGAGAGGGCCGGGATGGCAGGAGGGTTGGGACCCTTACAGATGATACGGCAGAATTCGTCGAAAGGTGACGCCGCCGAGGAGTTGAGAGCACCCAAAGATGGTAACGCTTCCCCTTTGTCCGGGATGCCTAAGATGTTCCCCAATTCCCGAGAAGTAAGACGGAAGTGGCGGTCATTGACCATAGATTGAATGGCGGATGGATCGTCGTCATCCCCTCGCATGTTACAATAGAAAAGTCGGACAGCAGCGGGGTAGACAGGAATTGGCACCGAAGAAGAGAGGAGAGACCGGCGTCGTCAAACAAAGGGACGTGACCGGGGAAGAGGTTCCAGTTGATCGTCCGTCCCTTGAACATGTTGTGATGGACGAAGTGCTGGAACCAAAGGTCGGCCGCCAGAGAGTTGGAGAAGACGCGTTGGTCATAGCCGGTAGGTAGCGCCACCGGGACGAAGGGGTTGAACATGGAGGAAGAGGAGGATCGGGGGCGCTTATGGTTTGCCATGTAGAGGGATTTGGTGCTTGGGTGTGGAAGAAGAAGTAGTAGAGAGGAGATGGAAGAAAGAGGGTTTTTAAAGTAGAGGAGGAAGATGAAGAGATGAGTTTGAAAGGGGGGTAGGGAGGGAACGGTTGTAGAGGAGGATTAAAGTGGGGAAATGAAAAGGTGATGGGATGAATTAATGAGAGTGGAGTAAAAAGAGGAGAGAAAGAGGGAAAGTGATGTGAAGAGTAATAAATAGGAAGGGAGTTGAGGAGATGGGTAGTTAAGAGGGATAGGATGGATGAGAGGGAATAAAGATATGATAAAAAGAATATTGGAAGAGAGATGAAAAAGTGGGCCCGGATCTCAGAGTATGTGTCCTGTCCGCCTCCATCCGGCATACCGGCGGTATGCCGACGTGTACCGACGGTATGCCGAGTTTCGAAACAGAACATAATTCTGCTTGGAAAAACGGCATGCCGCCGGTATACCGTAGTATACCGTCGGTGTGCCGGCCGAATGGGACTATGGATCAAAGGACAAAATACCTAGTTCACGGCAAAGGAAAGAGAAGCGATCTTCCGGGAGAGGCTTAGTAAAGATATCGGCTAATTGATAGGTAGTATCAATAAATTCAAGACGGATATCTCCTTTTTGCTGATGGTCACGAAGAAAATGGTGTCTAATTTCAATGTGCTTCGTGCGTGAGTGACAAATCGGGTTTTTCGTGAGATTGATAGAGCTAGTGTTATCACATTTAATAGGGATGCAAGAATGAGAAATGCCATAATCTAAAAGTGTTTGTGACATCCAAAGAATTTGTGTACAACAACAACCAGCCACAATATACTCTGCCTCAGTGGTTGAAAGAGCAACAGAGTTTTGCTTCTTACTAAACCACGATACCAAGGACTTCCCGAGGAATTAACAAGTGCCACTAGTACTTTTGCGGTCAATCTTGCATCCGGCAAAATTCGTATCCGAAAAGCCGTAAAGCTCAAAGGATGAGGATTTCGGATACCAAAGACCCATGTTAATGGTGCCTTTGAGATAACAAAAAATGCGCTTAACGGCACTCAAATGTGATTCCTTTGGATTGGCTTGATATCGTGCACACAAGCAAACACAAAACATGATATCCGGACGGCTAGCAGTTAGATAGAGTAAGCTACCGATCATACCTCTATACTTACGAATGTCGACCGATGTGCCATCTTCATTACTGTCAAGCTTTGTCGTTGTGGCCATAGGAGTCCTCATTGATTTGGATGAGTCAAGGTCGAAACGCTTGAGGAGGTCCTTTGTATATTTTGCTTGATTGATGAAGGTTCCTTTAGGTCCTTGTTTGATTTGTAATCCCAAGAAGAAGGAGAGTTCACCCATCATACTCATTTCAAACTCTTCCTGCATAACTTTGGCAAATTTTACACAAAGTGTGTTGTTAGTAGAACCAAAAATAATATCATCAACATAAATTTGAACCAATAAGAGAGTCCCATCAAGGGATTTAATAAAAAGTGTGGTGTCAACTTTTCCTTTTAAAAAATTGTGAGAAACAAGAAAAGAGCTAAGACGCTCATACCAAGCACGTGGAGCTTGTTTGAGGCCATAAAGGGCTTTATGGAGTTTGAAGACGTGATTAGGAAATTGAAAATCTTCAAAACCGGAAGGTTGTTTAACATAAACTTTCTCTTTAATAATACCATTTAGAAAAGCACTTTTAACATCCATTTGAAATAGCTTAAAGTCATTAAAACAAGCAAAGGCACAAAGCATACGAATGGATTCAAGACGTGCAACCGGAGCATAGGTTTCGTCGTAGTCAATGCCTTCCTCTTGGTTATAGCCTTGAGCAACCAATCGGACTTTGTTACGAGTCACTAACCCATCTTCATTAAGTTTGTTGCGAAACACCCATTTAGTTCCAATAATGGGGTGATTGCTAGGTTTTGGGACAAGTTTCTAAACCTTGCTTCGTTCAAATTGATTTAGCTCCTCTTGCATAGCTATCATCCAAAATTCATCAAGAAAAGCATCATTAACATTTTTAGGCTCTATTTGAGAGATAAAAGCCACATTGGCACAAAGATCACGAGTGGCGGATCTTGTGCTAACACTTGAGGAAGGATCCCTAATGATAAGCTCCTTAGGATGATTGGTGACAAATCTCCATTCTCTTGGGAGATCCTTTGGAGGAGGCTCGAGAGGAGGAGACTCTTTAGATGGGGTCACAACTTTATTGTTAGATGAAGAAGGACGATCCTCAATAGAGGAGTTCTCCAACCCAAACGAGATGTCATCAATATCCTCGGAAGAGGAGAATGTAGAAGAGTTGAGTTCATTAAAAGAGACATTGATTGACTCTTCGACAACAAGACTTCTTTTGTTAAAAACACGAAAACCTTTACTATGAGTAGAGTATCCAAGGAATATTCCTTCATAGGCTTTTTCTTCAAACTTGCCTAGGTTATCCTTGGTATTCAAAATAAAACAATTGCAACCAAAAACTTTGAAATATTCAATAGAAGAAATTTTGTTGAACCAAAGCTCATAAGGAGTCTTCTTAGTAATAGGTCTAATTAAGACTCTATTAATAACATGACACGCCGTATTAACGGCTTCCGCCCAAAAATATTGGGGGAGCTTATATTGGTTTAACATAACCCGGGCCATATCACCAAGGGTTCTATTCTTTCTCTCCACAATACCATTTTGTTGAGGAGTACGAGGACAAGCAAAATCATGTCCAAAACTATTCTTTTCACAAAATCTTTTGAAATCAACATTATCAAATTCTCCTCCATGATCACTCCTAATTTTGTTGATAGAAAAACCTTTCTCATTTTGAACACGTTTACAAAAAGCAACAAATTCACGAAAAGTATCACTTTTGCAAGCAAGAAAAATGACCCAAGTAAATCTCGAAAAATCATCAACTAAAACAAAAGCATAAAGTTTGCCACCAAGGCTAGCTACTCTACTAGGCCCGAAAAGATCCATATGAATAAGTTGAAGGGGTCTAGTGGTACTCACAGAGTTGATGGATTTGAAGGATGACTTGGTCAACTTACTTTTCTCGCATTCTTCACATACCATATCCTTTTTGAAAGGGATACTAGGAAGTCCTCGTACAAGCTTCTTGGAGGCGAGACGAGAGATGGTATCCATGTTGGCGTGTCCAAGCCTCATGTGCCAAAGCCAACTCTCATCGTTCTTTACAACTAGGCACCTGTCATTGTTAGTACCTTCAACAAGATAAAGAACATAAATATTGTTTTCTCTAATGCCTTCATACACAATAGTTCCATTGGAGCTATCGGTAATGTAGCATTTGAGTTTAACAAACTTGATATCATAGCCATTATCGGTAAGATGGCTAATACTAAGGAGGTTATGCTTAAGATTAGTAACAAGACATACATTATTAATACAAGGATAAGGAGGAGAACCGATATTACCATTTCCAATAATATAACCTTTAAGATTGTTACCGAAGGAGACATGTCCTTCCTTCTTCATCGATAGCGTTGTAAAAAGTGAAGCATCACCGGTCATGTGTCGTGAACAACCGCTATCGAGAATCCACTTGCTTCTAGCATGAGAAGGATTCGTCACCTATAACATAAGTTGAAGATGAACATTTTGGTACCCATGATCTTATGGGTCCTTGAGTGTTAGTCTTAGGAACCCATTTAAGAACTCTCATGTCAACTTGTTTTCTTGTATAACAGAAATTTGAAGTATGACCAAGCAAACCACAATAATTGCACATTAAAGAAGATCTAGAAGAGGAAGTGTGAGTGTTGTGCATATGTGAGTTTCTAGTGTAAGAAGTTCTACCATGAGTGTTATGATGATAGTAAAATGCATGATGAGAGGTGTTCTTCTTAACAAAAGGTCCTTTTCTTGTGTTAGAAAAGGAGTTGTGTGTAGTGTTCATGTAATGGTTATGCCTAGCATTGTGATGAGTGTGAGGGTATCTTGGAGCATGCATGTGAGTGGTATTCTTATTACCTAAATTCTTACTCCGTGTAAGAAGATCATTATACTTAATAGAAGTGGAATATTCTCTTCTATTAGCATCTTGACATTTGCGCATGGCAAATTCATAAGAGCTTCTCATGGATTGAATCTCATCATCCTTTTTCTTGATGGTGTCAAGAGATTCTTGAAATTTAAGTCGCAAAGACTCTATTTCATCCGTGTCGGAAATAGAAGATTTTCTCTTCACATTAATAATGATACTTGAGAGCCTCTCTACTTCAAGTTGAAGAGCCTCAACCTCCTTAAGAGATTTCTTGTATTTATTCCGAACACCTTTGTGTTCTTCATGTAACTCAAGAATGGCTTTCTCCAAATCATCATAGGTAAGAGTGTTTAAGGAAAAATCATCAAGTACCTCATCGGTTGCCATGAGACAGACGTTGGCATTGTGTTTGCACTCCTTGTCGTTGTCGGAGTCGCTCACGTCGCTTTCACACCAAATGCTAGTGTTGGCGAACTTTCTGGAGGACGAGCTTCCCTTGCTAGGCTTCTCGTACTTGCTTGAGTCCTTTCGTATCATCGGACAATCCCTCTTGATGTGTCCGGGTCTTCTGCATTGATAGCACGTCGGGTCTTCTTCATTGTCCCGTCTAGAGCGGTTGGCCTTGTTGAACTTTAAGAACTTCCGGAAGTGCTTAGCTGTGATAGCTATTTCTTCATCATCGTCCGACTCATTGTCGTCGGAGCTATTCTTGGAGTAGGACCTTGATGCTTTGAGAGCAAGAGTCTTCTCCTTTTCTTTGGTCTTCTCCTTCTCCTTCTCTTGAATGGAGGATTCCTCTTGATCCTTCATGTCAAGCTCGTGAGTCATTAGCTTACCCATGAGGGTCTCTAGGTTCATGACGGTTAGATCGTTCCCCTTAATGATTGCGGTAGCTTAAGGACTCCAAGCTTTCGTCAATCCTCTAAGAATCGTCCTTATCTTTTCATGAGCGGGATATTCCTTTCCAAGAGAAGAGAGAGGGTTAATGATGTCACCAAAGCGAGTAAACATGCTAGCAATAGATTCATCATACTTTATTTTAAAAGACTCATATTCTTGCATGAGTCTACTGATCTTGGATTCCTTCACTTGTGAAGTTCCCTCGTGTGTGACTTCAAGTAACTTCCAAATCTCATTGGAAGTCTTGCAAGTAGAGATTCGGTTGAATTCACTACTGTCGAGAGCACAGTAAAGAGCATTCATTGCCTTGGCATCTCGACAAGCAAGCTTCTTGATGTTTTCAGCAAGTGTCTCCCGAAGGGTGTCAGAAGCAATATCCTTAATAGCTCTGGAAGGAGTAGGAAGGCCATTTATCACGCAATCCCATAAATCGAAATCTATGGATTTTAGATAAATGCCCATCCTAATCTTCCAGTAGTTATAGTTGGTACCATCAAATAGGGGAGGCCTATTTGTGGAGTGTCCCTCATTGTGAAACGTGTTGATGCTAGGGTTAGAGGCCATGGATCACTCAAGGGTGTAAATCCAAATCAAGAGAACGAAGCTCTGATACCAATTGTAGAACCCTAGAGGGGGGTGAATAGGGAAATTAAAAATTAACTACAATAAATGATACAATAAAGAAAATTGAAAGTAAAGAGTAGAAAGATCAAACACAAACGCAAGGATGTATCCTGGTATCCTCTTTTGAGGCAGTCCAGTCCCGGAACTCTCTCCGGCTTTAATCCACTATTTAACCAAATAGTACACACGAGTTTGGATCCGAAGAACTCGCCAACTTCAATACGAGTTTGGATCCGAAGACTCGCCAACTTCTACACACGAGTTTTCTTACGAAGGCTCGCCAACTTCAAACAAAAGAGAATGAGAACTTGTTGATCTTCTAACACGTGAAGATCGAAATGTACAACTCTTTAATACTCTAGCACTTTGGGAGAGGATGATAATGAAAAGCTTGGAAGAGTATTAATGGTGGAGCTCTTGGTTGTTGGAAAATTTATGGAAGAGTTGGTGAGGAAGCTCAAGAGAGAGAGAGCTTCCTTTTATAAGAGAACCAAGAGTTGGTGGCATTTAATGCTCTGATTACAGACAGACCGGCATACCGTCGGTATGCAGTGGCATACCGTCGGTATACCGGCCAAATAGTAACGGTCATATTAATGACCATTTGAGAGCATTAAATGCGGCCATTAATGCTAGTCAGAGCAATTCGAAAACCAAATATTTGAAACTCGGTATACCGCCGGTATGCCGGAGCATGCCGTCGGTATGCCGACAATTTGTCACAGCAAGTTTTGAGTTGCTAAAAACGGTATACCGCCGGTATGCCGGAGCATGCCGTCGGTATGCCGACAATTTGTCACAGCAACTTTTGGGTTGCTAAAAATGGTATACCGTCGGTATGCCGGAGCATGTCGTCGGTATGCCGACAATTTATCACAGCGACTTTCTGGACAAGAAGTATGCCGGAGCATGCCGCCGGTATGTCGACTATTTGTCACAGCAACTTTCTGTATTCTAAAAACGGTATACCGCCGGTATGCCGGAGCATACCGCCAGTATGCCGCTCTGTAGCTATTTGATTTTTGACTTGTTCTTTTTACTGTCATCCGTCCTTAGGTGTTTACAGATATACCTAGACCAGTACAGACTCGAAGACTCTAAGCAGGAAGACGCCGTCTTATGCAGGGAACGCCGGTAACTGCTACAGTCTTCAAGGAAGAAGGAGAAAGCTCTTGAACGGAAGAAACCCATGTAGTAGATCTTCTGAGAATATAAGAATCTGAAGAACAGAAGACTAAACTACGAAGATGCTGTTAATTACTCAAAATAAAATGTGCCAACACGTTCGTCCTCGCATGTACTGATGCAAAGACCTTCCTTCTAAACCAATATTTTAGTGTTTATGTTGAATCATGCAACTTAGCTTATGATCTTTCTATATTCTCCTTAGGGTCGATTTCATGGCATATTCGAAAGCAGTAAAGCATGTTATCATGGCAAGCATGTTAATCGAATTGAATAGACAAGCAGACAAGCAATCTCGTGTTTGATTCGTGGTGTGACTCCTTACCAAGTCGACGCACTCGTCCTTGCACCGACGCAAGGTGAATATGCTTCCATTTCTTCCCTGTCATGTTATAAGTGCATCTCTAAGTAGGATCTATGTGTGCGGGACACATACGTGCCTGTACTTTCAACCCATCGTTCCTTAACTATATGATGGTCGTTGGCGTATTCACGCAAAATAAACTAAAGGCGTTTCTTTTCTTTATCTTTTCTTTTCTCTCTTTCTTTTCTTTCTCTCTTTCTTTTCTTTCTTTTCTTTTCCGAATTTGGGTAGCCCGACGTTTCGCGGGTTGGGTTGCTAACCCAAACAACCGAAATGAACCGCGTGCCTAACATCATTTACGACTTTTCCCATCTATAACCGAGTGCTAATCGGACTTCACAGATGTGCGCCTATCAAAGATTATATCACTCCTAGGCCGAACGGTCCCGATGCACCCGTTCGGAGGGAACATTCCATGCACGGAAGATATCATATTTTATCTCAAGTCCATTCGACCATGCAACGCCCTATTATCAAACAACCAAACATAGTCTTGAACCGAGGCTCAAACTTTATCAAACAACCAAACATAGTCTTGAGTCCGAGACTCAGACATTTATCATCTCATATTTCTTCCATTTACTTTCTATGTTCTTACATTCAATACTTCGTTTCAATGTTCAATGACATCATGCCTCAACTCAATGTTCGTCAACCGAATGACCTGAAGGTCCCGAACACATTTCGAGACATCATGTCATATCTGACAGTTCCGCCACATTCATGCCACAACTGTATTCTTTCGCAACGAAGTCGTCTTTTATGATCTCGTGCACGTAGGCACATTTCGACACATTTATCATCTATCCTTCGTGTCGTGTACTTGCTGCACGCATCGAAGCCGTATTTCCATGTTCTATGCCTTAGTGTTCAATGTTCGTGGCTTGCACGCGAGGGCGCTCGCCTATTGCCTTTCAATGTTCTAGCCTTTCTAACATGTGTGCGAAGGCACAAAATGGCTCGTGCACGAAGGCACTCGCCGAATACAGTTATCCCATGTTCTTGCGGCTTACGCACCGAGGCGCTCGCCTTTGTGATATCCAATGTTCCATAGCGACTCGTACATTTGATGCACGTTTCATTTTAATTGTTCTAACTAGTGTTCGATACACACTACGATTTATCTCCCGTTCGGACTACGTCCGTGGCGTCGATAGGTTAACTTAGCATATAATAATATATTATGACTTAGGCATGAAGGAGTAAAAAATAAGAGCCAATCCTCCCACCTTGAGTTGATACGCCTTGTCGTTCCGTCGAGCCGATGCGGCTCGATTTCATAACTTCGTTGCACGGCCAACTCTCCTGACTTATCCATTCGAGCACTTTGTGCTTCATTGAATTATACGTCCGATTTGGCTTATCGTGCCCAAGTCTCAACCCGTTGCGAGACGACGATTTGGTTTCACGGACCCCTTACTGAATAAGGCAGAATACCGACCTATAATATTTTAGTATAAACATATAGCCTGCACATGAAACTAACTAAAATCAATACTTGCATCGATTCGGACTTGCGCCTTGGTCGATTCGATTTCTTAGAATCTTCGAGCCGATTCAACGTACTTATCCTTCGGGGCAATGCGGCGCTTTGAATCAATTCAACTCGATGCATTCTTTGGGACAAGGCAACTCTTCGCATCGACTTAGTTCGATGCATTTTTCGGGACAACGCAACTCTCGTATCGACTCGTTTCGATACATTTCATTCGGTCAATGCGACTCGTTGAGTCAACGTCTCAACGTAATGTGCCGTGCGGAGCGGGGCATTACAGAAACTGCGAGGAAGCTTTAGGGTTTTGTAATTTCTTCTTCAAAACTCAAGAAGAGAGGGGTGAGGGTTTTGAAAGAGAGAGAAAGAATTTTGCAAATGAAAGGAAAAAAAAAGGATTTAGAGGCGGGGGGGGGGGGGGGTGGGGAATATTTTGCAAATGAAGGAAAAAAAAAAGAGGGTTTAGAGGCGGAGGGAGGGGGGAATTTGGGACAACCAAGGATAAAAAAATTGGACTAGCCTAGTAAAAAACAAAAAATTTGGGCTAGCTACATTCCGGACTAGCCATGATCAAAATGTGATGTGCCCATATAACTTGCCTAAATTTATGACTGCTTTTTGGTAGGATAAGAGAAGGTACAAGCCCCTTTTTTATTAATTGTGAATATCGGACAAACCGAAAGAGAGTCGTAGTAAAGGGTTGGTGAAGATCACTTATGCACGCGGACAACATTATACATCGATAATGTATGGTAACAGGTTCTTGCATGGTCTATGATGTGTGTGACGCTCACGTAGCTTTCATTCTCAATCTAGCAAGTACCAAACAAATGAGCAATTGACATCTATATAGTTTAGAACCTATTTACAACCGTCTAGTTGACAGTTTCTAATTGGATCATCTATTCCATGTGGGGTAGGAGGATCCAATTAGCAACTGTCACCTAGACAGTTGTAAGAGGATTGTAAGTTCAATCGTTGTAAACTTAGTATTTTTGCCAAATAAATATGGGAGACAAGTATTTTTTTGTTTACGAAAAAAAATGCTGGCATTTACTCATATGGAGTTTAAGTTGCAAGTACATATAACCTATTAACTTGGTACATTTTATTTATTTATTAGGTCTAGTTTGGTTCACGGAAAGGTAAGGAAACTGATTCTTTGTTCTTTCCTTTGAAAAATTGCAATTTCAATTAATTTTTTTCAGTGTTTTAAAATATCAAGAAAATTGAAAGGAAATGTGAATCCTTGGGTTGGTGGTGAAACTATTTTTCTCTTTTCTTTCTCTCGTGGGAATCAATTTTCTTTCAACTCATTTTTTTTGGATATTTATAATGGCACATCCAAAGTTGATCAGGGTAGTTCGGATTGGGGCTAGCCCACGTTTGAGGAAAAATAACTCATGACAACCCAATTTTTTTTACTTTTTGGGCTGTCTCAACCCAACCGCCCCCAAACCCAGTTTTTTACCTTCACTTCAATATTTGACTCTCTTCCCAAAATCCTATTTTCTTCTCATCTTCTTCATCTTCTTCTTCTCCACCATTTCCATCCTCACCGTCTCCATAAAAACCCTAGTTTTCTTCTCATCTTCATCTTCTTCTTCTTCTCCACAATTTCCATCATCACCATCTCTATCAAAATCCTAGTTTCCTTCTAACTCCCAATTTTGATGGCACACAAAGGCACTTCACAACAATGTACAAATCCTAATACTTCATTCCTCACAAAAGTGCATGAAAATAAATCCTAAAATATATATATTTCACTCCATTATCAAGATGGAAATAAACTCTAACATATTTTTTTTTCATTTGGCAATTTCGACTTTATGACTGCCATGAATTGTGGCAGTCCTGAAATATATTTGATGTACAACAAGTCCATTTCAAGACTGCCACAATTTTTGGCAGTGCTCAATACTTCTAGTACTGCCAGAAATTATGGCAGCCACAATTATTGGCAGTCCTCAATACTTCTAGGACTGCCAGAAATTATGGGAGTCATGATATAGAATTGCTGTATAGTAAGTTTATTTTAGGACTAGCACAATTTCTGGCAGTTCTCTTTCTTCTACAACTAGGGTTTCATCCATAACATTTTTTTACAACTAGGATTTCATCCATAACATTTTTTTACAACTAGGATTTCATCCAATATTTCTTCTATTAATGAAAAAAAATTGATTAATAGATTAATAGAGTAATAGATTTGATAACCCAATTTCTTCTACAACTAGGACTTCATCCATAATTTTCACAAGTTGGGATGACAATTTCAAAGTAAAAGTTCCATGATTCCCATAAGTTTGTTTATTTTCTTTCTTCTTGTTCTTCTTATTGTTCTTATTTCTTCTTGTTCTTCTTCCATGATTCCAAGAATAAAGAAACTAAACTAGGGTTTGGAGAAAGAGATGTGAAGAAGGAGATAAGAGCAATTTTTTTTTTTGACTAATATACTTACATTTGGACTAATTCTGAATAATTTTTTAAGTGATAAACTTGTAAATAAATCAAAATTAAATTTGAGCTAGTCCTTTGGATGTTTCATTAGTTTTTTTTTTTTTGAGAAATTTTGAGTCGCACCCCACTTGTTTTATCCAAATTCAAGGTGCACCCCACTGTTTTACCATAATGCAAGACACCCCCCACTTTTGACGGAAAACGTCCAAAACTGACGGTCAAAGGGTTTGACCAATATTTTTTGACGAAAATGCCCTCGTCTCTCTCAAACCCAAACTCATTGTTGTTGCTGCTGCTGCTGCTGTGGGGGGGCGGCTGCGGTCGGGGAGGGGGGGGCGGCGAGGTCGAGGAGGGGGGTCGAGGTCGGGGAGGGGATGGCGGCGGCGACGGTGGGGGGTAGGGTGGGGCGGCGAGGTCGGGGGAGGGGGTGACGAGGTCGAGGATGGGGGGGGCGAGGTCGTGGAGGGGAGGGCGGCTGCGGTCGGGGAGGGGGACGAGGTCGAAGAGGGGGGGGGGGGGGCGAGGTCGGGGAGGGGAGGGCGGCTGCGGCGGTGGTGGGTAGGGGGGCGGCGAGGTCGGGGGAGGGGGCGAGGTCGAGGAGGGGGGGCGAGGTCGGGGAGGGGAGGGCGACTGCCGTCGGGGAGGGGGGGCGAGGTCGAGGAGGGGGGCGAGGTCGGGGAGGGGAGGGCGGCTGCGGCGGTGGGGGGTAGGGGGGGCGGTGGTGATGGTGATGGTGATGGTGATGGTGATGGTGATGGTGGTGATAGTGAAGGTGGTGATGGTGGTGGTGGTGGTGATGAACGCGGCTGCGGTGGGGGGTAGGGGGGCGGTGGTGATGGTGATGGTGATGGTGATGGTGATGGTGGTGATAGTGAAGGTGGTGATGGTGGTGGTGGTGGTGATGAACGCGGCTGCGGCTGCCGCCCTCCCCTCCCCGACCTCGCCCCCCCCCCCCCCCCCCCCCCCCCCCCCCTCGACCTCGCCCCACCCCCCTCCCTCCCAGACCGCAGGCCCCCCCCACCCAGCAACAGCAGCAGTGAGTTTGGGGGAGACGAGGGCATTTTCGTCAAAAATTATTGGTCAAACCCTTTAACCGTCAGTTTTGGACGTTTTCCGTCAAAAGTGGGGGGTGTCTTGCATTATGATAAAACAGTGGGGTACACCTTGAATTTGGGTAAAACAAGTGGGGTGCGACTCAAAATTTCTTTTTTTTTTTTTTTTTTAACATCCAAACACCGAAAAGGAAATGAGATGACTTTTATCTCGTTTTTGTTAGTTGTTCATTTCAAACAAATGGGAGGGAGATCCCAAAATTTCAAAACCCTCCCCTACACACAGCAACACACACACATGCACCTCTCACCCCCCATGGCCCTTCCTCCGGCGGCACCCGACCGCATCCCCTTCTCCGACCACCGCGACTGGAAAATCTGCAACGACCACGGCTTCATCTACAGGCGCCGCTGCCACCCCCTCCAAACTCCCTGCCAACCCCTCTCCTCCGCTCTCGATCTCCGCCACCACCGCCGAACCCTCAAGAAGAGATCTCTCCTCTCCCTCCGACGAAAATACTCCCAAGAGCTCAACCACTGGAAATCCCTCCTCCACTCCTCCTCCTCCGCGCCATCTCCCCCCACCGCCACGGACAGCGCCGCTCCCCCACCTCTACTCCCGTCGGCACCGTCGAATCAACCAATCGTCGTTGAGCTGCTACTTCAGGTGGCGAGAAATATTTCTTCCCCCCCCCCACTTTCTTTCCTTCTTTTCTTCTATAGGGTTTTCACTGGGATGCTTCTCGAAGTGCAGGCGGAGGCTCAAGAAGCGGTCCTCCGGAAACTGTCGGAGCTGTGTGACTACGTGGAATCGCTGTGGAGTGCAGCGGAGGAAGAGAGATTTGCCAAGGAGCTGGTCGATCTGCCGATATGGGGAAGCCCAAAGGCGCTCGTGGATGCTTTACAATCACTCTGATGGTCACACTGATTGTCTAGACTAGCATATTGGTACGTATACTAATGTGTTCCATGGATTTCCTCTTCCGAAAAATATAAAATATGCCGTTACAGTAGACAAATGCCAAATGTGTTTAAGTTAATGGCTATACTATTAAATTTTGTAAAGATATGTGGCTAGGTCCTATGCATCTACAACAAGTTTTTACTAGCTTATTTCGCATTTTGTGTTATCAAGATTGCTTTGTGTCGAGTCGAGGAATGTGGGTTATGCAACATATTTTTGGAAAAACCTTTAGACAGATCCTTAGTTAACGATTTTTTTTTTCTCAGGAAAATCATAACTTCTTCTCTTAGATCTGCCTCGTTATCCCTCTTCGGATTCCAGGAGATGAAAAAGGACTTCAAAGCGGTGTTTTAGTGTGAGGTCAATGTATGTTTATTTGAATTCAAGGGGATTCCTTTACTATTATTTGGATTGTTTCATTGCCCCTAAAAGTGACGATGTGGCTTATTGCGAAAAGGAAAATTTGGACTGGATCTTCTTGAAAGAAGAGGATTATAATTATGTAGAAGATGCTATTTATACTTTAGTTCGGAGGAGGATTGCCACCACATTTTCTTAAATTGTTCTGTTGTATCTTTCTTATGGAAAGGAATTCCTACCCTCTTTGGTCTTAATTCTCTTCCATCTTTCATTGATGCTTGTTGGGGGACTAGAGGGAGTAATTTATCGCTAAACCGTAAGGATCCAAATGGGATAAGATACAAATGGGACATTGCGATTATCAATATTTTCTGGTGTATCTAGGAGGAGAGGAATAAAGCTCAAAAGTATGAGGTTTTCAAGCATAAATTTGATTCTCTCTATACAATTTACGGAAAATGGAGTTTCAAGAGGAGTGAAGAGCAAAGGTGTTCTTTTTGTAAGTGGATCAAAGTTTTATGGCTTTATGGAGATGGGCCCTATGAAGAAAAATATGTCTATGGATTTCTATGACAATGTTCAATCGTATCCTTATCAGCTGCTCATATCGTGTTCCATCTTCTCAATTTTGACCTTTGTGTATCTACATATTCATAATTCTTATCTTTTACTATTGACTATTGATTTCCTGTGAATGAAGTTTGATTGGATCTCCCTGATCACATTGTGTTCTAAAAGAATCGAAAAAACCCTAACATTTTCCCTAAAAGTTAGCTTCTATTTCAATGACAGGTGGGCCCAAGTGGATCACCTGAATGATAAGTGAGCCAAAGTGGACCATCTGTCATTGAGGGAGGGGTAGGTTCATACATATGGATTCAGATTCAAGCATGATAAAGATTCGGAATAAGGTATTTATGTGGTTTTTTAGATAAGATCCTTAAATATTCCATATTTAGAGTTTGGTACCCAAACAATTGCAGAAAAGTTCTCCAAATTCCAAACAATGCGAGTTGAGAGCTCCCCTAGTCAAGTCAACTCATTTGATGTGAGAATATTGCGGAATCTGTAACAGAATTACTTATTTTGTCCTCGTCTTCCTCATCCCTCCTTATCCCCAACAATGGGTTCCTTTTTAGCTCATGATGGGAAATGGATTCATGGGTTCTTAAGCTCATATCAGGAAAGTGGATCACCTGAAGGATAAGTGAGCTATAGTGAACCATCGTGTTCCATGACAATGTGATCATGATTGGCAGACCAGACGACCTGTGGGAAGTTTGTTTGGAATAGATGATTTAACTGTCCGTATAGACTATGAATATGGACAAGAGGAAGGTGTCACAATTGCCCTTGCAGAAGAAACCACAGTAGAAGGTAGGAAAAACTGAACTCATTTGTATAGAGGAATTGGTTGACTTAGTATCAAATATTGCATTCATTGTGTTGTCACTTGTAACCTTATTCTTATGCTTTAGTCAGTCTAATCGATATAGTACCTAGTCGCATATCAATGATGAAGAGATTGCGAAGCTTAGAGATATAACACACGTTACTATTAATTGTGGACTTTCATCTTCTACACCAAGGATCATTAAAATAAAAAACATTATTTTGTAGTAGGCTGCAGAAGCTATTAACAGCAAGTTGGTAAATGCAGGAAAAGATTGGTAGTCAAACATGGTTGTCACGAGCCTTGCAATACCGAAATTCTCGGAGGCCAATAGATGGTCGGGACAACTCAGCTTGACAGCATACTTTAAATGGGTTTCCTTGGTCTACCTGCTAATGATGAAGACTAGATAAGATGTTCTGCTCTACAGGTTCACACTACACTAGTTGCTGGCAGAGTTGGAAATCCACAAAGGCAAAAGAAAAAAAAGGAAAAGAAAAAAAAAAGAATGGAAATACAATATTGTCAATTGACAGTCACATACATGGTGGTCAAGTGTGGATCTCCAAATTAATGAAGACTAGACTTAAAGTTGGACTATGGGAGGAGAATAAGAAGGTAATGTGTCAATTAGGGGTAGAGAGGCTAGGGTTTGGTTGGTGTTGGGGATCCTGCCTCGATTCGAGGGAGGGAGATAGTCTGGAGCATCGACGGAAGTTGCGTCGAAGGTGATGGATCGGTTGCGGCTAGACCGAGACTCAAATAGAGCTAAAATAGCAACACCACTATACTGACAATATACTAGTATAATGATATTTGCCAAATTAATCCAACAACTATTTGGGTATACTATACTGCCAGTATACCGTCCCCGTGGTGCGAGATTTTTCAACACAATATGGAATGTTGGATCTCATCTTGATGGTCAAGATTAATGCTGATTGGCTTAGGGGTTAAGCTAGGATTTCTTAGTCCTATAAATTGAGGTTAAGGGGGCTGTCATCTATGAGTGTTCATTGAGGATATTCAAGGAGAAGTCTACCAATATACGAGGAGATTTGTGCTCGCTCATAGGACTTACTAATCAAGACAAAATGAGGTTCTGATTGTGGTTTCGTCAATTATGTCTGGGAGATAATCACCATTGGACGGTGGACTAGATGAGATGTAAGACTTGTCTCAACGTATCGGTATTCGTATATGGATACGTATTCATGTATCGTATTATTGTATTTTTATGGTTTTCGTGATTCATGTATCTTTTTATAATTTTTGTATTGATGGTTCTACTGTATTGGAGATTTTTTGTTTTTCCAGAGTATCGAGGATCGTGCGACCGGTATCGTAATATACTACCGTTTTTGCGTAAAACTATTAATGACTGATGCAATATAATAATTTTTTCTGTTTGTGGCAATTGTATTGGTCATGAGACTGTCAGAGACGTGTAGAGTACCTTATGGTATTACCATAGACCCGTGCTTAGATCAGAATCCAAAAATTTCTCGAAAATGAGATTTTTAGAGTCATAACGGTATAAAGTCGGTACACCGTGAAAACACTGCCATAATACTGCCTGACTGCTAATTTTTCAGAATTGGGTCTTTATCTAGTTCACTCTTTGGACCAATGGTTTCTTGGTTTTCTTTGAGTGGCCATGATTGCTTGGGAGGGTCTTGGATTCATGACTTGGTCCATTCAAGGACTAATATTAAATCCCCTCCTTATATAAACCATTTCTTTTTCTCTCGCCTCTCCCTTATCACTCTTTCTTCTTCCACTTTACTTCTTCATTCCTCAAGTTAGAGGCTTGCTAAGAGCTTGGCCTTGAGGCCTAAAGTGTGGTTTCAGAATCCCTTTCGGTGGTGGAGTGGAGGATATGCTTGGGGCTTAACTTAGACATATACATCTTGCCATGGATTGAACTTAAGATTTAGGGTTTCCATTGTCTTGTTTGTTGAAATTTATTGTATAAAATGCCTCTTACATGATTCTTTACTAGTTTAGTTGGCATTGTGAATTTCCATGGGTTTCAATCTTGTTTATGGCTTATTGTCATTTCTAGATCTAACCATGAGATATGAGGTTTGATTTTGGTATCATATATGATACTCATGTTTTCTTGTGGGTCTTGGTCCTATATGCTATATGAGACCCTCCCTTAACTTTCTATTTGTTGGTTTTGAGTTTGGTGGAATCGGTACATGTTTCGGTTCCTCGAGAACCCATTTTTGGAGTACTTTAAGGTATTCATCTTTTAAATATCAGAATTTGTAAAATCTACTGTTTCCATATTGTGAGAAATTCGATGTCATGCGATTTTAGCCTTTGAAAAATCGAATTTCTATTTAAATGAGGTTTTAATGATCGAAATAAGTTTTGGAATTTTTGTAGATTTCGGCTGTTGTTTTAGTTCCAAATTTTGAACGTATTCTGAATTTGCACCACAAAACTTGCTGGAAAAAATGCGAAATTCCGAAGGTTTCCGAGTTTGGTTTTTTTTGTTTGTTGTTTTTGGCCATTTTGCTAATTTCTTCGATTGTTTTGATTCCTTATCATGATCTTGTGATCTTGTATAGTTTAGGAAGATTGTATTCTCTATATACTTGACATGAGTATATGTCCTTCATTGATATCATGTCTGTGCACTGTCCTGTTCTTGTTGTGGCTCGTAGTTGCGCACCCCTGTTTCCTGATTGTTTGCAACATGATTATTTTCCTGTCTTGTGTCCTGATTGCGCTTGATAAAGCTAATGTCCTATCTTGTATTTTCTCCAGTTAAGAAACCTCATGTGTAGGATGGATCCCTGGATGCCTCGATCGGGAATTCTTGATTAAACTGCTTAGGATTAATGACTAGATCGATCATGTAGACTCATTAGGAGGGGAGGTTTCCAAGTTGCGTGCAGTCCAGTTATTCCGGTCCCACATGTGGGTTTGGAGCTCTCCGTCATAAGGAGCACTTTCAGCTCACCGTTGAGTGATACATTCCTGTACTGACTACTGATTCCCGACTTCCGATTGGTCTGGATAGCTTGGGTAGACTGCAGCACGTGTGATCGTTGGAACCCAAAATTGCATGTGTTAGTAATTTTTTTTTTTCCTAATTAGTTAACGGTAGCAAGCCGTACTTTATGATTGACCGTGATTGGATTGTGACCATTTTTTGCTTGTGTACTTGTTTCTGTATTCTGTTCATGTCCTTTTTTTGTACTCGTACATGTTCATGCCATGTTCTTGTTCATGTACACATGCTATTCATGTTCATGTGCTTATACATGCTTACAGGATTCATGTTTACTTTTGTCACATATTGCATACTTGTTTTTTATACTATCTTTATTATGCTTGCATGATGATTTTATTTCATAGTGTGACTTCCTTTATGGTACTTGTTATCTGGGGTCTGACCCTACTGGTTTTGTATGACCAAATCTCGTAGCGGAATCGAAGGATTTACCATACCTTCCACTTGAAGATGTCCACGAGGAGGACCACTAGCCGAGTACCTGAGCAGGTTTTTATTCTTTTCACCCACTAGTATCTGTATATTCTTTTGAGACATTTAGCCACCGAGAACGTGTTTAGCTCATGTTTTGGACTCGACTCTTACCTACGAGCTTACATGATTTGTGTATATATCTAGACTGTAGCTAGAGCTGATCATGTATGATGTTTTACTCTTGCTAGTATCTCATTTTGTATTACTAGCTTTATGATCATCTATATATTCATAGTTTGAGACGTTTTACTATTTTATGTCTAATGATCATATATCTTGTATCTTGTTGATTTGTCTGTGATTGAGACACCTATGATTTCTTGACCTAGTATTGACTATTGGATTATAGGATAACTTTCATGTCTTATACAACCGCGACCATATCTAGAGGTATCAAAGTACTCTTTTATATGTAGTTGGCTTTGTCCGTCCCCATTCTTCAGTATTCAGGTTCTAACACGTGACATGAGAGGCTAGTCACGGTTGGAGTTTCATCATCTTGTATAGCTCTTTCTTAAGATTTGTAAGGGACCGATAGTGGGGACAAAGGAATAAGTGTATAACCTGTATCAATCTTACAGTAAATATAGATTGAAATTTGTCACAGGTGATCACCATATACACTTGTTTTTGGATCTTTCTTGACTCTCCTGGTAGCTGTTATCATAATCTATATCTTTTGTGTGATATGTGACTACCGTCAAAGTAGTCACTGCGCATGCTGGTTTCGATTTCCCTTCAATTGGTTGTAGAGACAACATGCGTTGGTGGGTGGCGACGACGACGTTAGTGGTAGTGGGTATGGAAGAGGATAGGAACAAAGCAAGTCAGTTTCTTTTGCCTTCTCTTTTCACGAGTAATATGACTGCCAAAATAGGTTTGGGCAAAAGAAACCTAATCCTACTCTATTGATTACTCTTGCATATTAATTTGATCCTAGAAATGTCAAATAAATACACATTTGTGCACATAAACTCCCACTATTTCTCTTGAGAAGCAACATGGGTATTCTTAGACAACACATTTGTGCACATAAACTCCCACTAATTTTCTTCTGCTTTCCCATTATAGGGCTATGGTCTTATTTGGCGGTTTATTGAAATGTAGGCAGATTCTCAAGGATTGTCCATTAACTATCCGAGTTGTGCGATTACGTGGAACTGGCATGGAGGAGGAAGGAGTTGGTCGATCTGCCAATCTGGGGCGGCCAAAGATGCTGGTGGCTTCTTTACAATCCACTCTGATAGTGATGGTGGTGATATGGATTAGTAATTTAGTACTGTGGTTGCAATATGTCTACTCACTTTGTACATTTTTCCAGTTAGGGTTGAGGATTTTGGGAGTTGCAGGTAGAGGGCAACAATGTGTTTGTGGAATTTCCTAGTCCAAAATGCAGTGAGGATGTCAAGTTGTGGTCTGTGTAGAACAGTTGAACTATACCTAGATTTAACTATATGTTTGTGCATCATGAACAGTTGGGGATACACTCAAGTATGCATATGTTCTACCGCTAGTAGATTGTTGGTGTATTGTCAGGAACCAAATGTTAATTTTGTCTATTCCAGAGCTAGCAAGTGAATCTGAGTATTATGCTTTCTCACCTTGTTACTTCATGTTGTGCTATGATGTTTACTGTGTGTACTAATGGCGCAAAAGTGTATTGGTTCAAGCTGTTAATGTATAAACATTTTAGATTTGTCGAGAACTATGAGCAGGTGCATTATTAAAGGCTCAAATGGCAGAGGTTGAAGATGCATGAATGCAACTTGCAGCTTGTGGAGATACGTTGGGATCACTGAAGGTAAATATGAAATTCAAAATATCCAATGCTTTGAAAATAAATTTCAGGAACTAAACATAATTTTACTACTTGCGAGATCTTACTGATTGTGCCTAATTATCTTCCTTCTCTACTGTGTTTATGCTATGCTTGATGGATTAGTCAAACCTATGAGAAGAATACCAGTCTTTTGGAGTCTTTTTGAGTTTTGAAGAGAAGACACCAATGATTTTGAAGTTGGAAGTTGGAACTGAGAATCTCAATTTTGAAGGAGAACTTGGTGGAAGCAAAATATTTTGTACCTATTTAACTGCTGTTATATGTCAAAATCTCTTGTGGACAATGAAAATACTTTGCAAAGTGAGATTGAAGATCAAGTAAAGTTCATGTATTGCGCAATTGTGTGTAACATCTCTGTTTACCAACTCATGTTGATCACTTGACAAATGATAGTTGCAAATGCGAATGGTGACCAAAAACCCCGCATTTGTTGATAATACACATTTGAACATGAAGTAAGAATTACAAAGTGATATACGACGAGTTACAAAGGAAAGACACGACACGGAACAAGCTCTGACAAAAGATATAGAAGAGATTTCAAAATGATTTCCAACTACAAACAAATAGCCTTCGTTTGATTTTTCCAATTTCGGTGATGCACATCTTCTATTAGTCTCAATCTGTTGATGCACACAATTGTATATAATCAAACGATAGGTGTTAGTATATTCGTGTGCAGGAGAAGCTCGGGAGGAAGTCAAATATTGGCGGGGCTCAAAGAGGGAGTCAAAAATGGGTAGAGCACCCAAAACCGGTATGTTGGCCGCATACTGGTTTTTTCCAAGAGGAGCAATCGGATTTGCACCGGTATACCGCTTTGCAGTCCGGTTATTCCTGAGAGTAACGGAAACTGGACCCGTCGATCTTCTTTTCCAAGTAAATTTTCTGCCAGACAAGGTATATCCATGGGTCTCAAATTTCTAATTATATCATTAAACTTATCTGCACCTCTACTATTAAAGCTACCACAATTCTTTTTCGTATTTAAATCTAATAGCATTCAAATCCCCTCCAAAACATTCATCTTTAAATGGGTAAAGTGCATATAAACCCTTCTTAGATTTACCTCGTTAGCAAAATATGACCTTTTAGAAAACCTAAGCAGTTCACACCTCCCGTAAAACCTGTCTTGCTTATAATGGCCCTTCCCGTCAAAGAAACGTTAGAAGCCATTTTTTGGGTAAAGTAAATTATGCACTACCCAAAATACCCCTTAGAAGCTAACGTTAACAATGTGGCTCCTCCCTTTCATTCTCTGTATATAGGATGATTTTGAAAGACCACCCAACCTTTCTACTTTCTAATTTTTCGACCGGTTTGTTGGAAAAATAACATTACATTTTTTTTATGTTCCTTTTTTTTTTTTTTTTACTTATTTGCTCTCATTTGATGTATTGAAGCTTTTTTTTACTTACAGATCTCATATCCAACCGCAATTTATGGCCAGTAGCTCGCAATATTCATTCTCAAGACGTCCAAATAGAAATTGTGCAAGAACAATTTATTGCCATAGTGGATTAATTAGTCCATTGAAGACTTCATGGACACCAACAAATCTTGGAAGAAGATTCTACGGGTGTGCAAATATTCCAACAAATTCTTGTGGTTTTCTACTATGGGAGGATGAGAAACTTTCAGAACACTATCAAATCGTAATGTGGAATTTAATGAAAGAATTAAAGGAGCACCGAGGCCAAGGTTTACAATCTATTCCTAGAGAATCGACAGTGGCGATGGCAGCAACTGAACCAAGACCATGCTTCAACATACATATTTTGCAATTTATTTTCAAAATTTTAACATGTTTAGTAATGTTTAAGTTATTTGTATGAGAAATACATGTGATGAAAAGAAATTTGTACCAAGGTTTACAATTCCAGTTTCAAATGAAAGCCATGCATCAAATTTGCATCCTCAAATATGTATCCTCAGTATAAACATTACAGTTCACCAAAATGTTCATCAAATATGCATCACCAAATTGTTAACCAAATATGCATCACAAAATATGAACACATCCCAATACATGGCAAAATCTGAACGCATTAGAGTTCACAAAAGACTAAAAGTATAAGCAACAGTATAAGCAACAGATTAGAGTAACAAAATAAGCATCCCTCAAATATGCATCAAATTCGAACCCATTATATTGCATTTGTTCAGCAACAAGCTTCACATCAGCAATATAATAGGCTTGTATACTTCCCCAAATATGAACACATCCATTTGTTCAACAACAATCTTCATCCAAAATATAAACTGCACATACTTCACACCCAACATAAATTTTACAAAATTTTTCAAAAGCCAAAAAAATTGTTTCCACATGCCAGCAGCAACCTATCATCCACAATTTGCTTCCACATGTTTGTATACTGCAGAAAAAAATAAAGAAGTAAGATTTAGAATTGATGAATGAAGAAGTAAAAATTATAAAGAAACAAGATGATAAAATGAAGAAGAATTAGGAACCTATAGCTATACAGCAACATGTAGCATGAAAAAATTCCATAGGGATAGTGGCTCAGAAGAGTTAGTGAGTAAAAGATTTAGGTAGCATCACAAAATACATCAGCTGCTCCCCACAAACAGAGCATCCCACAGAGCTATACAGCAACATATAGCATGACAAAATTCATCAGTTGCTCCTCACAAACAGAGCACCCTACAGCATTATAGCAACAAGTGGGGCACCAAAATGATAAAGACCCACACAGATCCTTATACCCACATTCATCATTGCCACACAGATCCTTATACCCACATAACTCCAATTCATCATTGTCAACTTTCAAAAATGGGTTACCAAAATGATAAAGACCCTTTACTTGTCTACAACCTATGAAAAGATGAGTAACAAATAATTGAAATGCCAAATTTTAAAATAAGTAACAAATAATTAAAAAGTCTTGTATCAGAACTAACCTTTTGGATGTAACACTCTCTCCCCTTGCAACACTTTCAAAATTATGGTATACATTTCCTTCAAAATGAGGTATTGGATTACCATGACACGCATGTAGGGTTGACTTCGAGAGCTTAGGCCTATGTGGTTTGCCTTTTGGTACTGCCACCTTCTCCTTAAAAGGATTTGGGCATGCTCTTGAGTTATGTCCTAACTGCTTGCACTTGCCACAGGTGATAGTGGCTCTAGTCATGACTTTTTCAACTTCCTTCTTAGACATTCTTTCATCATCTTGTTTCTTTCTCTTCTTTTGGCTTCTCCCAGTTTGGATATGGACCACATGAGGTATCATAGGTACAACATTTTGAAGCTGTCTTAGATTCCTTATTGAAAGAGGATTGATTACCTCTACATAAGCTTCAAGTAGGTAGAATTGTGGTAGTACTTATCTACATAGTCTTCAATTGAGTCTCTTCTTCTTAATATATGCAGCTGCATGCTAACAAGGAATACCTGTGAGTTGCCATTCTCTACAACTGTAAATCTTTGCTTCCAAGTCCACTGCCTCATTAAGTAGTCCTCTATGACTCACTTCAAACTTATTGAATCCAAAAGTAATAACAACACACTTTTTGACACCCTCTTTGACTTCTTTCAGCATCATTAATTTAGAAACAATGAGCCCATCATGAACTCCCATTCTTTGTCTTTTCTCATGGAACCTTACCATGAGCATTCTTCTTATAGTTTCCAGCAGACAGATAATAGGCTTGTCCCTTGCTTTCAATATGTGTTTATTCCATGATTCACACATATTATTGCTTGAGAGATCACACTTAGAATTGGTTGAGAACCCATGCTTTAACCACTGTCCTGGAGGAAGTTTCTCTAACCATTCATAAGCCTCCTTGCTTACTTTCATGATCTTATTCATTCCTTTCTCATAATCAATTAAGGTATATGCTTCTGAAGCTTCCCACAGAAGATACTTCAGCTTCGACCCTGGATGTTTCTTCTTAAAATTTTCATATATGTGCCTAACACAAAATCTATGCTCTGCATTAGGAAGAAGATTGTGAAACACATCCAACAATATGCCTTTTTGTCTATCAGAAATCCATGTGATTGCACTTCCATCTATACCAAATGTATCCAACAGTTGATCTATGAACCAGTTCCAAGTTTTTTTATTTTCTATCTCTACAACAGCCCAAGCAATAGGAAAAAACTGTTGTTACCATCTCTTCCCACTGCACTAAGAAGTTGCCCTTTGTACTCATTCTTCAGAAAATACCCATCTAGACCAATGAATGGTCTGCAACCTTCTTTAAAACTCTTTATCACAGCCTTCAAAGTGTAGAACACCCTCACAAATCTGGTAGACATTTTATCTGCCGCTACTTCTCCTTTGACCCTAACAACACTCCCAGGATTAGTAGTCATCACCAACATAGCATACTCCCTGATGTAGGCATATTGTTCTTGGGCATGCCCATCAATCAACTCTAATGCCTTCTTCTTTGTCCTTGCAATTTTGTGTCTTGAACAGTCAATCTACAAATTTTCTGCAATGTGAGTTCTAAACCCAACATATTTCCAGTCTGGATCATTTCTGAACCTGTGCATATATCTGTTTGCAAGCCATGTAGCACTAGCTTGTCTATTGCTGTCCACCTCAGCACAATCTCTTGAATGGTCAGACACATACTTTTTCAATACAAAATTTCCATTAGCACAAAAAATACTCCCATAAATCCTCCACTCACAAGCATCATTTGCACATCTAGCTGTGACCCTCTTCGTTTTATTGTGTATCCACTTGATATTGTACTTGTTCTTTATGGCATAAAGCCTCAATGCACTCCTAAATTCTGTATGTGAAGAAAACCTCTGCCCTAGACACATTTTCATTCCTCACCAACCTTTTCTGAGTCACCATAGGATCTGTATCAGCAGTCTCTTCATTCTCATCATCAAAACTATCTTTTGAGGAGTGTACACTATCCAACTCATCACTGGAAGCATATTCAGAGTCTTGATCAATGTTTTCATGTGGGACAAAACTACTATAGTCAACATCAGCTGCTTCTGCATCTTCCACAGATTCTTTATTCTCCACAGTTTTTCATTCTTCACAGTTCTTTCTTTCTCCACATGGCATTCATTCTCTATATGTCCTTCATTCTCTACATGTTGAGGAGGCCCAGATCCTAACTCAACATCTTCATCAGGTTGAGCAGGCCCAGTCAAGTCAATATTGGCCCAAAATTCATCACCCAACTGCACATCAATCTCATCAGCATATTCAGGAGGACCACAGAGCATCTTGGTTGTTGTAGACTCAGTAATGTCAACATATTCACCATAATCAATGAGTGACTCAACAAGCTTCCCCAATATATAAAACTTGATAAGACAAGGACTTGCAAACTTTTCAAATAAGCTCAATACATTGTCACCCAATATATGGGTCTTACTTCCATCTACAGGGTCATAATAGTATTTTTCACATGGAGCCTGTACCCCAGCAGCTGTACATAATCCATCAAGGTTAAACCAGCACATTTCATCTATGCCCATACATCCTTTAAGTTATAATACAATACCCTCAACATATTTGTCATCATCATAAAAAATATCTCCAACAAACATATGAACAACATACTTTGTATCCATCAAAATAATCCATTTTATCACGACCCGTACCCTAGAGTAAGGGCACGAGACGTGGGTACGTCCAGCCTACGCCGCAGTGTCGACGGTAGAACGCTATCCTAGGTCAATCATCTAACAATATAAAGGTACCTGTACAGTATATACACTCCGAATGGAGGTGACATAGCAATATACAGTCTCAATCACATCTAAGGCAGAAAGATAAGATATAAAGATAGATAGATACTGCTGAAATGAAAGGAATCCACATAAGTACAAACAGAGAGTCTAAGTGTCTAAGATATCACAAATCCACAATCCCAAGTATCAAATATACAGTCATCCAGAATGTAATATAAAAGAAGACATCCTAGTCTAGAGGAGTGTCGTCCACAGCTATAGGGTCCGGCTGCTGGTCCAAGTCACAGCTGTCATCAAGGGTAGTCCCATAATAGGTAGGGCAGCACGCCTCATCCTCATCTTCTGTAATATTTCAACAGGTCCAGTCAGGACAGGAGCGAGCACAGTACATCTCACGCAGTTCATATAATGACAGGAATAAAATACAGGGAATAGAGTAAAATACATGAAACGCTGAAGAGACATGAGTAAAAAGAAGACTGTAATGAAATATCTACTATAAGTAAAGAGCTACAGTGAACTAGTGATTTAGAGTACAAGCTAGACATGTGAACGGCTTGATAATAAACATGAGAGGTCGTACATGGCTACACTACTTTGGAAATTATCCACATGACTATTTATACTCCCCCGTACCCCAATCAATACACAAGGATCTAGATAAGTTATGTTATTGCATGATATTCACATGGGGGCCCATATAAGGGTGCACGTGAATATAAATATGGGGGCTCCGTGTTCATGAGAGTACATGAATCACGAGAGTGCACATGTAAGGTGAAACCACAAGAGTACATGATGAAAGTGAAACATACATGACATGATGTATCTGATGCTTCCGAGGGGATAACATCGTATGAAAAGATCCATATAGTACTAATCCGTGTTTCCATCGTGTCAGCATCAAGTAAGATAATCTAGAGCGAGAAAGTACTCCTAGCAAGAATGAAACGATCAGAAAATGTACTCGCCTGGTCTCCTGAATGTCCGAAAGAAAACTACTGCCTGAGGAGTGGTGTCTGCCTCCTATCAGAACAGCACAAGTCACAACATGTCCAGGTAATAAAGTATGATACTATGATGCAGTCTACATGATACTAGGTCAATCCTAGACCAAAGTCAACCCTGGTCAACTTCAGTCAACTAAATGGTCAAAGTTAGGTCAACTAGGTCAACCTGAAGTCTAATTAGGCCTAAACAGTCTACCTTAGCTAGACACACCTCATAACTAGGCTATACAAGCCACAACCACACAACACTTCTATGAACAAGTATGCATATAGGCACATATATGTATAGGTACATATACAAGGGTTAAACCAGGCTTGTATAGGCTATTGGCCTATACTTGCGTGGTCCTTAGAATACATCCATAGAAAGTGCTCATAAAATCATGTGAACATAGATAGAGGTATAGAGAGGGGCATGTTTATAGGTACATGTAAATGTGTGTGAAAGGGTGAATATAGGCAGTGGGTGTGTTAGAATAGTATACAAGTGTCCATGAATTTAGAAGTGTACATATGTGTGTGCATTACAACATTTCAGCATTATTTAAGGAGGTTCAGAATTTGTGTGTAGCATATGTGTGGACATAAAACAACCATCTCAGTTTTCAGTGCATAGGAAAAATCAGTCTAGGCATGTATGTTAGTTTAGGTATAACAGTTAGAGTGGCTAATCCCAGGTTTAGACAGTGTGAGTGAGTGAAAACTGATATCACTCTCAGGGTTCAGATTTAGGACAGTGAGCTATGTGTGTGGCAGTCAGTTTCTTGTGTGTGTGTGTGATTGGTTGACAGTGTTTTACATCAAAACAGCCCAGGTTTTTATCAAAACAGTCTCAATATATATTGGCCATTCATTCTCAGGTTTTAGCACAAGGTGACAGTGTACTCTACATGTTCTCAGAAACCAGTGAACTAACAGTGTATACATTTGCAAATCAAAACCGAATTCCTATGTTAACATAAACCCTCAAAATCGGTGAAGTACAACTAAATGTGAATGTGTGATATAGGAATGGCAGGAAATAGGAAGAATGTGTTAATGAATGTGTGTGTAGAAATGTGACAGGGAATTGGTAAGGGTCTGTGTACATATGAGGCCTATGTGTTTACATATATAAACCTGGGTAACAGGAAAGGTAAAATAGAGTGTGTGACTGTGTAATCTCAGGATTTGAATATCAGTGAATGGCAAAATGGTTCCCAGGAATTCGAGATAGTGTGCAGAAAAATGTAGAACCTGTGTGACAGTCCCAAATGTGTGTGTGAGTGTAGTAAAATCTCAGGATTTTTGGGAATGAAACAATAGTTAGGAAGATACCACATTTCAATTAAGGACAGTTCCACCAACAGTGAAACAGTGAGAAATCAGTGTGACAGGGAATTGGTATTCTCAGGAATCCCCAAGCCATATTTCGAAACCCATATGCATCTACACAAATCGAATTTGGCATGTACTCAACCCTAACACATGTGGGTGAGTCCCATTAACATTCAATCATCATTAAAAATAGGTAAACAACAATCAAACTCAGAAAATGCAATTAACTCAGGAAAGTGACAGTGCAGTAAAAAGGGTACCAGTCCAATAGGAATCAATAATTTCGAAACCAATATCAATCATAAAAATCACAATTAACCATGACATTATTCATTAAACATGTAGGTAAACTAACCCTAATATTTAACATCATAAAATTAGTTTAAAATGAAGATTTAAACTCAAAAAAATTAGTTCAGCAAATGGTATCAGTGAGTATCGGGCATTTGGGAATTTACAATGAATTGAACTAATTTAATCATCTAAATTACAAATAAAAAGTTGGTAATTAATAACAAACATATGATCGTGTCACACACTCACTATTGTGTCCAAAAATAGGACACAAGTGTCCAAACACTCGCACACCAGAGCATACTGAACTGTTCAGTGGTTGAGCTCCCCGTGTCCAGTGCGGGTTAGTTTTCTCACCCGACACGGATCCAAGGGTCACGAGACTTGGGGAGTGTCGTGTCAGACACTGCCCCGAGCTCCAGGCCAAAGGACACGCGCCCACGTGTCCTGGATAGCTCGTACGAGCCTGCTGGTAGCAGGGCAGCGCGGCTCGCACGCGCGCGGGCGTGTGCACGAGTGCGACACGACACCAACACAACACAAGACACACTCAGACACCTAGAAACTCTTAGGCGACAATAAAACCTAATTTTTTATTCAAATATATTTTGAAAACTCGATCGAAATGTCCACTGTGGCATTTCGTCGAACACCTGCGGATGTCTACTGATACGTGTCCGATACGAACACGTAAGGACACGAGAGGGTGCAAAACCTATCCCTATAGCACAAGGGCACCTAGGGCTTGGTGTTTATGCAAAGAAACCAAAATTTCATGGAGGAAAAATGAGATTTACCTAGGTGTGTTCCTTCACAATAAAAACCTTCAAAATGAGATCTCCACTAGCTAGCCAATGGCTCCAAATTGGCTCAAACCTGAGAATGGACTCTACCAACAGTAGGAAAACATTATTTAGAACACCATGGAAGAAATCTCAATGAAAAAGGACCACTATTGAATAAACTATGAAGAAATTTCAATGGAGGCTAACCTTGTTCTTGCAAATGATGGAATGAACAAAGGAGGCTAGTATTTTTGGGAGGGATTATATAGGGGCTGTTATCTAGGGGGGCCGGCCACATGGTTAGGGTTAGGGTTTTTAGGGAAACAATCTAAGGGCTATCAATCCATCAAGTCCAATTAATGGCCTAAAATCTAGGTCTCCCCTTATCAAGTTGCAACATATACATTCTAACCAATCATGACTTAAACCCAACTAATAAATGCTAACTAAAACTCACTATGGCTAACTAGACTAGCTAGGACTAATCTAGGTTAGGTCCAAACTAGGTTAGGGCTAATCTAAACCACAAGGCTATCAATTAAATAATATTTAAAATCACACCATTCTAAATAATCATTTTAAATTCTAAATAATATATATTAAATTCAAATAATTCAAAAATGACAAAAATACCCTCAAACTAGAAATGTGGTAGATGAAACACCCTAATCACAAGTCATAATTTTAAATAGTTTAAAAATGATTAAAAATCACCAAAAATCATAATATAAAATAAATATCAATAAATAATAATTATAATTACAAAATTTCAAAATTACCCTCATCTGAAAAACTGGGTATTACAATCCTACCCACCTTAGAAAAATTTCGTCCTCGAAATTAAAATGTTCATACTCCTTCTAGGTCAAACCCCCACAATCAAAGTCTCAGAACTTAAACAAATCATACGATTTAAAAGACGACATACAGGGTCATGGCATACGGTGGTAGTGAAAGTCTCATCTAGGTATACTAGTCATGCTAAACCAAAACGGTCATAGGGTATCAAAACATACAAGCAATCAGGGGTGTTAAACTGGAAAAGATACAGAAATAACAAATCATCAAAACTGTAAGGCAGTCTACCATCCTATATGAAAACTGGTACTTATCAAAAAATAAAATAAGATAACTACCAATTATCTATAAAGGGGTACTATTCAAAGAAAACAAATCACAATCAAAAGTTAAAGAATGAAAGTCAATTGCATTGAAATCTAATCACAATATATATATATATATATATATATATATATATATAGAGCGTTAGAGAGGGAAAAGCTAGCATTATGTAAAGGTTATGTGGTTCGTGTGTGTATGGGTGTATGTGGACATGTTAATATGGTTAGATAGTAGGCATGTGTGTATGTGAAATATACATGAAAGTGTATATGAGGATTTGGGTTTCAAAACAATAGCTATCCAGTTACACTACTCATGGTATATTGGTTAACAATCTACAATGCACAACCTATTTACTCATAGCATGCATGGCTAACCATATATATATATATATATATATATATATATATATATATATATATATATATATATATATATATATATATATATGTATATATATATATAAAGAGGTAGAGATTTAGTTATGTATCTATATACATTACAACATGTATGCATAAACTCTATATATCTATATATGTATATGAACATAACATAGAGAGGAAGGGTTAGGTTTACATGGCAGTGTATACTAAGTTAGGGTACGCGTGTCCTTGTACATGGTTATAGCTTTAGTATTGAAAGGTTAAACCTAGTTTTAGTTCAGCATTTACATACAAAATCTGAAAATAAGCTAACATTTAAACCAGTATAATATTAACATAATGCAGTTTCAGATTTTAGGGGTTTGAAACATCACAACCAACTCAATGCTCCCAACACATCCTAACATGATAGAGATGAAACCTAACATACTCTCCATACATTTAGCTATACATACAGTTCAACATTACATATTAAATCTGAAATTGAACTAAACATTTGAAATCAATGTGAAAATGTTAACATATATTCAGTTTTAGGATTTTGGAGAAATTCGAACATTAAACCAACCCAATGTTTATCACAACATAACATGTAAGAATATGAAACCTAACATTATATCCCTACATACAATAATGTATATAGCTCAAAATATTACATTTTAAAAAAATAGCAAATTGAACTAATCATTTAGAATCCAGTATTAAGGGTTAATATGCATACAGTCTCAGATTTGACAAGTTCAAACACAAAACTAAACCAATTTCTTTAAGAATTGAAACCTTGTGTATAAAATACATGTACAGTGATGTAAACAAAACTAATAACATGAAATTTATATTTAAATTACGAATTTAAATTGGAAAAGCAGAGAACCAGTCTCTGATACTGTACTGTATCAGAATATTAGGGTTTTGAGAATTTAACATCAACAATATATTAATATGCATTTAGATGGGTTGGTAATCAAAGTGTAGCATACATACGTGTCAGACAAAGTGTCTGTGTCCACTATATATATTCTTATGTCCCAATATAAAAATTAAATTCTATATCAAGACCAACATTTAGATTCCTACCAAGATTGCAAAGCAGGTGATTGATATAATCAAGACAGTTTTATTATTATTATTATTATTTAATACAAGAAAAATAGCAAGAAGGAATAACGATAAAATCTGTTCTGCTTATCTGTTTAAAAGAAGGAACCATTTTGAAACTAGAGTTATAATATCAAATCCAAGATAAGGTCTAGCAAAATCCTCGAACTCTACTCAGGGTCTAAAAACACACACTCCTCACCACATGCCTAGCACTCCAATGAAGGGGTCAGATACTGTAAGGTGTACTGGGACAGAATAGTGAACTGTCCCAAGTGGTGAGTACAGGCCTCTAGTATGCATGATACTAACTCTCTAGATATACAGAATATGGTAAGGGGTTGATGGTTATATTGGTGAGTCAATAATTGGGGTCTGAACTATGGTCCAGTGAAATCTATGATGTAATATGGTAGGTAATGAAAGTTGAGTGCAGTGAACAACTTAAAATAGTATGAACTGAGGGAACAAGGTCTCTAGTGAAGTGTTTGCACACTGCCTATAAATACGACTGAACTCAACACAAGGAGAACTTAACTAAAATAGAAAACTGAACCAATTGTAGGCTAACAACATGTCAACACCCTATACAACAATGGCCTATAGATACCAACCAACCCATATCCTATATGCTAATATCATCTGCAATCTATCTATATACATAGACCTCTCAGTCTTAGGTTGTAACGCACCAGTCCCAAAATACGTAGGACTAGGAACGTAGACATGCCAGCCGTATAATAAATATACGTAAGCTGTAAAATATAGTAGAACAATAACTAATCTTATCCACACAAAATAAATGAATAAAAGATATCATATAATGATAAAGAATTATCTTGATACAATATGTTGGGCGGAGACAAATCCACTACCAACAAGTAAGAGAAAATACATAGAAAATGAAATAAATTTGGCGAGCGAAGCGAAGACGATCCAAGCGCAATCATCCTCGAAGAAATAGCGAAGAACACGGCTAGAGCTAGAACACCTGCGAAAGATAAGAGCACACACCTGGCGAGATTACCAGGTCCTCAGAGGGACGTAACAAGACACATAATATCATGCCGATAACTGAATAAATAAAGCTCAACAGAAAAGTAATATGTGACTACACAAATAAAGGTCCTTAACCATTCTACGTGAGAATGCATTTTGAAGACAACGTTCCACACAAGGGCTCTCGAGACTAGAAATACGACGCGTTAGTGTTTCAACCAAGGCACTAGTGGCGTCTAGAGAAAAGTAAATGCACGGCCCATTAGCACTCGAGTGAGAACTAAGGGGCAGCTAGAGAAAAATAAATGCACGGCCACTAGCTTTTGGGTGAGTCACTAACGGCAGCTAGACGAAGGTAAAGACACGGCACATTTGTGTTTCAACCGAGACACTAGTGGCGTCTAGAGAAAAGTAAATAAGTGCACGGCCACTAGCTCTCGACTGAGTCACAAATGGCAGCTAGACGAAGGTAAAGGTGTGAAAGCTCCTGCGCCTAATAACTGTCTTCACCCTCCCCATGCACTACTCGTGCTGAATCCACACCACGATATTCCTAATAACCGCTAAGTCTTCTAGGCAATTATATTAGCAGTTATACCCTAACGCTCGTCCTGTACGCACCGATGTATGGTCGGTACGTAAGTCCAAATCTATATGAGACACGTGACATCGTGGTACACAAGTGTCGGCCCATGAATGCGGCACAAACAAAGGTAGTCCCTTAACTCTAGGCTAAATACATAAAGAAAAATACAATATAATAATTTACAACTACATACTGTTTTGAAAGAACAACTTATAAGAAATAAAACATGCATGATATTGAGCAAGAAATTAAACAGTAAAGGCAAGGTGTCTTGCCTGGTAGGATGCCTGGTGTACTGTAAAAATTACGGTGGCACGAACTACGACTTCGGTGTTACAATTATGCAAGGTGACCTCTGATGGTGGCATGAGCAGTTCCATTGGGTCCAGAAGGGACAAATTAGTTGGGGTGGACATGAGGTAGGCTTGAATTGGTGAGGAAACATGAATAATGGGATTGGTTATGGGCAGGAGGAGATTCAGAAGAAAAAGAATAATAATTATATACAATTTTTAGAAAACTATTTAACTTAAAAATATATTTTATTAGTAAAAATACATGAAAAATGTAAAATAAGATCGCCTTTAAGCAAAACAAAATTGTACATTTGTAAAAAAAAATTGTCAATAGCTATCTCTATTTTTGTTAGATAAATATAAAACCTAAAAAAATGTATTAGGCTAAAATACTCCAAAGTGGTCAAAAATGATTTTTAAGTAGTAAACTATATTTCATTAATTACAATATATCCTAGATAAATATTTAAATGCTAAATCCTTTAGACCAAAAGTACTTATATTCATATAAATTTAGAAGGATATTTTAGTGTTAAAACTTATCTTTGAATTTAGCTAGAAAGTATTTATACGAATACAAATCATAATATTAACAAAACAATAAAATAATAATAATAGTAATAATGGTAATAATAGAGAAATAATAATAATAAAATAATAATAATAATAATAATATTTTTAAAATATTAGATAATTATTTTCTTAGTAGAAGAAACTTACCTACTGCTTAATACTACAAACACAGTAAAATAAATAAATAAATAAATAAATAATAATAATAAAAAATAAAAAAACAAAAAAACAAATAAACCATAATAAGTACTGATCCTGTTTGACGAAGAAAGAGAATTTTAGAAAACGAAACAATTTTTTTTTTTTTGAAGTCCATTCCACCGGCGGTTGGGAAGAGAGAGAAACTGGAGAGTGCGGCGGAGGCTTCGCCGGGCGCGGTGGCGCGACGGCGGACGGAGGGAGGTAGGTGAGGCGAAGGGGAGAAGGCGGCCACGCGGTGGGGAAAAAGGGGCACGGAGGAGGAGATCGACCACGCGGAGGGGTTTGTCGGCCGGCGTGATGCTGGCGGAGGCGGCGGTTAGGGCTGGTCCGGCGGTGTGGTGAGGACGCGACGGCGAGAAGGGGGAAGGGAATGGTCGGAGAGAGGAAGTCGGGGGTTCGGCGGAATGGGTGGCGCGGCTGGGCGGATCTGAGCGCTGGGCAGCGCTCGGCGGTGGAGGGTGAGGAAGACGGAGGCTTGTCGCGGGCGGCCGGGACGAGAGCTGGTGAAGGGGTCGCAGCGTTAGGTGGATGACGACGGCGTTAGGTGGGTGACGGCGGTGGAAAGAGGATGGGGCGGCGAGACTTTGGTGTGGTCGCTGACGGCGAAGCGCGGCGGGGGCGAGTCCGTTCCTGTGCGGCGCGGTTCCGGCTGCTGTCCCGACGACGGGGTCGGGTTCTGACCTTCGGGACTAGGCGGGGTGCTGCTGCGGGGTCCCGATAGAGCTCGGCCGCTGGGGCGAGGGGATCCGGACCCGACCGAGCGTCGGAGGGGCGCGCTGGGGTTGAGAGTCGTCGGGGCTCGACCCAGTTCGTCGGTGCGGCAAGGGCACGGCGAGGTTAGCCTAGGGTTAGAGTTTTTAATTCTTTTTTTTTTTGGATGTGGTGGCGGCGTGGGCTGTCGGTGTCTGTGGTGTCGTGGCCAGGGGCAGGGCCGAGGGTGGTAGGGCGGTGGTGGACGTGGTTGTTTTGCTCTGGTGTGGGGTTTGTTGTGGGATGGGAGATGATGGTGGTGTATGGCTGGGTTCTGGCCGGGAGTCTGGAGGTGGGGGTCGTGGAGTCGACGGGGATTGGTGGAGGTGGTGGTCGTGGAGTCGTATAGGGTGGTGGACTTGGCCGAGCCTAGGTTAAGTTTAGGATTAGGGTTTAGTTGGTTGTGTTCGTCGTGTCCGGGGTGTCGGACAGGACAGGGGTATATTGGATTGTGTCCTACGTGACACGGGGACGAAGTTGAGGTCCGGGGTTGTCGGACACGGAGAGAATTTCTGTATTTGTATATAATAGAATAAGAATCTGGGCACGGACACGGACACGAGGCACTGCACTTGTGGTGGAAGAAATTTTGTGGAGAATGATAAAAAGTTGGAGGAGTACCTGCCTATTTATAGGATGTGGGAATTCCCAATTGGATAAGAATTAGGAGTATTTAAAACCCAAATTAGATAATTTACTACTTTAGTTTAAAATCAATCAAATACAAATCCAAATACAAATTCCATTTAAATCTAATTAAATTTTAGTTTAAATTCAAATGGGATAAATCAAATTTCAAATATTTAACTTATTTAAATAAATCCATAAATTCAAATCAAGATTTAAATTGCCACAAAAATTTCAACATGTGTTTTCCAAAAATACTATATTAATAATTTCGAAAATTACATTATTTATTTATAATTAACTATTAAATAATTACGAAATATATGTATGCACAAATATTCTTTACATAATTATATTTTTCTAGTATACAAAAATAACTTTTAGAAATGACGTAAAAATGAAAAGCTTAGGAATGATAGCAAAACTATATTTGAAACTAAAAAAAATATAGAACAAAATATTGTTCTAAGATATGTACGCTCGCACATATTCGCACTCGTCGAACAATTTCGAAAAATGAAATTTTGTGCACGACGTACAATACGACTACGTGACGTACAATACACAAATTTTTTAAATCAGTACTAAATTTAATAAATAAAAAAATTAGTAGAAATTTAGGGGTTTTACATCCTACCCAACTTAAAAGAATTTTGTCCTCGAAATTAAGAATTTGTAGGGATGAGAAGACACAAGGGGTATCGATGGGGAACAATCAATAACAAAATCAGGTCGTAAGAAATCGCGATCTAGATCATAGAAAAATAATACGGTATGGTCGTAATCGATAGGAAAGCTAGAGGAAGTTCTAGTATAATGCCTTCGTCCTTCAAAAATAGGTGAAGGCGAAAGCAATAAGGATTTCAAAAACGATATTATCGAGTACGAATACGTGGTTCAAAGACGGCCGAAAAAATTCAAAGGAGTTGCCAAGGCAGTCGCGGATGGGACTCTAGAGGACAAGTTTAGCTATGTCCCTATCCACGTAGAGCGAGAGATAAAAGCGAACCAAATGCATTCGGTTGATCAGACCATCATGCACCGGTTCTGAATAAACAATATGTTAGTGGGAGCGACCCAATTAACATATGTCTTGAACAAGTTCGATAAAAGAATAAGCTTGCAAAAACTAGGCTACATTAGCATCATTAGTCTAGATAGTAAAAATATAGGCACGTGAGATTAATATTGAAATAAAGAACCAATATGAATAGTCTAAGAGTCATAAGAATCTAAGTCTTGTTTATTCCTATACAATCATTCTACGGTTTTATTGACCAAGGCTTGGTTGACCAAAATGGGTTAAATTCCTCTAGTCTCTATGGTCTAGATAATACTATTTGTATTCCCTTAATGGTCGATGGTGTGTCATGTCGTAGGATATTCTACCCAACTTAAAGAATTAAGCTGAGGGTGTTTGGGACATCTAACTAGTAGGGCCAATCTCTAGCAAGCACGAAAGGAAGATAAGAATAATGATAGAAGGAATCAAGCAAGATACAATCGATGAGTCGAACGGTAGTTCGAATATGGAATCGAAGAGGTCAAGTATGTGGATGAGATCCTAGACTTCTAATCCTATTCGCAGGCTTGTTTGGTATGGTAAAGTAATCAAACAATTTATCTCGACCTGTATGTGCCACCACAAAAATATGTAACGCCCCAGTCCCAAAATACGTAGGACTAGGAACATAGACATGCCAGCCGTATAATAAATATACGTAAGCTGTAAAATACAGTAGAACAATAACTAATCTCATCCACACAAAATAAATAAATAAATAAAAGATATCATATAATGATAAAGAATTGTCTTGATACAATATATTGGGCGGAGACAAATCTACTACCAACAAGTAAGAGAAAATACATGGAAAATAAAATGAATTTGGCGAGCGAAGCGAAGACGATCCAAGCGCAATCATCCTCGAAGAAATAGCGATGAACACGGCTAGAGCTAGAACACCTGCGAAAGATAAGAGCACACACCTGGCGAGATTACCAGGTCCTCAGAGGGACGTAACAAGACACATAATATCATGTCGATAACTGAATAAATAAAGCTCAACAGAAAAGTAATATGTGACTACACAAATAAAGGTCCTTAACCATTCTACGTGAGAATGCATTTTGAAGACAACGTTCCACACAAGGGCTCTCGAGACTAGAAATACGGCGCGTTAGCGTTTCAACCAAGGCACTAGTGGCGTCTAGAGAAAAGTAAATGCACGGCCCATTAGCACTCGAGTGAGAACTAAGGGGCAGCTAGAGAAAAATAAATGCACGGCCACTAGCTTTTGGGTGAGTCACTAACGGCAACTAGACGAAGGTAAAGGCACGGCACATTTGTGTTTCAACCGAGACACTAGTGGCGTCTAGAGAAAAGTAAATAAGTGCACGGCCACTAGCTCTCGACTGAGTCACAAATGGCAGCTAGACGAAGATAAAGGTGTGAAAGCCCCTGCGCCTAATAACTGTCTTCACCCTCCCTATGCACTACTCGTGCTGAATCCACACCACGATATTCCTAATAACCGCTAAGTCTTCTAGGCAATTATATTAGCAGTTATACCCTAACGCTCGTCCTGTACGCACCGATGTACGGTCGGTACGTAAGTCCAAATCTATATGAAATACGTGACATTATGGTACACAAGTGTCGGCCCATGAATGCGGCACAAACAAAGGTAGTCCCTTAACTCTAGGCTAAATGCATAAAGAAAAATACAATATAATAATTTGCAACTACATACTGTTTTGAAAGAACAACTTATAAGAAATAAAACATGCATGATATTGAGCAAGAAATTAAACAGTAAAGGCAAGGTGTCTTGCCTGGTAGGACGCCTGGTGTACTGCAAAAATCACGGTGGCACGAACTGCGACTTCGGTGTTACAATTATGCAAGGTGACCTCTGATGGTGGCATGGACAGTTCCATTGGGTCCAGAAGGGTCAAATTAGTTAGGGTGGACAGGAGGTAGGCTTGAATTGTTGAGGGAACATGAATAATGGGATTGGTTATGGGCAGGAGGAGATTCAGAAGAAAAAGAATAATAATTATATACCATTTTTAGAAAACTATTTAACTTAAAAATATATTTTATTAGTAAAAATACATGAAAAATGTAAAATAAGATCGCCTTTAAGCAAAACAAAATTGTACATTTGTAAAAAAAATTTGTCAATAGCTATCTCTATTTTTGTTAGATAAATATAAAACCTAAAAAAATGTATTAGGCTAAAATACTCCAAAGTGGTCAAAAATGATTTTTAAGTAGTAAACTATATTTCATTAATTACAATATATCCTAGATAAATATTTAAATGCTAAATCCTTTAGACCAAAACTACTTATATTCATATAAATTTAGAAGGATATTTTAGTGTTAAAACTTATCTTTGAATTTAGCTAGAAAGTATTTATACGAATACAAATCATAATATTAACAAAACAATAAAATAATGATAATAGTAATAATGGTAATAACAGAGTAATAATAATAATAATAAAATAATAATAATAATAATAATATTTTTAAAACATTAGATAATTATTTTCTTAGTAGAAGAAACTTACCTACTGCTTAATACTATAAACACAGTAAAATAAATAAATAAATAAATAAATAATAATAATAATAAATAAAAAAAGAAAAAACAAATAAACCATAATAAGTACTGATCCTGTTTGACGAAGAAAGAGAATTTTAGAAAACGAAACATTTTTTTTTTTGAAGTCCCTTCCACCGGCGGTCGGGAAGAGAGAGAAACTGGAGAGTGCGGCGGAGGCTTCGCCGGGCGCGGTGGCGCGACGGCGGACGGAGGGAGGTAGGTGAGGCGAAGGGGAGAAGGCGGCCACGCGGTGGGGAAAAAGGGGCACGGAGGAGGAGATCGGCCACGCGGAGGGGTTTGTCGGCCGGCGTGATGCTGGCGGAGGCGGCGGTTAGGGCTGGTCCGGCGGTGTGGTGAGGACGCGGCGGCGAGAAGGGGGAACGGAACGGTCGGAGAGAGGAAGTCGGGGGTTCGGCGAAATGGGTGGCGCGGCTGGGCGGATCTGAGCGCTGGGCAGCGCTCGGCGGTGGAGGGTGAGGAAGACGAAGACTTGCCGCGGGCGGCCTGGACGAGAGCTGGTGATGGGGTCGCAGCGTTAGGTGGATGACGGCGGTGTTAGGTGGGTGACGGCGGTGGTAAGAGGATGGGGCGGCGAGACTTTGGTGTGGTCGCCGGCGGCGAAGCACGGCGGGGGCGAGTCCGTTCCTGTGCGGCACGGCTCCAGCCGCTGTCCCGACGACGGGGTCGGGTGCTGACCTTCGGGACTAGGCGGGGTGCTTCTGCGGGGTCCCGGCGGAGCTCGGCCGCTGGGGCGAGGGGATCCGGACCCGACCGAGCGGCAGAGGGGCGCGCTGGGGTTGAGAGTCGTCGGGGCTCGACCCAGTTCGTCGGTGCGGCAAGGGCACGACGAGGTTAGCCTAGGGTTAGAGTTTTTAATTCTTTTTTTTTTTTGGATGTGGTGGCGGCGTGGGCTGCCGGTGGCTGTGGTGTCGTGGCCAGGGACAGGGCCGAGGGTGGTAGGGCGGTGGTGGACGTGGTTATTTTGCTCTGGTGTGGGGTTTGTTGTGGGATGGGAGATGATGGTGGTGTATGGCTGGGTTCTGGCCGGGAGTCTGGAGGTGGGGGTCGTGGAGTCGACGGGGATTGGTGGAGGTGGTGGTTGTGGAGTCGTATAGGGTGGTAGACTTGGCTGAGCCTAGGTTAAGTTTAGGATTAGGGTTTAGTTGGTTGTGTTCGTCGTGTCCGGGGTGTCGGACACGGCAGGGGTATATTGGATTTGTGTCCTACGTGACACGGGGACGAAGTTGAGGTCCGGGGTTGTCGGACACGGAGAGAATTTCTGTATTTGTATATAATGGAATAAGAATCTGGGCACGGACACGGACACGAGGCACTGCACTTGTGGTGGAAGAAATTTTATGGAGAATGATAAAAAGTTGGAGGAGTACCTGCCTATTTATAGGATGTGGGAATTTCCAATTGGATAAGAATTAGGAGTATTTAAAACCCAAATTAGATAATTTACTACTTTAGTTTAAAATCAATCAAATACAAATCCAAATACAAATTCCATTTAAATCTAATTAAATTTTAGTTTAAATTCAAATGGGATAAATCAAATTTCAAATATTTAACTTATTTAAATAAATCCATAAATTCAAATCAAGATTTAAATTGCCACAAAAATTTCAACATGTGTTTTCCAAAAATACTATATTAATAATTTCGAAAATTACATTATTTATTTATAATTAACTATTAAATAATTACGAAATATATGTATGCACAAATATTCTTTACATAATTATGTTTTTCTAGTATACAAAAATAACTTTTAGAAATGACGTAAAAATGAAAAGCTTAGGAATGATAGCAAAACTATATTTGAAACTATAAAAAATATAGAACAAAATATTGTTCTAAGATATGTACGCTCGCACATATTCGCACTCGTCGAGCAATTTCGAAAAATGAAATTTCGCGCACGACGTACAATACGACTACGTGACGTACAATACAAAATTTTTTTAAATCAGTACTAAATTTAATAAATAAAAAAAATTAGTAGAAATTTAGGGGTTTTACATAGGTGAAACTACAACTATACTCAAGGACAGGCTCTGGTCATGGGTGCCTCACTGGAAAGGGTAAGGGTAAATAATAATCATAAGGCTGCAAGACATGCTATCATCCTATATGTAAACTGGTTGGTATTATAAATGACAGGGGCATCATCTACACTGGGTTACTATTCTAATACCAATGCTAACTATCATCTCTAAGGTACAGACACTCTACAAGTCATCATATCATTACACTACGGAAGAACTACATATGAATAAGCTCTACAACTAAATATTTCTACTCCCAAGTTATTTGATGATGGAATACAAATTTTTTTTTAACATCATAAGGGTACGATAATCATATGTGTCTGTCCAAAATCATGTTGTTCAGAGTCTTCGTCATGTTAGTGAGCAAGGCTACGATAATCACAGAGTCCTTGACCAAGGTACATACCTCTAGGTTCATGGTGTTTAAAATTTCCGTATTGCCGCATGCGACGGCAAAAACTTTAAATTTCCACACCCAAGAAATACGTCCAAAATCTGATTATATGTCCTCACTATGTCAGCTAACACGACTATCGAAGATTCTAGATCCCACAACTGAGGTGACCTAGCCCATATGATTTTCTCAGAAGAAAAACAAACATAACAAAAGAGCAACATGACAAAATTAATCAATCAACAAGGAACAGATGGAATCGGATTTCAAGATAGTTATAAGAGATAATTGCAGGAATGGAATCAAGAAGAACAGAACTTGCAGCAAGATCTCCAATGGTCTGTGCATCCTCGACTGTCCTGACGATAGCTCACCCCTGCTAGTTTTTCCTGGTCTGCTGCTGATGCTGCATGAACCGCTGCTGCTGAGAGAAATCGGGAATGACAGGAAAAAGGTCTCTGTACAGACGAAGGTACACCTCCAATGTAGCAGAAACGCCAACCTGAGTCGGCACAACAGGAGCTGCGGTCTCGAGGCCCTGATGAACAGGATGAGAGGTGGCCAGCCTCTCGATAGTATCCCCCGAACCGAAGAGATGAGATCATGTCTCCATAACCATCATGAAGACAGATCAAAACAACAAGCAATTACTGAGAATGAAGCAAAAAAAAATCAAAGGAGGACAGTTTATATTCAAGGGAAGACAATAAACAGCAAATTTAGATAAAATGAATCTGGTTAAGAGTTTTTCCTAGTGTGATTGAGTACCTTCAAAATATTCTAATCCTACTGCAGGCTGTAGTGATACTCTAGTTCGAATACCACTACACAAACTCGACCTGCATGGGCTACCACTAAAAATATGTCACGACCCGCACCCTAGAGTAAGGGCACGAGACGTGGGTACGTC
Source organism: Iris pallida (assembly GCA_029216955.1). Lineage (NCBI taxonomy): Eukaryota > Viridiplantae > Streptophyta > Magnoliopsida > Asparagales > Iridaceae > Iris > Iris pallida. The sequence goes on along the minus strand of JANAVB010025400.1, from coordinate 6,295,228 downwards.
CAGCCTACGCCGCAGTGTCGGCGGTAGAACGCTGTCCTAGGTCAATCATCTAACAATATAAATGTACCTGTACAGTATATACACTCCGAATGGAGGTGACATAGCAATATACAGTCTCAATCACATCTAAGGCAGAAAGATAAGATAGAAAGATAGATAGATACTGCTGAAATGAAAGGAATCCACATAAGTACAAACAGAGAGTCTAAGTGTCTAAGATATCACAAATCCACAATCCCAAGTATCAAATATACAGTAATCCAGAATATAATATAAAAGAAGACATCCTAGTCTAGAGGAGTGTCGTCCGCAGCTATAGGGTCCGACTGCTGGTCCAAGTCACAGCTGTCATCAAGGGTAGTCCCATAATAGGTAGGGCAGCACGCCTCATCCTCATCCTCTGTAATATTTCAACAGGTCCAGTCAGGACAGGAGCGAGCACAGTACATCTCACGCAGTTCATATAATAACAGGAATAAAATACATGTAATAGAGTAAAATACATGAAACGCTGAAGAGTATACAAGAGTAAAAAGAAGACTCTAATAAAATATCTACTATAAGTAAAGAGCTACAGTGAACTAGTGATTTAGAGTACAAGCTAGACATGTGAACGGCTTGATAATAAACATGAGAGGTCGTACATGGCTACACTACTTTGGAAATTGTCCACATGACTATTTATACTCTCCCGTACCCCAATCAATACACAAGGATCTAGACAAGTTATATTATTGCATGATATTCATATGAGGGCCCATATAAGGGTGCACGTGAATATAAATATGGGGGCTCTGTGTTCATGAGAGTACATGAATCACGAGAGTACACATGTAAGGTAAAAGCACAAGAGTACATGATGAAAGTGAAACGCACATGACATGATGTATCTGATGCTCCCGAGGGGATAACATCGTATGAAAAGATCCATATAGTACTAATCCGTGTTTTCATCGTGTCAGCATCAAGTAAGATAATCTAGAGCGAGAAAGTACTCCTAGCAAGAATGAAACGGTCAGAGAATGTACTCGCCTGATCTCCTGAATGTCCGGAAGAAAACTACTGCCTGAGGAGTGGTGTCTGCCTCCTATCAGAACAGCACAAGTCACAACATGTCCAGGTAATAAAGTATGATACTATGATGCAGTCTACATGATACTAGGTCAATCCTAGACCAAAGTCAACCCTGGTCAACTTCAGTCAACTAAATAGTCAAAGTTAGGTCAACTAGGTCAACCTGAAGTCTAATTAGGCCTAAACAGTCTACCTTAGCTAGACACACCTCATAACTAGGCTATACAAGCCACAACCACACAACACTTCTATGAACAAGTATGCATATAGGCACATATATGTATAGGTACATATACAAGGGTTAAACCAGGCTTGTATAGGCTATTGGCCTATACTTGTATGGTCCTTAGAATACATCCATAGGAAGTGCTCATAAAATCATGTGAACATAGATAGAGGTATAGAGAGGGGCATGTTTATAGGTACATGTAAATGTGTGTGTGAAAGGGTGAATATAGGCAGTGGGTGTGTTAGAATAGTATATAAGTGTCCATGAATTTAGAAGTGTACATGTGTGTGTGCATTACAACATTTCAGCATTATTTAAGGAGGTTCAGAATTTGTGTGTAGCATATGTGTGGACATAAAACACCCATCTCAGTTTTTAGTGCATAGGAAAAATCAGTCTAGGCATGTATGTTAGTTTAGGTGTAACAGTTAGAGTGGCTAATCCCAGGTTTAGACAGTGTGAGTGAGTGAAAACTGATATCACTCTCAGGGTTCAGATTTAGGACAGTGAGCTATGTGTGTGGCAGTCAGTTTCTTGTGTGTGTGTGATTGGTTGACAGTGTTTTACATCAAAATAGCCCAAGTTTTTATCAAAACAGTCTCAATATATATTGGCCATTCATTCTCAGGTTTTAGCACAAGGTGACAGTGTACTCTACATGTTCTCAGAAACCAGTGAACTAACAGTGTATATATAACAATATATTTGCAAATCAAAACCGAATTCCTATGTTAATATAAACCCTCAAAATCGGTGAAGTACAACTAAATGTGAATGTGTGATATAGGAATGGCAGGAAATAGGAAGAATGTGTTAATGAATGTGTGTGTAGGAATGTGACAGGGAATTGGTAAGGGTCTGTGTACATATGAGGCCTGTGTGTTTACATATATAAACCTGGGTAACAGGAAATGTAAAATAGAGTGTGTGACTGTGTAATCTCAGGATTTGAATATCAGTGAATGGCAAAATGGTTCCCAGGAATTCGAGACAGTGTGCAGGAAAATGTAGAACCTGTGTGACAGTCCCAAATGTGTGTGTGAGTGTAGTGAAATCTCAGGATTTTTGGGAATGAAACAATAGTTAGGAAGATACCACATTTCAATTAAGGACAGTTCAACCAACAGTAAAACAGTGAGAAATCAGTGTGACAGGGAATTGGTATTTTCAGGAATCCCCAAGCCATATTTCGAAACCCATATGCATCTACACAAATCGAATTTGGCATGTACTCAACCCTAACACATGTGGGTGAGTCCCATTAACATTCAATCATCATTAAAAACAGGTAAACAACAATCAAACTCAGAAAATGCAATTAACTCAGGAAAGTGACAGTGCAGTGAAAAGGGTACCAGTCCAATAGGAATCAATAATTTCGAAACCAATATCAATCATAAAAATCATAATTAACCATGACATTATTCATTAAACATGTAGGTAAACTAACCCTAATATTTAACATCATAAAATCAGTTTAAAATGAAGATTTAAACTCAGAAAAATTAGTTCAGCAAATGGTATCAGTGAGTATCGGGCATTTGGGAATTTACAATGAATTGAACTAATTTAATCATCTAAATTACAAATAAAAAGTTGGTAATTAATAACAAACATATGCTCGTGTCACACACTCACTGTTGTGTCCAAAAATAGGACACAAGTGTCCAAACACTCGCACAGACCAGAGCACACTGAACTGTTCAGTGGCTGAGCTCCCCGTGTCCAGTGCGGGTTAGTTTTCTCACCCGACACGGATCCAAGGGATACGAGACTTGGGGAGTGTCGTGTCAGACACTGCCCCGAGCTCCAGGCTAAAGGACACGCGCCTACGTGCCCTGTATAGCTCGTACGAGCCTGCTGGTAGCAGGACAGCGCGGCTCGCACGCGCGCAGGCGTGTGCACGAGTGCAACACGACACCAACACGACACAAGACACACTCAGACACCTAGAAACTCTTAGGCGAGACTAAAACCTAATTTCCTATTCAAATATATTTCGAAAACTCGATCGAAATGTCCACTGTGACATTTCGTCGAACACCTGCGGATGTCTACTGATACGTGTCCGATACGGACACGTAAGGACACGAGAGGGTGTAAAACCTATCCCTATAGCACAAGGGCACCTAGGGCTTGGTGTTTATGCAAAGAAACCAAAATTTTATGGAGGGAAAATGAGATTTACCTAGGTGTGTTCCTTCACAATAAAAACCTTCAAAAGGAGATCTCCACTAGCTAGCCAATGGCTCCAAATTGGCTCAAACCTGAGAATGGACTCTACCAATAGTAGAAAAACATCATTTAGAACACATGGAAGAAATCTCAATGAAAAAGGACCACTATTGAATAAACTATGAAGAAATTTCAATGGAGGCTAACCTTGTTCTTGCAAATGATGGAATGAACAAAGGAGGCTATTATTTTTGGGAGGGATTATATAGGGGCTGTTATCTAGGGGGGCCGGCCACATGGTTAGGGTTAGGGTTTTTAGGGAAACAATCTAAGGGCTATCAATCCATCAAGTCCAATTAATGGCCTAAAATCTAGGTCTCCCCTTATCAAGTTGCAACCTATAAATTCTAACCAATCATGACTTAAACCCAACTAACAAATGCTAACTAAAACTCACTATGGCTAACTAGACTAGCTAGGACTAATCTAGGTTAGGTCCAAACTAGGTTAGGGCTAATCTAGACCACAAGGCTATCAATTAATCAATTAAATAATATTTAAAATCACACCATTCTAAATAATTATTTTAAATTCCAAATAATATATATTAAATTCAAATAATTCAAAAATGTCAAAAATACCCTCAAACTAGAAATGTGGTAGATGAAACACCCTAATCACAAGTTATGATTTTAAATAGTTTAAAAATGATTAAAAATTACCAAAAATCATAATATAAAATAAATATCAATAAATAATAATTATAATTACAAAATTTTAAAATTATCCTCATCTGAAAAACTGGGTGTTACACATTTGCACATACACACACAAACAACAATATATATAAAACAAACAAAAGACAATTCCTTATGTACAAGCATATCGCATCCCCTATATATGGATATATACAAACAGACAATTTTTTGTGTACAAACAACAAATTTAATATAAAAACAACAATATCATAAACAATTGCCTATGTACAAACAACAAATTTAATATAAAAACAACAACATCATAGACAATTTCCTATGTACAAACAACAAATTGTATATATGTCCCTATAATGGACTACAAACAACAATATACATAATTTTTTAACAGACAATTTCCTATGTACAAACAACAAATTGTATATAAAAACAACAATATCATAGACAATTCCCACTCGTATAGACTACAAACAACAAACAACCCAACAACAATATACAGACCAAGAATTTTAACAAATTTCCACTCGTACAGACAATTCCCACTCGTACAAACATCATATATGAATATAAAAAATTAATTCATTATTTGGGAGCATTTTTCTCAAAAGATTAACAAATTTAACAATGACAATATGGAATAGGGGTTTTTAGAGAACTCCACTAATAAACCCTACGCTAAAAAATGTAAGAAATTTAACAAGACCACTACGCTCAAAAGTGTAAGAAATTTAACAAGACCACTACACTCAAAAGTGTAAAAAATTTCAGAGAACTAGTGTCACGCCCCAGAACCAGAATACTGGAGAGCGGAGGCAGACATAGCCAGCTACGTATATTGAAATAGAATACATCTCAACTATACGGTCGCGGCTGTCTAGATATGAGGGTTTACTACAAGCCAGCAGTCTCTTAAGGTCAAGCCTATTGTCTCAATCTCAAGCAATTAACAGAGTTACAAGATATTAGAGCATCAAATATATATATATATGGCGTCCCAAATATTACATATTGTATGATCATGAAGCTAGTCGTACAAAATGATGGGACTAGCAAGAGTTCAGTCATACATGATCAACCCTAGGATTTGTTAATCATGCTTACAGCCCGTAGGCAGACAGTAAGTAAATGTGCATCGAGCTAACAGGTGCTCGTCGGCTAAACGCCTCAAAAGAATAAATTTACATATAAGTGCGTGAAACAAAAAGGAAAACCCACTCTTGGCCCGGGTTCCGTCCAGTTGTCACCATTGGGCTGGAAGCTCGGTAGATCCTCGGGAGCTGCTCCGAAATCTGGCCACACAAAACCAGCTGGGTCAAACCCCAGAAAGAGCAAGTGCCACAAAGGAGGCCACAAATAAGAACAAAAGCCAGCATATCAGAACATAAAGAATAAAAGGAAAGTACAAGTAATAAAGTACACAGGGCGATAAACGACTAGGGACGTGGAACCATTCCGGGAGCCAGGTTACAATCCTTAAACCAGACAAGGACCGGGGTTGTAACCCTTCGCCTGAATAGCTCAATGTCTCTACTCATTTATCGTTAAGATAAGTAAAACAAACATGCTCAGGAGATAGCAGGTACTGGAGCTAGACAAGACTTAGACAAGGCTGGACACCATCCATTCACAATCGGCCAAGCAAGTACTACGGCTTACTACTTTAACTAACTAGGGTTATCACAAGCCTAATTACTAACAAGATGCAAGTGAGAAACTCCCAGTCCCAAGCCCTGCAGACTATCCAGTTATCCTTCCGCGGGTTGAGAGTTATAGGTGGGTACATTGCCCGGGAGACAAATGTACCCTTAGGTGACTTAGAGGGTGCAACACATGACAGTGTGCTGGAAATGTGCTCTACTCGTCGGCAAGCTACAAGTCCATTAAAGCGCCCAGATAACGAGATTGCCTGTGACTGAAAATTCTCCATGTTCTAGTTTGATCTAATAATTAGCCTAATCCAATTTAGCGCGAGTCCCTGGCCGTGGTACCCAGGAAGTCGCGTCCTAGACATGATACAAGACAAGACAAGTGGATTGTACAAACAAGCAAGCAGGAACACCCACGGTGTCAAGTTGATTATACGAGTTAATTACAAGTTACAAGTCAAGTCAAGTCAGGAGTGCGCCGCCACGGGCCACTATCAAGTTATCAAGATAAATCATGTCAGGGTGCTTGTTAGGAGTGCACCACTACGGGTCACTGTCGTGTTATGCTAGGTCCTTGTCATACCATGCCATGTACAATAGATATTCCAAACATATTAAGTAAAATCAAGTTCATAACAAAAGGCGTAAGGATATAAAATGGGCGTAAAATATCTAATACAATATCAATATATATAGGACTATAGAAGAGCCAGGCTTAAAGAAAATAAAACCAAATCTCCAAGAGCCAATGGTTTGTGCAAGGGGTCAGGGGGTTGGATTGCGCAGGAGTCAAGTGCGCCAGGAGGCCAACTGCGCAGGGTGAGCTGCGCAGGGTACCAACTACGCAGGAGTGAGCTGCGCAAGGTACCAAATGCGCAGGAGTGGACGGCGCAGCAGATGGATTGCGCACAGGAGGATTGCGCAATGGTCGATTGCGCAGGGGTGGATTGCGCAGGGGTTACTTTGCGCATGGCTGGCTTGCGCATGGCTAGCTTGCGCCAGCGCAATCCAGCACAGCGCAAAGCACTGGCCAAGTGATTGCGCAATCGTCCATGCGCTAAGAAGCACAGGCCGGGGGTGCACAATCGGCCATGCGCTAAAAAGCGCAAGGCAGAGGGCTGTTCTTCCTGGCCGAGAGCAAGTCCAAGAACACCAAGAACTTCAATTCTTCATAACTTAGCCAAATTAAAATCAAATCTAGATTTTCAAAGTTCTAACTTGAGTAAAATCGAATTCTCTTCCACATGGAAGCATCAAAACATACAAAAATCAAAGTTAAATAGATCAAAACCATGTAAATCCGAAAATAGTAAAAACCTAGATCTAGAACAAAGGAAACTCCAAATCACAAAATGTCAAGTTCTAAAGTTGTTCTTCATGGCCTAATCTAGCTAATGGACAAATAAAAAGTGGTACTTATTTGATGGCAAGGTGCACTTGCCTATGGGTTGGGGAGTTGTGTGGAAGAAGGAAGAAGAAGAAGAAATAAATGAAAATAATGAGGAGAGAGAAAAGTAGGTGGGGATTTATGAGGGTGGGTTGTGTTGTGTTGAGGGTAGAGTGTAGGTTAAAGTGTTCCACTCATGATGAACCAAACCAAACCAAACCCTCTCCACAAAATAAAACCAAGCCATGGTCCAAAACCCATTTACGAGAAACCAAAATCCGCAAGTCGAAAAAATTAAAATACGTGCCAAAATCAAATACGAGCATAAATACGTAATACAGGAAATGGGGGTGACAACTCTACCCACCTTCAAAGAATTCCGTCCAGGAATTTAATCAAGGAGCTAGAGATTGCCACGACAAGCTATACTAAGCACAGGCAAGCTACGTTAAGCAGTTCAATCATACAATCATACAATGCAAGCAAGGAAGGGAAAGCGTAAGGCATAAGAAAGATATTATACCTCACGAGTCATACTTGTTCTTGAGCGTCTTTTCTCTCCGGTCCAAAATAGACACGGGCCTCTCCTCATACGAAAGGTTGGTACCAACAACCAATTCCGAATGATCTAGGATATGGCTCGGGTCCGGGATGTACCGTCGTAATTGGGACACATGGAATACATCATGTACCTCACTTAGCGACGGCGGAAGAGCGAGACGATAGGACACATCGCCTACTCGCTCCAGAATATCGAACGGCCCTATATACCTAGGACTAAGCTTTCCCCGTACGCCAAAATGAATGACACCGCGGGTAGGCGAGATCCTAAGGAATACATGGTCGCCGACGGCAAATTCTAAGGGACGCCGATGAGCATCGGCCCAATGGCGCTGGCGATCCTGAGCAACTCGGAGGTGATCTCTGACTCTCCTGACCACTTCAACCGTCTGAGAAATCAGTTCTGGACCGAGCATCTGCCTCTCTCCGACATCGTTCCATGCTAACGGGGATCTGCACTTCCTACCATACAGAGCCTCGAAGGGTGCCATCTGGATACTGGCCTGGAAACTATTGTTGTACGAGAATTCCACCAGGTGCAGGTGATCCTCCCACGAACCACCAAAGTCAAGGGTACACGACCGCAACATATCTTCGAGAGTTTGTATAGTACGCTCTGACTGCCCATCTGTCTGCGGATGATACGCTGAGCTGAACTTGAGACGAGTCCCCAAACTTTGATGAAGACTGCGCCAGAAGTGCGATGTGAATCTCGTATCCCTGTCTGATACTATGCTGACTGGCACTCCGTGAAGTCTGACGATCTGCCTGAGATACATCTCTGCTAGCTGTGCCGTCGACTGTCCAACTCTAAATGGAAGAAAGTGTGCCATCTTGGTAAGCCTATCCACAATGACCCAAATAGCATCTCTGCCTGTCGGAGATCTGGGTAACCCAGTCACGAAATCCATGGTTATGTGCTCCCATTTCCATTCTGGGATCGGTAAAGGTTGAAAAAGTCCAGCTGGCCTCTGATGTTCAGCCTTGACCTGTTGGCAAACCAAACATCGAGAGACATACCAGGCTATCTCCCTCTTCATACCATTCCACCAAAAGTGTTGACGAATATCTCTGTACATCTTCGTGCCGCCTGGATGAATGGAGTACTGCGAACTGTGAGCCTCTGCCATGACTTCCTGTCTGATATCTCCACTGGGTACACAAAGACGCGTGCCGTGTCGAAGTGTACCATCCTCATGAATACATAACTCTGGCCTTCTTCCTGCCTCGCACTCTGCTCTGAGCCGCTGAATCTTGGAATCTGCTAACTGTGCTGTCCGGATCCTCTCAACTATGGTGGACTGAATCTGTAGGCTGGCCATCAAGGCCACATTGGAAGGAAGAACCACTTCAATTCCCATCTTCTGAAGATCCGCCAATAGCTCTGGTTGCGCCGTCAGGAAATAAACTCCAGCTCTCCGGCTCAACGCATCTGCTACAACGTTGGCCTTCCCTGGATGATACTGCAAATCCACATCGTAGTCCACCAGTAGCTCGAGCCATCTTCTCTGCCGCATATTAAGATCCTTCTGGGTGAAAACATACTTCAGGCTCTTATGATCAGTAAATATCTCCACTCTGTCTCCGTACAAGTAGTGCCTCCACAACTTAAGTGCAAACACTACTGCTGCTAGCTCCAAGTCGTGGGTCGGGTAATTCTTCTCATGATCACGGAGTTGACGTGACGCATAAGCAATTACCTTCCCATGCTGCATCAAAACACATCCCAATCCTCTGCCTGAAGCGTCGCAATAAACTGTGAATCCTCCGGTCCCATCTGGAAGGGTGAGAATGGGAGCCGTTATCAAACCTCGCTTCAACTTCTCAAATGATTCCTGACATTCTGCTGTCCAAACGAACGGTACATCCTTGCGGGTCAACTGGGTCATCGGCGCTGAAATCCTTGCAAAATCAGAGACGAACCGCCGGTAGTAGCCGGCCAATCCAAGAAAGCTGCGAACTTCTGCCACTGAGCTGGGTACTGGCTATGCCTCGATAGCCACAATCTTCTGGGGATCCACTTCCACCCCTCCTCTGGTAATGATGTGACCCAAGTAAGAAATGCGATCGAGCCAGAACTCGCATTTACTGAACTTGGCGTACAACTGGTGCTCTCTGAGAATCTGGAGGACAACTCTGAGATGCTGCTCGTGCTCTGCTTCACTCTTGCTGTAGACCAGGATGTCATCAAGGAACACTATCACAAACTGATCCAAGTAAGGCATGAAAATACGGTTCATGAGGTCCATGAACACTGCCGGCGCATTGGTCGCTCCAAAGGGCATAACTAGAAACTCCCAATGCCCGTACCTAGATCTAAACGCCGTCTTCGGGATGTCCTGCTCTCTGACTCTGATCTGGTGGTATCCTGACCGCAAGTCTATCTTCGAGAAAACTGAAGCCCCTTTGAGTTGATCAAACAAGTCATCTATCCTCGGGAGAGGGTATCTGTTCTTGATTGTCACTGAGTTCAAGGTACGATAATCAACACATAGCCTAGACGTACCATCCTTCTTTTTCACAAGAAGCATCGGGGCTCCCCAAGGCGATCCACTTGCACGAATGAATCCCTTGGTCCTGAGTTCTTCAATCATCTTGTACAAAATCTCCAACTCTGAAGGCGCTATTCTGTAGACTCGCTCTGATACTGGTGCTGTCCCAGGAATCAAGTCGATGGTGAACTCGATCTCCCGCTCTGGTGGCATCCCTGGAAGTTCCTCTGGGAAGACATCTGGAAACTCTTCAACTATCCGGGGCAACTGTACTGCTGCTACTGCCATCCGCAATACTGGAGGAGATGGCTCTACTGTGCCTCTGGAAAATAAAAACTCTGGCTCTCCGGGAATACTAAAGACAACTCTGCCAACATGGCAGTCTATCCTAGCATAATGGTTCCTCAACCAATCCATGCCTAGGACTACATCATAGTCTGCCATAGGGAACTCTATGAGCCTAGCGGGAAACTCTCTACCGCTAACTACGATCCGACACGAGGAAAACACTCGATCTACTCCCACAAGACCATTACCAGTAAGTATATTGAGCCTCACTGATAATGACTCGGGCTCCAACCCTATCCGTGTCGCGAATCGTGCAGACATGAATGAATGCGATGCACCAGAATCAAATAATACAGATGTTGGAAAGGTGTTGACGAGAATAGTACCTGCCACTACCTCACCTGGTGTAACTTCTTCTTCCATGGTCATCATCATAGCCTGACCTCTAGCCGCGGGTCCTCTCTGCTGGAAACCCCTCTGTCGGTTCTGTGTTGGAGCCTGGGTGATCTGCTGCTGGTTCTGCTGTTGAAAGGCCTGCAGGGCCTGAGGCAACAATGGCCTCGGGTACTGCTGCTGCTGCTGCTGCTGGACTGGAACTGGGGCTGGTCCTCTCACCGAAGAACTAGAAAGGTTGGATGATGATGGACCTCCCCTATTCGGGCAGGTCCCTATCTGGTGGTCTGCTCCTCCACAAGCCAGGCACAATCCCTGTGCCCTACGACACTCTGCCACTACATGGCCCGGCTTCCCGCAATGAGAACATCCTACCGCGGAAGACTGCTTCTGCTTCTGCTGCTGCGGGTACGTCGGGGTTGAATGCTGAACCGACGTCACTGAGGCCGCCCGCCTCGGAGTTCCAATGGTTATACTCCTAGCTGCCGGGGCTGGAGCTGAAGATTGGTGCATCTGGTTGTGGGACCGCTTCCTGCCTCCGGTCCTGTCCACAATTCTCTGGGAGGTATACTCATGCCTCCTTGCTGCCTTCAACACTGCATCGAACGTCTGGTGCTCGAACTGCTCCACAGCCAATAATATCTCTAAGTGCAGCCCTTGCTGGAATCACTGAGCCCTATCGAACTCGGTTGCCACCAAGGTGGGGACGAACCTACTCAGCCTGGAAAACTCGGTCGCATAGCCATCGACCGTCCAGCCTCCTTCTTCAAGTTGGTGAACCAGGTCTGCAGGTCATACCGTGCCACCGTATCGAAGTACTTTGTCTGGAACCTCTCTCTGAACGTCGCCCAAGTGACTGGTGCCGCTAACCCCATGGCCTGAGCCGCCCACCAATCGCGAGCCAAGTCTAACAACTGTAGGCGTACCACCGCCACCTTCTCATTCTCAGGTGTCCTAGCTGCTTCTAGAACCACCTCGGTATCCTGAAGCCAAGCGTCTGCGGCAATCGCATCTTCACTGCCGTCAAAGAATCAATTAAATAATATTTAAAATCACACCATTCTAAATAATTATTTTAAATTCCAAATAATATATATTAAATTCAAATAATTCAAAAATGTCAAAAATACCCCCAAACTAGAAATGTGGTAGATGAAACACCCTAATCACAAGTCATGATTTTAAATAGTTTAAAAATGATTAAAAATTACCAAAAATCATAATATGAAATAAATATCAATAAATAATAATTATAATTACAAAATTTTAAAATTATCCTCATCTGAAAAACTGGGTGTTACACATTTGCACATACACACACAAACAACAATATATATAAAACAAACAAAAGACAATTCCTTATGTACAAGCATATCGCATCCCCTATATATGGATATATACAAACAGACAATTTTTTGTGTACAAACAACAAATTTAATATAAAAACAACAATATCATAAACAATTGCCTATGTAAAAACAATAAATTTAATATAAAAACAACAACATCATAGACATTTTCCTGTGTACAAACAACAAATTGTATATATGTCCCTATAATGGACTACAAACAACAATATACATAATTTTTTAACAGACAATTTCCTATGTACAAACAACAAATTGTATATAAAAACAACAATATCATAGACAATTCCCACTCGTATAGACTACAAACAACAAACAACCCAACAATAATATACAGACCAAGAATTTTAACAAATTTCCACTCGTACAGACAATTCCCACTCGTACAAACATCATATATGAATATAAAAAATTAATTCATTATTTGGGAGCATTTTTCTCAAAAGATTAACAAATTTAACAATGACAATATGGAATAGGGGTTTTTAGAGAACTCCACTAATAAACCCTACGCTAAAAAATGTAAGAAATTTAACAAGACCACTACGCTCAAAAGTGTAAGAAATTTAACAAGACCACTACACTCAAAAGTGTAAAAAATTTCAGAGAACTAGTGTCACGCCCCAGAACCAGAATACTGGAGAGCGGAGGCAGACATAGCCAGCTACGTATATTGAAATAGAATACATCTCAACTATACGGTCGCGGCTGTCTAGATATGAGGGTTTACTACAAGCCAGCAGTCTCTTAAGGTCAAGCCTATTGTCTCAATCTCAAGCAATTAACAGAGTTACAAGATATTAGAGCATCAAATATATATATATATGGCGTCCCAAATATTACATATTGGATGATCATGAAGCTAGTCGTACAAAATGATGGGACTAGCAAGAGTTCAGTCATACATGATCAACCCTAGGATTTGTTAATCATGCTTACAGCCCGTAGGCAGACAGTAAGTAAATGTGCATCGAGCTAACAGGTGCTCGTCGGCTAAACGCCTCAAAAGAATAAATTTACATATAAGTGGGTGAAACAAAAAGGAAAACCCACTCTTGGCCCGGGTTTCGTCTAGTTGTCACCATTGGGCTGGAAGCTCGGTAGATCCTCGGGAGCTGCTCCGAAATCTGGCCACACAAAACCAGCTGGGTCAAACCCCAGAAAGAGCAAGTGCCACAAAGGAGGCCACAAATAAGAACAAAAGCCAGCATATCAGAACATAAAGAATAAAAGGAAAGTACAAGTAATAAAGTACATAGGGCGATAAACGACTAGGGACGTGGAACCATTCCGGGAGCCAGGTTACAATCCTTAAACCAGACAAGGACCGGGGTTGTAACCCTTCGCCTGAATAGCTCACTGTCTCTACTCATTTATCGTTAAGATAAGTAAAACAAACATGCTTAGGAGATAGCAGGTACTGGAGCTAGACAAGACTTAGACAAGGCTGGACACCATCCATTCACAATCGGCCAAGCAAGTACTACGGCTTACTACTTTAACTAACTAGGGTTATCACAAGCCTAATTACTAACAAGATGCAAGTGAGAAACTCCCAGTCCCAAGCCCTGCAGACTATCCAGTTATCCTTCTGCGGGTTGAGAGTTATAGGTGGGTACATTGCCCGGGAGACAAATGTACCCTTAGGTGACTTAGAGGGTGCAACACATAACAGTATGCTGGAAATGTGCTCTACTCGTCGGCAAGCTACAAGTCCATTAAAGCGCCCAGATAACGAGATTGCCTGTGACTGGGAATTCTCCATGTTCTAGTTTGATCTAATAATTAGCCTAATCCAATTTAGCGCGAGTCCCTGGCCGTGGTACCCAGGAAGTCGCGTCCTAGACATGATGCAAGACAAGACAATTGGATTGTACAAACAAGCAAGCAGGAACACCCACGGTGTCAAGTTGATTATACGAGTTAATTACAAGTTACAAGTCAAGTCAAGTCAGGAGTGCGCCGCCACGGGCCACTATCAAGTTATCAAGATAAATCATGTCAGGGTGCTTGTTAGGAGTGCACCACTATGGGTCACTGTCGTGTTATGCTAGGTCCTTGTCATACCATGCCATGTACAATAGACATTCCAAACATAATAAGTAAAATCAAGTTCATGACAAAAGGCGTAAGGATATAAAATGGGCGTAAAATATCTAATACAATATCAATATATATAGAACTATAGAAGAGCCAGGCTTAAAGAAAATAAAACCAAATCTCCAAGAGCCAACGATTTGCGCAAGGGGTCAGGGGGTTGGATTGCGCAGGAGTCAAGTGCGCCAGGAGGCCAACTGCGCAGGGTGAGCTGCGCAGGGTACCAACTGCGCAGGAGTGAGCTGCGCAAGATACCAAATGCGCAGGAGTGGATGGCGCAGCAGATGGATTGCGCACAGGAGGATTGCACAATGGTCGATTGCGCAGGGGTGGATTACGCAATGGTCGATTGTGCAGGGGTTACTTTGCGCATGGCTGGCTTGCGCATGGCTAGCTTGTGCCAGCGCAATCCAGCGCAGCGCAAAGCACTGGCCAAGTGATTGCGCAATCGGCCATGCGCTAAGGAGCACAGGCCGGGGGTGCACAATCGGCCATGCGCTAAAAAGCGCAAGGCAGAGGGCTGTTCTTCCTGGCCGAGAGCAAGTCCAAGAACACCAAGAACTTCAATTCTTCATAACTTAGCCAAATTAAAATCAAATCTAGATTTTTAAAGTTCTAACTTGAGTAAAATCGAATTCTCTTCCACATGGAAGCATCAAAACATACAAAAATCAAAGTTAAATAGATCAAAACCATGTAAATCCGAAAATAGTAAAAACCTAGATCTAGAACAAAGGAAACTCCAAATCACAAAATGTCAAGTTCTAAAGTTGTTCTCTATGGCCTAATCTAGCTAATGGACAAATAAAAAGTGGTGCTTATTTGATGGCATGGTGCACTTGCCTATGGGTTGGGGAGTTGTGTGGAAGAAGAAAGAAGAAGAAGAAATAAATGAAAATAATGAGAAGAGAGAAAAGTAGGTGGGGATTTATGAGGGTGGGTTGTGTTGTGTTGAGGGTAGAGTGTAGGTTAAAGTGTTCCACTCATGATGAACCAAACCAAACCAAACCCTCTCCACAAAATAAAACCAAGCCATGGTCCAAAACCCATTTACGAGAAACCAAAATCCGCAAGTCGAGAAAATTAAAATACGTGCCAAAATCAAATACGAGCATAAATACGTAATACAGGAAATGGGGATGACAACTAGGATTTTTGAATGTACCAGTTCGAGAATTCCACTAATAAGCCCTTGCTGACAGAATCTCCACTCCAATCGAGTAATGACAGTATGAAATATGGAAAATTAGATGATCGGGGAAGGATTCTAGGTTTTGAGATGAACATAGTTAGGTTTTGGGGAAGGAGAATAGGATTTAGGCATCGGGAAGAAAGGATTTAGGGTTTAGGAAAGAAAGGATTTAGGTTTTGAGATTTTGGGGGAAGATTTAGGGTTTGGATTTGGGAATGGGAGAGAGGGATTTTGGAATGGGAGAGAAGAAATGAATCGACCACTGTAATGGTCGATTATATCCAGGGGTAATTTTGTCATCACAACCCACACTTAACACCGGTTAACAAAAAAGTCTGATTATGGGGTCATTTAAGCGTAATTAAAACGTATTGGATTTTTCAAATCAAGGGATCTTTAATTGCATTTTTCTCACATCTAAGGAAGGTTTATATGCACTTTACCCTCTTTAAATCTATTCAAATTTCCAAATTCTATGGACCATAAACATTGGTTATATAAATGTATATTTTTAAACTAAGTCATACAAAGCCACTATTAAATAATTTACCTCAACAAACTGACCTTTTAGCATTTAAACTAGTATTCCATCCAATATAAGACCCTCCAGCTGAAACAATAGCATTCAAAATACTCCAGTCATCTAAAATCTTATCTTCTATAAATTTACACACCTGCCTGACTATCCATATTAGCTAATTTAGTTTCTTGTTAAAAATGTCACATTTATACTCAACAACATATTCTTAACAGCTCCTCTTAACATGAAGCGCTAATCCTCTAATGTTCCAAGATATTATCTTCATTTATTTATAAATTGATTCCCCCATATTGGTTAGGTTTTTAAAGCCTGTTTTCTGTGTTTAAACGTCAACTACTCCAAAAATTCTGTTTGGCGGTTCAATTTCACAACCTGCATTCCAATTTTTTTTTTTTTTGCAAATGAGCTTTTAAACTCTCCTTTCCCAAAACAGTAGAAAATTGTTTTCAGAACAAATTTTTAGAAAACCTATCCAAACGGACCATAAGTATATACCACCTCTCTTTTGTTCTAGTTCCTTTAAAACTACAGTCTGTTTTTTTTTCAATCTAAATCCATTTTAATTCCTAATTTATTACTCAAAATTTTCGTTTTTATCAGAAAATCTATCAAAAATTCACATTCACAAATGTTGAATCTAAAATGTTACCTGATTCTGTTGAAGATTCACTAATAACTCCTCCTGTTTTGCTGTTGTAGCTAGTACTGATATAGTTCTTTTATCATAACTCTTCCTCTTCTGAGCTATTGATTCTAGAGCTATTTCTTACACAGATGCACTAGCTTCTCCTTCTTCCTCATTCCCCTTCATCACTCTGGCTTTTAGTCACAAAGTCCATGAACTGCTGCAGAATGCTAGCTATATCACACCCTTCATTTACTAGTTGTACTAGTGCTTCAGAAATTTGCACAACACTACTGATTTTCTGCACCTGCTTATTCCCATTTCCCTGGTTTTATTCAATTCCTTCTGTTTATCTTTTGTTCTGCCACTACTTCTACCTGGCCTTCTTTTTCTTCCTCATCTGAAACCGATCTAACCATCATCAACATTATATAGTGTAGAGAATAATTGTTGTATATTTTATTGATTGGCTACTCCACTACTTATAGGGAGTCTAGCTCCTCTTCATACTACATTTTCTAATGTGGGACTAAATCCCTTATTAGTTCTCAACACTTCCTCTCAAGATGGGCAATAGATATTAATCATTCCCATCTTGTTACATAGCTTCGACAGACTTAATAAACTAAGACCCTTAGTGAGATAGTCTGCCACTTGTTCTTCTGAGCGAACATGATCAATCTTCAGTATTCCTTGTTCCAGCTTCTCTTTGATGAAGAATCGATCGATCTCGATGTGCTTCGTTCTGTCGTGCTGAACTGGATTGTTAGCTATACTTATTGCAGCTTGACTATCGCTCAGAAGACGTAACGGTGCTCCCTTATCCAGCTTCAACTCTGTCAACAACGCTTTCACCCACAGCAACTCTGACACTCCTAAAGCTATAGCTCTGTATTCTGCTTCAGCTGTGGACCGTGCTACCACTGACTGTTTCTTGCTTCTCCATGAGACCAAGTTTTCTCCTACAAAGACACAATATCCCGTGGTAGACCTTCTATCGTCTATGCAGCTCGCCCAGTCTGCATCGCAGTATCCCTCAACTTCTATACATCCATTCTTCTTGAACCATAGCCCTTTTCCTGGCGTCCCTTTCAGATATCTCAAGATCTGAAACACTGCATCCATATGACCCGTTCTTGGATCATGCATGTAGCAACTTACTACACTCACCGCAAATGAGATATTAGGATGAGTGTGTCCCAGATAAATCAATCTCCCTACAAGTCGTTGATATCTTTCACGGTCAACTGGCTCTCCTGCTTCTGCTCCTAACTTGCACTTCTGGTCAATTGGAGTGACTGCTGCTTTGCATCCCAGCATCCCTGTCTCCTTCAGCAGATCTAGTGCATATTTTCTCTGTGAGAGAACAATTCCTTGTTCGTCTTCACACACCTCGATACCTAGAAAGTACCTCATCGCTCCTAAATCCTTCACCTCAAACTCTATCGCAAGTTTTGACTTCAGCTTAGCGATCTCGACTTCATCATTACCTGTGATTACTATATCATCCACGTATACAGCAAGTATAGTGATGTAGCCTCTTGCATGCTGAAGAAAGACCGTATGATCTGCATTTGCTTGATGGTATCCTATGCCTGTAACAGCCTTTCTGAATCTGTCAAAACAAGCTCGAGGAGATTGCTTGAGTCTATATAGCGACTTCTTTAGTTTGCACACTTTTCCATGCGATGTCCCTCCGTCTGATTCTGTAGCGTAGCACCCTGGCGGGAGTTCCATGTACACTTCTTCTTGTAGGTCTCCATGGAGAAAGGCATTCTTCACATCTAACTGGTATAGCTTCCATCCATAGTTTGCTGCAATGGAGACCAGAGTTCTTACGGTGCTCATTTTAGCTACTGGAGCAAACGTCTTATCATAGTCGATGCCATATGATTGTGTGTATCCTTTTACAACCAACCTTGCCTTGTATCGTTCCATTTTTCCTTCTGACGTCTCCTTCACTGTGTACACCCATTTGCATCCCACAGTTTTCTTTCCTTTGGGTAATGGAACCAGCTCCCACGTCTTATTTTTTTCCAGTGCCCCAAGTTCTTCCATCATTGCAGCTTTCTACCTTGGATCTTTCTTTGCTTCCTGCTAACTTTTGGGCAACGAAGTAGAGTCTAATGATGCAATAAAGGCTCGATAATTCGAAAAAATGTTAGAATAAGATAGGTAGTTGGCAATATCATGTTCATAATCATCAAAACGACTAGGAGCCTTACCCGCATTGATGCGAGAAGATCTCCTCAAGGGAGCAATAGGAGGTGGAGAGATCATACCATCAGAGTCAGAGAGATCTGCATCAAAATCAGATTGATTCAGTACGGGGGCAACATCTTCAAGAGTTGGAGCAGGAGTAGACGAGGGACTTGGTACAGTAGGCAGAGGGTACGGTACAGACACAGTACTGGACTTCTGCTGTCTCCTTCTGTAGACTTGGAGCCCCTTTTCCATTGTCTGTTGCTCCCCCTGTTTAACATATGTATCATCTTCATCTTCTGTATCGGAGTCACTGCTTTCTCCTCCTGTCGTCCAGTTTTCTACGACCGGGAATGGGACCGATCCGACCACCACAGATGGACTTATTTTCTTCCCCTCATATCGAACACCCTCTGTGTTAGGTGTGTCACTAAATGCTGAACCGTCATCCGAACCATAATATGGTTCCAGTTCTCTGAATGTAACGTCCATGCTTACAAACATCTTCCGCTCAACTGGGCTCCAATATGCATATCCCTTCTGAGTTGCCGTGTACCCGACGAAGACACATTTAACCGCTCTAAGATCCAGTTTGTCAACTCCTGGCCTATTATCTTGGACAAAACATACACACCCAAATACTTTCGGTGGAACAGTGTACGTGGTTGCACCAGTAAGCATCTCCAACGGTGTCTTCCAGTCCAATACCTGAGATGACATTCTGTTGATGAGATAAGAGGCCGTTAACACCGCCTGCCCCATAAGTGTTTCGGGACATTCATAGCCAGCATCATCGTCCGTGCGACCTCCAGTAGATGTATGTTCTTCCGTTCGGCCACACCATTTTGTGCCGGTGTATAGGCACATGAAGTTTGGTGTAGTATGCCATGAGTGGATAAATACTCAGCAACCTTCTTATTTGTATACTCCGTCCCATTGTCAGACTGTAAGCACTTAATTTTAGTGCCATATTGTGTTTCTACCCGGCGATGAAAGTCTCGAAACGCCTCAAAGACATCACTTTTATTCTTTATAAGGTAGACCCATGTCACGCGAATATAACAATCAATAAAAGTGACGAACCATCGAAAATCGTTAATACCGATTGTAGGACAAGGGCCCCATACGTCCGAATGTATCATATCAAATGCAGCTGAACTTCTACTTCCTGAACTCACATACGTGCTTCTGGTATGTTTACCCAACTCACATGTATTACAAAATAACTTCTCTTTATTAGCCCTTTGGTATAAGGACGGATACATGCGACTAATAATTTTAAAAGAAGAATGACCGACACGCTGGTGGTGGAGTAGCAATTCATCTTCTACACTGCGCCGTAAATCTTTCGGTGGTGTCTGCTACCAGAGATGCCAATGCTTTGTCCAGTCCAGTCCTGTCCAAGTACCACAGCCCCTTATGCCATGTGCCAGTCCCTAGTCTTCGTCCTGTCCCCTTCTCCTGAAAAGTTACCGTATGAATGTCAAAGGAAACAGTACAGTTAAGATCAAGAATAATGACACTAATAGAAAGAAGATTGACAGAAAAAGACGGAGCATGTAAGACATTGGTGAGAGTCAGAAAAGGGGTGCATGCGACAGTGCCTTTACCCATGACAGGGCTGGAGTTACCATCAGCAGTCTGAATGCTCTCTGGCGTCGGTAGGTGAGTATAGTCCTGGAACTCACCGCGGGATCCCGTGATATGGCGAGATGTCCCAGAGTCCATAATCCAACCTGGTTGGTGGACAGCTGCTACAAGAGCACGCGCAGGAATACCTGTGCTGGTTTGGGCAAATCAAGTGATGTGATCCCCCGAGGTAGATGACGCCCCATGACTGCCGTCCGAACCCTGCTTCGTGCTGCGTAACTTTGCGAGGAACTCCTTCTCAAGAGGGGTTAACTCAGCCAGGTAATTTTCGCCTCCGTCCTCCGCCAGATTAGCTTTGTGCCCTCCAGAATAATTTCCTCTTCTACCAGCATAACCGCCTCTACCACCTCGACGTCCTCTGCGGCCCCGTCCACGATCACTCGACGGACTTTGCAGGAATTTTGGACAAAATCGGATGTAATGTCCCGAGTCACCACAGTTGTGGCAAACACCGGCCACAGAGGGAGGCTGATTGAAGGCGGCAAGGGCAGACTTGTCAACAGCGGCTTGCTCCACCTGGAAATAGCCCTTGTTGGGCATCAACTTCAATAGAGCCTCTTCTTGTGCCATGGCAGCTATGGCTTCTTCTAAGGTTGGAAGCATGGGCTGTGCGAGGAGGACATTCCTTCTATGCTCAAACACAGGGTTAAGACCCTTCAAGAACTTCATCATCCGTTGTCGCAAAATATAATCCAAGAACTTTTGGAAATGTTTCGCAAATGCTGGTTCGACTTGTGCATCTTCCATCCCAAGAGGATTATAGTGATCCAGATCAGACCAGTACTTCTTCAATAGTGCTGCATACACAGAGATGGTACGGTCGTCCTGGGCCACCCTATCAAGTTCATTCTGTAGATGGAAGACCCGCATAGGATTGCCTGAGCCTGAGTATATATCCTTTAAAGTCCGCCATATATCAGCAACGGCCTCCATCGTCTCGACATTACCCGACACCTGGTCGGTCAAGGAGGCTGTCAACCATCCAGCCACAACATTGTTGACAATATCCCAAATAGCAAACTCCTTTGAGGAGGGATCATCTTGCGCCTTGGTTTGGCCATTGACGTAGCCAACCAAGCCTCGTCCCTTCAGCGTCCGTATTGCCTGCCGTGACCATTTCAAGTAGTTGGACGTGCCCTCCAACTTCGTCTTCAGCTTGTCCAGCTTTCCCATTTTGTAGGATGACGGATCCACATCAGTATGGATCACACGTGGGGTTGCCTCGGTTAATCTCTTTGATAAAATATCATCAACCAAGGCCTTCATCTCTTCTGCAGTCAGTTTACCACTGATCGAATCCATGGCGTCTTCAACTGTGATTCGTCGTTGTCGTCTTCGTCGGCTTCGTCGTCGACGTCGTCTTCGTCGTCATCGTCTTTATGTAAAGTCTTCAACGGAGACCTTACGAATGCGCGGTTAACATGGCCAACACCGGCGCGCGCATATAGATCCTAATTTGCAGATCGAGAACGAAAAAACAAAAAAGTATTTTGTAATTCCCGAAGGCCTAATCTAGGAACAGATGGTGCAAATAAAGCATTTGACGTCCATCCGTCTTCGAATAACCGCCCACATAATCTCTCACGCAAATTAGGGTTTTTTTCTCGAAAAAAAGGGGGTGGCGGCAGCAGTTGGGTCGGAAGAGGGTGTGGGGGGGTCGGGGGGCAGGTGGGCGTCGGGGCAACAGGGGGGGTCGCCGGGGGGGCAGAGGGGCCGTCGGGGGGGGGGAGGCAAGGAGGGGAGGGGGTTGTCGGTAGCAGGGGGTCGCCGGAGGGGGGGGGGGCGTCGGGGTAGCAGGGGGGAAGCGGCAGCAGGGGGGCGTTGTCACGCCCCGACCCGGAAAATCGCTCGTCCTCGCTAGATTTTACCCGAATCATCGTCCTCGTTGGGGCGTGATGCCGCACGAGCCTAGAGTTGCGCTCGTGCAAGGTAAGATAACAGTTCACATAGTTATTATCTCAAATTTGTAACATAAGCAGTAGAAGGAAACAAAGTATAACATAAGAATCTCTTCTATTGATAACAAACGAAAGATTACAAGGCTCTGAATAGCCCAACACATATGCCAATTGGCTGTAACGCTCATGATCTCTCTAGCTCACAAAGGATTACATTGTTCCATACATTATGCCTCTTTATAGCCACCAAGTAGTCTTCGCCCGAACATCTCCATGTCGCAAGTCCGAACGCATATGCGGAAGCTTCTCTTGAACGCCAAGGACTCCATGCCTCGGCACGTCCAAGCCAAGCTCCGTCCCGAGCCGATCATAACCTGAGCCTGCACATAAACTAGTGGGGGATTAGTGCTTTCATCCTCGCTTCGTACTGATCAAGACCCACTCGCACCCATACCAAATACTAAATCATTTAGTGGAACATGCATCTTAATTGGTGATCTTTCTATTTAGCCTTAGGATCAGTTTCAGAGCAATACTTAAACATAGCACATTATCATCAAAGTGTCCCATGTCGTGTTCCTGCAGCAGATACAGTTAGCCATAATATGAACGTAAACATAGTGTTCGTGCTCATCTCCGTCCCATATTGCCTAACCTGCACGGGTTAGAACTTAACATGAAATCATATTCATTCACGCAACAACCAACCATAAACTTAGACCATGCATAAGGGTCGCAGGCCCTGCGCCTGCACCCGACTCTCATCTCAGCCCACCGGCCCTATCTATATGAAGGTCACGGTGTTTTGTACCGTAATGGACTTGGCATCTCTTATGTGTAAGCCTACAATCGCTTCGATACGGGTTGCTAGCCCAGTATCCGAAGGATCCCAAACTTACGGATATCATAGCTTATCACAGCACTGGACGGTCGTAATCCGTCCGAATGTTGTGCACCATAAATACCACACATAATTCCCTCTTAGGCCGAACGTCCCGGCACCCCGGCGTAACCATTCGAGGGAAGCCGTACCCGTGCACGGGCCATCCGAGTCCATTGACCATGCAATACGTACCATAGCAAACACACATAACAATCCAACCAAATCCTCCGTTGCATAAACATAGTCTCGTTCCATAAACGGTTTTCCGTGCCATAAACGGTTTCCCGTGCCATAAACATAATCCACCATTCATATGGGAAGCTCCGTCGGCGTTATGCCCCAACACATCCATATTGATCTACGACGCCCAACGGCTTAGTCATCTCATACTCGTATTCAATACGTACCATTCGTAAGTTATTCTCATAGCATAATTCCGTATTACTTAGTCTTTTCGTAAATAAGTGCCCGAAGGCACGCTCAACACCGTATTCAATGTTCTACGCCTAGTGTTCAATGTTCTCAGAGCCGTGCACATGATGCACATCTCAATATCGTCTTTCAATGTTCTACCATCATTGCCCTACCGTGACTCGTACACTTGATGCACGTCGCTTCAATTGTTCGATTGTTCAATGTTCTACCTTAGTGTTCAACGCATATTTAGACCTTTCGTCGCCGAGCCACGCTCGCTAACTCGATAAACCATAACATATTTTATTAGACGTGAAGGAGTAGGGAGAGAGAGTCAAGAACCCGCCCACCTTAAGTCGATGCGCCTTACCGATTGAAGCGTCTCGCTTCTATAACTCAATCGCGTAGCTAACTCCCGGACTTAGCCATTCCTTTGGACTACTCAGTTGATTTGGCCTATCGTGCCCATGCCACAATCCGTTGCAAGGCCACAATTTGGTTTCGCGGACACTTCATTGCATAAGGCAAAATGCCGACCTCTTATCGTCCAGCGTAAAAGCATAGCCTGCACACCAGATCAACTAAAATCAGCACTTGCTCAATGGAACTTATTCTTTGCATCGATTCGATTCATAGATTCCAACCGACTCAAAGCTTACCTTTGGCCAACGTAACACTTGCATCGATTCGCATCGATACCTCATCGGGTCAACGCAACTCTTCGAGTCAACGACTCATCATAATGAACCGAGCGGAGCGGGGCATTACATAATATACCACTCAAAATCAGGTTCGTCCTCGAACCGAAACCAACACTTAATCCAAGTGCCTCGTATAGATCGCTTCACGATCTCGTGCTACTATCGTTGAATCATACAACTTAGTTTGGATCATACACATATTTTAGGCGTCCCACCAATATATGCATTTCAGCCAAGCTCAGTTGTAGGATATCGGGACAACTAACAAGCTCAACTTAATCCTCAAGCATCCATCGGTCCGTACTCGACTTAGTCATATCTTAGCGCCTATCCCCAAAATACTCTTCGTATGCATCATCCCATAACATGCGATCATCTTCCAACATCTTGCACATAACTTAATTCAACCATAACTTCGATCTCGTAAGTTTTTTGCCGGCCACCTAACACTCGCATTGCATTGAGTCATTGCGCATCCGATCACAACAATTCTCTGTAACGCCTGTTCGCCCAACCGTTTGCCTATCTCTCACATAACTCAAGTCTTTCATCCAATCATTCATAACACTTGGCCTCTACGACATGGACTACGTCCACATGTCTCAAATTCCTTTGCCTACAATCCATACTAAGTCTCGTACACAGCTATCCCAACACGATCTACATTTTCGAACCATATACGTATCGTGTCTGGGACTACCCCCGCTAGGTAACTTATCCAGACATCGTGCTTAATCTCTTCCGACACAAGAGGTCAACTTGAGTCTACGATGCTCAAAGGCAACAATCTTTCCGACCCAAGGTCTCTTACGATACGCCTATCTCCGATACTCGATCGAGTACGAATCCCTTACTCAATCTTCGATTCAATTCCGACTAGTTCGTTTCGTAACATAAATCATGCGCCCAAATACACATAGCCTATTTGTTACTCAAATCGATCTATGACATAACTCTTAGGGTCGTTCTACTATTCGTCGCTCTCGCACATTGCAAAAATCCTTGCAATCGCCTTACCGTATCATTACGCTAAGCACGCTCCTCAACATCTATTCGATCCAACATAACTTTTTTTAACCATATCGATTCTAGTACTCGCTAACTTTCGAGACACGATACTCACTCGCTTAGACTTATCCTCAACATGCACTACCTCATTCCTTATCCTTCTTACACGACTTCTTAGGGTCATCCTATGGGACTTCAACATTCACTTGATTTGGCGGTCAAGTCTTCTAGGGTCACCTGTCCCGAAACTACGCTCGATAATTGAAGATCATCAACGAGGGACAGTTACAACGAACCATGCTATATCCTATCGCGGAGCCAAATCAATTCCGACAATTCCTATGGGACTTTACCCAATCCAACATACCAATCCATAATTTATCTATCCCCGCGCAACTGATGCGCCGTTAACTACTTGAATCGCTTATGCACATTGTATGCCGTTACTACTCGAATCACTCATGCATTACCATCGACTATCCTTGCCAGTCATATGACATCTACTCGCCTCAAGTCCGAGTTTACCTATCCGTGATCATAGCTCGACACATTCCGTACTCATCAAAACCATCCTCGAACAACTTTCGTATCAAACCACAAGTCAAATCCGATTTGCCACGCCTTGCAAGTTCGATCATCCCCGCTGGATGAATCACCATACCAACGCTCACGCGAAATGATCGCCCAAATTTGATGTGACGCATGTGCGATGCTGAAGTTGCACTCGCATAAGACAAGAATGTTAACATAGTGGTTATCCACGAAACAATCAAGCACTTTCGTTTTTTTTTGAATAACACCAATCGATTCTTAAATTCTCTGAAGCATTCCTACCGTTACCATCCAAACTGCCATAACTTAACTTGCATCCTATTCATCCAACAACAATGCTCAACATAATTTTCGTTCATTCGATCAGAGTATCCCCGAGTTATTGCATATCGTCTTTGATACGCCTCAATACCATCGTCGATATGCATAACTTGAACATCTTCCTTTCTCATAAGCTCAAATTCGTTGCAATCACTGCCGTTATCAAAACTCGAATACGAATCAAGTCTCACGTACCAAGATTCATTCCGTTGTAATTACTTAACATCGTCGCGACATAATTTTAAATTCACATATCCATTCTCATATCCCTAACTCGCACTTCCAATTCGTGCTACCGACTCGTCGCGCTAACCCAAATTCGTTCGTACGATTTATTCGTACCTACTCAACGTAAATTCGACCGAGTCGACCATTCCCTCAATGTAACATTCTTCGTTATGCTCAGCCTATCGTTCGACTTACACTTAACGAATCCTCGTCCGACGTATCCTCCATAGGTATGACTTCGCACATAATCGTTCAACTTAATTCATCGAAGCATACTAGCATCGACTCCTATCAAGTCATTCCCACTCGAGTCTCGGTACTATTTCGTCCGTTGCGGACAACATATTGTAACAATACAATCGTCTCGATGTAACCTATCGTAAGTCACCAACCGGCTTAACATAGCTATCACTAAGTGGTATTCCATATACCACTCAGGATCGAACCTATCGTTATCGACACAATACTTCGCTATACTTGCTCGCATAATTGGTATTGCATATACCACTCGTAATCGAGTCATTACTCGACATCACATTCCGCATAGATCCGACTTCTATCTCAACTTAACCGTCCCGTATGGCGATCCTTCCGATCCCAGCTCTAACGTTAGCTCAAGTTTGACGCACATTCAATCTAACCGTGTCATGGCGATCATATCGATCACACCCGTAACATTCGCTTATTCAAAGCTCAACACGACATACGGCCAACATAAACGTTCGCCTACTCAACTCGACTTAGCGACCATCTCGACTCGTACTATCGCATCCGCGATCTTCAAATCTCGCTCATTGCAACTCGTGCAACAACTCATTCTCGATACTCAAGGTCTTTACTCAATCCTGTGCAACATATCGCTATCCATCCACATAGCCATATAACACGCACCATACCATATCGACTCGTTGCACCGATGCAATGAACGATTCACGACTTGCTGCACTCCGTGCAACCAACGACACATAACCATTCTCATAGCCACATAACACGCATCGCCTCACATATTGACCCGTTGCACTTCGTGCAACCAACAACACATATCTTCTCGCACTTCGTGCGACCAACAACACATAGCTCCTCGCACTTCGTGCGACCAACAATACATAGCTCCTCGCACTTCGTACGACCAACAACACATAGCTCCTCGCACTTCGTACGACCGACCACACATATCGTTGCACTTCATGCAACCAACATCACCATATTCGTTGTACTTCGTGCGACCAGCATTCCATAACTCGTTGCACTTCGTGCAATCAACATCCCATAACTCGTTGCACTTCATACAACCAACACTCTCCGATGGCACCCGGAGATAGCGTGATAGTCACGACATACTTGTGGCAGACATACGCACTTACTATAGACTTATTGTATGGAACATCCAATGTAGCGTCGAGCAGATCCATGAGCCATGCGGTTGCGGGAACAACTTAGAGTCAACTGAATTCGATAGCGAAACAACTGAGGGTCAAAGAGATTCACGCACGGTCCAAAGGATGGAACCGCTCTGATACCAACTTGTCACGCCCCGACCCGGGAAATCGCTCGTCCTCGCTAGATTTTACCCGAATCATCGTCCTCGCTGGGACGTGATGCCGCACGAGCCTGGAGTTGCGCTCGTGCAAGGCAAGATAACAGTTCACATAGTGATTATCTCAAATTTGTAACATAAGCAGTGGAAGGAAACAAAGTATAACATAAGAATCTCTTCTATTGATAACAAACGAAAGATTACAAGGCTCTGAATAGCCCAACACATATGCCAATTGGCTACAACGCTCATGATCTCTCTAGCTCACAAAAGATTACATTGTTCCATACATTATGCCTCTTTATAGCCACCAAGTAGTCTTCGGCTGAACATCTCCATGTCGCAAGTCCGAACGCATATGCGGAAGCTCCTCTTGAACGCCAAGGACTCCATGCCTCGGCACGTCCAAGCCAAGCTCCGTCCCGAGCCGATCATAACCTGAGCCTGCACATAAACTAGTAGGGGATTAGTGCTTTCGTCCTCGCTTCGCACTGATCAAGACCCGCTCGCACTCATACCAAACACTAAATCAATTAGTGGAACATGCATCTTAATTGGTGATCTTTCTATTTAGCCTTAGGATCAGTTTCAGAGCAATACTTAAACATAGCACATTATCATCAATGTGTCCCATGCCGTATTCCTGCAGCAGATACAGTTAGCCATAATATGAACGTAAACATAGTGTTCGTGCTCATCTCTGTCCCATATTGCCTAACCTGCACAGGTTAGAACTTAACATGAAATTATATTCATTCACGCAACAACCAACCATAAACTTAGACCATGCATAAGGGTCGCAGGCCCTGCGCCTGCACCCGACTCTCATCTCAGCCCACCGGCCCTATCTATATGAAGGTCACGGTGTTTTGCACCGTAATAGACTTGGCATCTCTTATGTGTAAGCCTACAATCGCTTCGATACGGGTTGCTAGTCCAGTATCCGAAGGACTCCAAACTTACGGATATCATAGCTTATCACAGCACTGGACGGTCGCAATCCGTCCGAATGTTGTGCACCATAAATACCACACATAATTCTCTCCTAGGCCGAACGGTCCCGGCACCCCGACGTAATCGTTCGAGGGAAGCCGTACCCGTGCACGGGCCATCCGAGTCCATTGACCATACAATACGTACCATAGCAAACACACATAACAATCCAACCAAATCCTCCATTGCATAAATATAGTCTCGTTCCATAAAAGGTTTCCCGTGCCATAAACGGTTTCCCGTGCCATAAACATAATCCACCATTCATATGGGGAGCTCCGTCGACGTTATGTCCCAACACATCCATATTGATGCACGACGCCCAACGGCTTAGTCATCTCATACTCGTATTCAACGCGTACCATTCGTAAGTTATTCTCATAGCATAATTCCGTATTACTTAGTCTTTTCGTAACATAAGTGCCCGAAGGCACGCTCAGCACCGTATTCAATGTTCTACGCCTAGTGTTCAATGTTCTCGGAGCCGTGCACATGATGCACATCTCAATATCGTCTTTCAATATTCTACCATCATTGCCCTACCGCGACTCGTACACTTGATGCACGTCGCTTCAATTGTTCGATTGTTCAATATTCTACCTTAGTGTTCAACGCATATTTAGACCTTTCGTCGTCGAGCCACGCTCTCTAACTTGATAACATCTTACGCATACTATAACATATTTTATTAGACGTGAAGGAGTAGGGAGAGAGAGTCAAGAACCCGCCCACCTTAAGCCGATACGCCTTGCCGATTGAAGCGTCTCGCTTCCATAACTCGATCGCGTAGCTAACTCCCGGACTTAGCCATTCCTTTGGACTACTCAGTTGATTTGGCCTATCGCGCCCATGCCACAATCCGTTGCAAGGCCACGATTTGGTTTCGTGGATACTTCATTGCATAAGGCAAAATGCCGACCTCTTATCGTCCAGCGTAAAAGCATAGCCTGCACACCAGATCAACTAAAATCAGCACTTGCTCAATGGAACTTATTCTTTGCATCGATTCGATTCATAGATTCCAACCGACTCAAAGCTTACCTTTGGCCAACGTAACACTTGCATCGATTCGCATCGATACCTCATCGGGTCAACGCAACTCTTCGAGTCAACGACTCATCATAATGCACCGAGCGGAGCGGGGCATTACAGGCGTCGGGGGGGGGGGGGGGGGGGGGGCGTCGGCGGCAGGGGGTTTGCCGGGTTGGAGAAGGGGTGGAATTTTTTTTTTGTGGTTATGGCTCTGATACCATGTAGAGAATAATTGTTGTATATTTTATTGATTGGCTACTCCACTACTTATAGGGAGTCTAGCTCCTCTTCATACTACATTTTTCAATGTGGGACTAAATCCCTTATTAGTTCTCAACATATAGTTCTTTATGGGATCCGCTTTTCTCTTCCTCGTCTTTACCTCAAGTCTTGAATTGCTCACTATCTTCTTCTTGAACTGCTTCCTCCACTAAGGGTCTTTTTGGTAACGGTGTTTTCACCGGTTCTGGGGTATTTTTGAACCGACCGTTTATGAAAATTCCTGCTTGTTATTATTATTTTGAGGCACTGGTTTTGCTCGGCTCAAAAATCCTCCAAAACCGGTGTAATGCAATTTTGGGTGGCTTTATAAACACTCCAAATCGGTGGATTTTTAGCGATTTTATTATTTTATTCCATTTATATCCTCACCAAAAGTATATAATTGTAGCTACTAATACCCTTCCCTATTTAGTTTTATTCATGTAAAAAACTTTTAGAGCTGCTTGTTAGTGAATTACCAAGCATGGATTGGACTGGTTTAAAAATCGCTACTTATAAACCACCTAAAACTAGACCCCTCATAACCGCTCATAACCAGTACTCTAAAAACACCTCATAATCACTACCCTTACAATTGCCAAGCATACCCTAACTGCCCATTTGCATCTTCCGAATCTAATATCGCAAATTGATTCTGATACAGAACAGTTTCCATATTAACCTATTTTACCCCTTGATCTTTATCACATACAATCTTGCTGTATGGCTAGCTTAATACTAGCTCACTACTAGCAAATGCTGATGTGGCGGAGAGAGGTAACCAAGTTTACAGGTTTAGCTGGTCAACAGCTTTTTGAAAATATTCATTAAACATTTCTTATGTTAATTGGCTCCCAAAATTTTTGGATGATGACATCTCTCATTATGTGACATATGACATGAAAAGTGACATGGCAGCTGACATGTCATGTTTTAACCCAAAAAATTAATTACCTAAAATTTTTATTGTTAATGTTAATGCTAATGCTAATTTTAATTCAATGTTAATATTAATTTTAATGTTAATGTTAAAATTAATATTAATGCTAATTAATGTTAATATTAATATTAATATTAATATTCATGTTAATTTGAAGTTAATATTAATTTTAGTATTAATTTTAATGTTAATGTTAATGCTAAATTTAATTTAATGTTAATATTAATTTTAATGTTAATGTTAAAGTTAATATTAATGTTAATTCTAATATTAATATTAATTTTAATATTAATGTTAATATTAACCAGCTAAACCTGTAAATTTTGTTACCTCTCTCCACCATATCAGCATTTGCTAGTAGTGAGCTAGTACTAAGCTAGCCATAGAGCAATTTCGTATCACATAATATCAACTGGCACTTGCTTTGCAATCACTTCCCACCTAGGACTTTACTCCCTTGACCTTCTTGAATCCATCCATCTTTATTTATGTTATCTACCTTTTCCTTCTCTCTAGATTTCTCTCTAACCCATTGAAGATGCCTTCCTTTGTCTTGCTGATCAGCTTGCTCTCTATTCCGCTGCATATGTCTAACTCTGTAATATGTAATATTGTCCTCTCCCATCCTCTGTTGAATCCTAACATATCCCCTCTCTATTCCCCATCTCTCTCTTTGTCATTATGTTTTTAACATTAATCAACTTCTGAGGCAACCCTTTCTCTAGTTTGTACACATCTACCAGCACCACAAACTCTTCTACATCAATTATAGCTATCATATGTTCTGGAAGTTTAACCTCAGTTTCTCTCTTCAGTTTTACTAGCACTTCATAGTTGCCATTCCCCAGTCTTCTTGTGCCTTCTCTTGATTTAATTATGAAGTGATAGTAAAACTGAAGTTTGCCACCCTACGCCTTCTAGTGCCTTCCTATGCAAAATTCAAGTCCCTATCTTCTGAGCCTTCCAAACCATGGTGGCCCTGTGTCGAAATACCACAAATTTTATCTTGGTCCTGACAGAATGGAGAATTCATAATCCAATGCCAGACTCCACAATTTGCGAGCCTTCTAAAACCTTTACTACTGTTGACATCGAAGGCCTTCTGTTGTGATCACTCTGTAAGCACCACACCGCAAGTTTCATGATCTCAACTATTTCAGTCCCATGTATTTGCATATCTTTACTATTGGTCTGTCCACCACATCCGACAGCCGGTTCTCTTCCAGCTTCTCTTGCAGCAAACCGAGCAACTGAACACTTTCCTCGGGCTGCTGCGAATAGTCCGAGTTCTTTCTTCCACACGCGATTTCCGTAACCACAACACCGAAGCAGTAGATGTCAGCTTTTTCAGGGACTAACGATGTCGGCCACTCGGGAGCCAAGTACCCGGGTGTTCCTCTCATTCTCGTCATCGCACGGATTTGATCCCTGTCGATTAGCTTGGACGGTCCGAGATCGGATACTTGTGGCATTGGATTCCTCATCCAAGAGCATGTAATGTGGTTTTATGTCTAGACGGGCAATCCTTTGCCTGCACTCGTCGTGAGAATATGGCAAACCCTTGGCTATATCCTTTATGATTCTTCATCGCGCCTGCCGACCAAGAGCAGTATGATCTTGACCCTCGTAGAAGATGGCTCGAAATTCAGAAGCGTGTGTGATTTCTCAGCACCGAAGCGAATCAGCCTCACTAGATTGATGTGATGAACACTACCGATCGCTTCAACCTCAGCTAAGAACTCCTTTTTTGCCTTCACAGACACCATCCAGCCCGGTTAACCGCCAACTTTCATGCCATCGCTCCCAAAGCCACGTAGTCCGAAGCTTCCGGTTGAAGTTCTCAGTGGCCACTTTCAACCTGTAGAACCTTGTCTGAAGTACTGGTAACATATCGAACTGGTCTTCTTTTCCTCAAGGTCCTCAGCTCTCGTTTTTCCTCGCAAGTATCGCAATAATGCCAGTGACAAGAGAAACACCGAAGTGTTTAGACCAGACAGCAGAACCGTCTGCATCACGGAGATGCAAATTGCCGTCTGCAGAGAAGCTGCAGAAGAAGCCGAAGTCGAAGGAGGGACCGAAGTTTCCACGGAGGAAGAACGATCAAGAAGCAGCTTACTTCCTCCTGCATTGCTGCCTACTCAAAACTTGGAGATTATGTCTCAAGGAAGAACATGAGCTCAATTCTAACAGATTCAGAGGACCCATAGAAAGAGCTGTTACAACATTGAGTCAGGACTATACTAAACTTGGCAGCGAATATAGAGAGAAAATGATAAACAGCCTCTCTCTCTCTGCAAATGGAAAATCTCACTCTCATGACTCGTCAATCCAATGAATATAAGTCTCTAAATGGGGAGAAACAACCTGAAGCATGGGAAGGTTTGGGTCATAGTACATGATACTTTATATATATTATGAAATTCATTAAGATACAAGAAAACATCGGAGCAGTTTAAGCTGCAGAAGTCATGAAATTAGCACTGATGAAGGTCTGCCAATATGTCATTGAAAACTAAAGCTATTATTTATTTGACCGAGCGAAGCCCGTCTTTCATCAAAAGAAAATGCAGGAAAAAATAAAATTGAAGTCAAGCATGATTGTCAGTAGATGACAGCTTGACAACTCACACATATAGTAAATGTTCATTGCTGGATCTATCTCAATATGAAGTTGAACAACAAAAATATGGCTCCACGAGAATTATCAACACACTATATGCCATTCAGCCCCTCTTATTTGCATGACATCCCCGACATACAAGATATTCCCATTAGGGGATCCAAATACAAAAATATGCTATTCATTTAAAGAAGATTTACTACTCTACAAGCAAATAATGGAAGAGACAATGTGACAGACACAGCTAACTAAACACGTGAAAGGCTGTTAACTGCTTTGGTGTGCAATACTGTGAATGAATTATGTATAGGACTTTTCCCCCTGTATAATACAACGTGCTATCATCATGTACACCTCACAAGCATTACCATGACAAAGATGGAAAAGAGAAGGAACTCCCAAAACTTTAATTAAATTAGATATTAATAAAATAAATGAACTGATTCACATCGATAGAGTGGAATCACCAAAAACCTATAAACACAATTTAGAGACGAGAAAGAGGCTTCAGGAGTTCTGAACCTTCCAACTCATAATGACCTTTCACTTGTAGAGAGGAATAAACTCTATAATTCCTTAGATATAGCACATCCTCGAACAGCAAGCCAGTGCTCCACTACAAGATTTTTTTTTCTTTTTTTCTTTTTCCATCATTGATGAGCTATTCATACAGATGAAATTGCTTGTTTACGAAAGACCGACCCAATTGCTGCAAAAATTGTGGGGGTCTGCACCTGACCACATCCATGGGGGCAAACTTTTACCTGCGCTAGAAACTGTCAGAGATGGATGTGCATGAGTTCAGTCGATAGGCAAAGCATTGTTACGCAGCTTACGCCATGTAAACAAACAAAATTGACAAATAAACAAATACTTCAGAGATAGAGTATATGCTATATTACCATTTTGGTTTGCATGGACACTACTAAAATGTTACCACACAGACTCGAATAGAAATGTAAGACTTGGCTCTATCTATGCGTGGTGCCATTGTTTCAAAGCTCGAGTTTTCTGTAAGTCAACAACTTGTGTTCTCGTTAGATGGCTAAAAGTTGCATTTTGATTGATCATTTTTACAAGTTGGATAGACACATTTATGAACAAAAACTCGAATTATCTTGTGAAATAAATACATAAAAAATATATTCTAAAAGCATGATTTATAGGAGTAGGAACTAATAGCAAACACGGTAGAGTACAATCTTATATTATAGTTAGCACAGAGCCATAATGCTGATAAACGGAGCAGCATTTCTTTGTCAGTGTTTCTGGATGCTTGAGATGAAATGTGCTAAAACTTAGCAAAGATGGAACTTTAAGGAAAGACTGGGAAGTGAAACTGCAAACAGTAATTATATTGTCCGCTGAACATTCAGGAAAATGCAAAGAGATCTTACGAGTTAATCATGGAACATGTTGGGCATGCGTCAAGTATCATCATCATCTTCAAACTCTATCTCGTCAAGGATAACATATCTTGAATTTCCACTGGGAGATGAAGATATCAGTTCTCCATTTTCAATATGTTGGCCCTTTTTAAATTTTTGATACCTGAAATGATGACAAAAGCCAACCAAGACAAAACTCTTCAATTCAGAGCAGTAAAGATTTAAACTGCGGGTTCAAACAATTCAAACGAGTAAATTGAATGTGAATGTTGTCTCACTAATTGAGACTACTTCATATCATAATGAAATTTCAACTATAGTCTCAAGCCTCTTTTAGTTAATATGCAATCTATACAAACTTGGATTTATTTTATCTCTGCTGATTGTGTAATAAATGAATTTTAGGTCACAAAAAAAGGCCAAAAGATTCTTGTCGTCTCGGCCGCAGAAAGCAGCAGTGGATTTGTGCCATCGACTTCAGCAGGGAAGAGAGTATGGAGACAGCAGCCATGGTGGCTAACACACCTTTTGGGAGAGAGAGGTCTAATACTTGGGGACAGGATAACTGGTGTTCACGTCCAGACAGTTTGGTGTATTATTGCTCAGCAGCAGTTGAGTTGCTTTTCCATCTACTCAAGTTATGTAGTCTGTGTACGTAATTCAAGATAAAGATATGGTTATGTAACATTCAGGATCCTTTAATGATTTACTTAGTTCAACCCTAATTGATAAAACTGCTTCCACTTTTCTAACATTCGAGGGTAAAAAGAGGTAATTGATAAAACTGCTTCCACTTTTGTAACATTCGAGGGTAAAAAGAGGGTGGCAAGTACTTCTTCTATAATTTTTTTCTTCATTTCTTGTCAAGTTTGGATGTACTCCTGCCCTCGATTTTGCCGCAACAATTCAATGTTGGACCAATATTGGCTCGCTTGTTCAGTTAGCTTCATACTAACAAGTTGAATCTTCAATCTTCCTCGCATCGGACATGTTATACCACTTAAAGTGGTTGTCCATTCCTCTAATCCAATCTAGAAAGTATTGCGGATCGGGATAACCATCAAAAGATGGAGCATCAATCTTGATATTTTTTAGATATCGTTCATCCGAATCAAAATTATTTCCTCGATAATTCAACCGACAATTTGGAGATCGTTAATCGTCACGGTCCGTATAATGATGATAATCATTACGAGGGTTATGAAAATCATTACGATGATCACGAAAATCATTACGAAAAGGACTTTGCCTATGAGGAAGAAAACTTTGCCCCCGAGAATGAGGACTTTGTCTCCGAGGAGGGCTCTGCCTATATTGTCTTTCTACTGTAGAAAATAATAGTTGGGATGAATTTTATTGATGGACTACTTCACTACTTATAGGGAGTCTAGCTCCTCTACATACTACAAATTCCGATGTGGGACTAAAAGTCCCTTATTGATTCTCAACACTCCCCCTCAAGATGGACGATAGATATTAATCATCCCCATCTTGTTACATAGCTTTGACAAACTCAATGAACTAAGACCCTTAGTCAGACAGTCTGCCACTTGTTCTTCTGAGCGAACATAGTCAATCTTCAGTATCCCTTGTTCCAGCTTTTCTTTGATGAAGAATCGATCGATCTCGATGTGCTTCGTTCTGTCGTGCTGAACCGGATTGTTCGCTATACTTATCGCAGCTTGACTATCGCTCCGAAGGTGCAATGGTGTCCCCTTGTCTAGCTTCAACTCTGTCAGCAGCGCCTTTACCCATAGCAATTCTGATACTCCTAGAGCCATTGCTCTGTATTCTGCTTCAGCTGTCGACCGTGCTACCACTGACTGTTTCTTGCTTCTCCATGAAACCAGGTTTCCTCCTACAAAAATACAGTACCCTGTGGTAGACCTTCTGTCGTCTATGTAGCTTGCCCAGTCTGCATCGCAGTATCCCTCAACATCTGTGCATCCATTCTTCTTGAACCACAGTCCTTTTCCCGGCGTCCCTTTCAGATATCTTAGGATCTGAAATACTGCATCCATATGACCCGTTCTTGGATCATGCATATAGCGGCTTACAACACTTACTGCAAATGAGATATCAGGGCGAGTATGCCCTAGATAAATCAGTCTGCCTACTAGCCTTTGATACCTTTCGCGATCAACAGGCTCTCCTGCTTCTGCTCCCATCTTGCACTTCTGGTCAATTGGAGTGACTGCTGCTCGGCATCCCAGCATTCCTGTCTCCTTCAACAGATCTAGTACATATTTTCTTTGTGAGAGAACAATTCCTTGTTCACCATTACACACCTCGATACCCAAAAAGTATCTCATCTCTCCCAGGTCCTTCACCTCAAACTCTTTGGCGAGTTTCGTCTTCAGCTTAGTGATCTCATCAGCATCATCACCTGTGATTACTATATCATCCACATATACGCAAGTATAGTTATGTGGCCTCTTGCATGCTGGAGGAAGACCGTGTGACCTGCATTTGTCTGATGGTACCCCATGCCAGTGACAGCCTTTCTGAATCTGTCAAACCAGGCTCGAGGAGATTGCTTCAGCCCGTACAACGACTTCTTCAGTTTGCACACTTTTCCATGTGACGTTCCTTCACCTGAATCTGACACAGAGTAGCACCCCGGAGGAGTCTCCATGTAAACTTCTTCTTGTAGGTCTCCATGAAGAAATGCGTTCTTTACGTCTAACTGGTGTAGCTTCCACCCATAGTTTGCTGCAACGGAGACCAGTGTTCTTACGATACTCATCTTCGCTACTGGGGCAAAAGTCTCATCATAATCGATACCATATGTCTGGGTATAGCCTTTTGCAACCAGTCTCGCCTTGTATCGTTCAACTTTTCCTTCTGGTGTCTCCTTCACTGTGTAAACCCATTTGCATCCCACAGCTTTCTTCCCTTCAGGTAATGGCACCAGCTTCCATGTCTTATTTTTCTCTAGTGTCCCAAGTTCTTCCATCATTGCGGCTTTCCATCTTGGGTCCTTCTTTGCTTCCTGCCAATTCTTAGGTAAAGAAGTGGAGTCTAACGAAGTGAGGAATGTTTGATAAGTCGGAAAAATATTAGAATAAAATAGGTAGTTGGCAATATCATGTTCATAATCTTTATAACGAATAGGAGCCTTTCCCGCATTAATGCGAGAAGACCTCCTTAAGGGAGCAATGGGTGGTGGAGAAAGCATACCATCCGAATCGGAGAGATCCGCTTCTGAATCCGAGCGATCCGGTACGGGAGTAACATCTTCAGGAGTCGGGACAGGAGTAGACGAGGGACTTGGCACTATAGGCACAGGGTACGGCACAGTACTGGACCTCTGCTGTCTTCTTCTGTAAACTTGGAGCTCCTTCTCCCTTGTCTGCTTCTCCCCCTGCGTAATGTACGTATTGTCTTCTTCATCCTCCGTATCAGTATCAGTGATGTTGTCTCCCCCTTTCTGCCAGTCTGTCACGACAGGACAAGGTACCGATCCGACAACGACGTTTGGGCGTACTACCTCCCCCTCACGTCTAACATCCGCTGTGTGAGGCGTGTTCCCAAACGCAGAACCTTCGTCCGAACCATAATAAGGTTCCAGCTCTCTGAATGTAACGTCCATGCTTACAAACAGCTTCCGTTCAACCGGGCTCCAGCATACGTAACCCTTCTGTGTCCCGGTGTACCCAACAAAGATACACTTAAGTGCTCGAGGATCCAGCTTACCAACACCAGGCCTGTTATCGTGGACGAAGCATACACAACCAAATACTTTCGGAGGAACGGTGTACGCAGTTGTCCCCGTGAGCATTTCCAAAGGCGTCTTCCAGTCCAGTAATTGAGAGGGCATCCTGTTGATGAGATAAGAGGCTGTCAAGACAGCCTGCCCCCACAAAAATTTAGGGACATTCATAGCCAGCATCATTGTCCGAGCCACCTCCAGCAGGTGCCTATTCTTTCGCTCGGCAACACCATTTTGAGCCGGTGTATAAGCACCAGAGGTTTGATGCAGTATACCATGAGAGGATAAATACGCAGCAAACCTCTTATGGGTATATTCCGTCCCATTATCCGACCGAAAACACTTAACACGAGCATTATACTGTGTCCGCACCCGTTGATGGAAGCTTTGAAATGCCTCGAAAACATCACTTTTATTCTTCAGCAGGTAGACCCACGTTACGCGGGTAGAGCAGTCAATAAAAGTAACAAACCATCTATAACCGTTAACACCGTTTGTAGGACAAGGGCCCCACACATCGGAATGAATCATATCAAAAGCAACAGAACATCGATGCCCAGAATGCACATAAGAGCTTCTGGTATGTTTCTCCAACTCACAAGAATCACAAACTAACAACTCTTTATTTGCTTTTTGATATAATGACGGATACAGTCGACCAATAACGGGAAAAGAAGAATGTCCTACACGCTGATGTTGGAGGAGCAGCTCGGCTTCGACACTTCGACTTCGGACTTCCGGTTGGGCGTCTGCAACCAAAGATGCCAGTGCTCTATCCAGACCGTTCCTGTCCAAGTACCATAGACTCTTATGCCATGTGCCAGTGCCTAGTCGTCTCCCCATTCCCTTCTCCTGAAAAGTTACCTTAGGAATATCAAAGGAAACAATACAGTTTAGATCAAGGATAATGGCGCTAATGGAAATAAGATTGACAGGAAAGGAAGGAGCATGTAAGACATTAGATAGAGTGATGGAAGGAGTGCAATCAACAATGCCTTTACCCGTAACCGGCCTGTAGGTACCATCAGCAGTCTGAATGCTTTCTGGCGGCGTTAAAGGAGAGTATTCCCGAAACTCTCCTCGGGACCCCGTGACATGGCAAGATGTCCCAGAGTCCATAATCCAAGCTGGCTGAGAGACAGATGCAAGAGCACGCGGAGGTATACCGGCATTGGTTTGGGAGAAGTAAGTGCAGTAATCTCCTGTAGCGGACGGCGCCCCAGGAATGACTTGTCTTTCACCAGAACCAAGCTTTGAGCCGCGCATCTTCTCGAGAACTTCCCTCTCAAATGGAGTGATGTCCGCCAGCTGATTGTTCCCACCTTCATCCGCCAGATGCGCCTTATTGCCTCCAGAGTAAGTGCCCCTTCCACCACCGTAGCTGCCACGACCACCTCGTCGTCCACCGCGACCACGACCCCGACCATTCGAGGGAGTCCGTGTCGGTTTTGGGCAAAAGCGGATGTAATGCCCTGTGTCACCACAGTTGTGGCAAACGCCTCCCGTAGAAGGAGGCTGTGTGAAAGTGGCAAGAGCAGATGTGTCAACTCCGGCCTGCTCCCCCTGGGAGATACCCTTGGTAGGCATCAGCTTCAACCGTGCTTCTTCTTGTGCCATGGCAGCTATGGCGTCCTCTAATGCCGGCAGCGTCGGTTGTGCGAGAAGGACATTCCGCCGTTGCTCAAACGCTGGGTTGAGCCCCTTCAAAAACTTCATCATCCGTTGCCGCGAAATATAATCCAAAAATTTCTGGAAATATTTGGCAAAAGTCGGTTCAACCTGAGCATCCTCCATGCCAAGAGGATCATAATGGTCAAGATCAGACCAGTACTTCTTCAACAAGGCAGCGTACTCAGAGATGGTACGATCGTCTTGGATTACCCTATCGAGCTCATCCTGCAGTTGGAAGACTCGCATGGGGTTACCCGAACCGGAGTACATGTCCTTCAACGTTCTCCAGATATCAGCAGCTCCCTCCATTGCTTCAACGTTACCCGACACTTGGTCGGTCAAAGAGGCTGTCAACCAACCAGCCACGACATTGTTGACAATGTCCCATACAGCAAACTCCTTCGAGGAGTGATCGACAGGGGCCGTAGTGTGGCCATCAACATAACCAACCAAGCCACGTCCCTTCAGCGTCCGCATCGCCTGCCGCGACCATTTCAAGTAGTTGGTCGTGCCTTCCAACTTCGTCTCCAGCTTGTCCAACTTCTCCATTTTGTACGGTGACGGATCCACATCAGTATGGGTCACGCGTGGGGTCGCCTCCGGTAATCTCTTGGTCAGGAGATCCTCGACCAGGGCCTTCATTTCTTCTGCTGTCAACTTCTCATAGATGGAATCCATGACTTCTGCAACTGCAATCAGTGAGGTGTTGTTGTTTCCGGAGTCGTCTTCTTTGGAGTCGTCTTCGTCTTAGTCAGCTACCGGGGGGAAACAACAAAACGAGATCCCTCACTGATATGTCGTAGTTTATACGACCAACTAGAACCGCGTCATGATAACGCGTTCGGACGGCTCAAGGATAACCAACGTAGTTGTGCCTCCTTGCATGAGACAAACCAGAGGTATACCAGCCGTGCAGAAACGATTGTAAAGACAACGTTTCTGAGATACGAAGATCTAAAGAGATTTCGTATTCGTAGCAGAGCTTCTAAAAAGAAGGTACTAATTCTCGAAGGCAACTACAGAGATCTTCTAAAGAGAAGGAACTCTGATTCTCGAGGCAACTACAGAGATCTTCTAAAGAGAAGAAATCTGTTTTTCTTTTTTTTTTCTTTTTTTTTTGGAAACAGCAAAAAGAAAACCCTAAAAAAGGTGCTGTAGCAGCAGTAAAGGGGCGGGTTGGGGGGGGGCGGGGGGGGGGGGGGGCGGCGCTGGAGGGGGGGAAGGGGGCCGGCGGGTCAGTGGGGGGGGGGGGCGGGTCAGCGGGGGGTCAGCTGGGGGGAGGGGGGCGCGGGTCAGCGGGTGGTGGGGAAAGGGGGATCGGGGGGGGGGGGGGGGAAAGGGGGGCTGCTCCGGGAGGGGGGGGGAAAGGGGGGTCGGGGGGGGGGGGGGCTGCTCCGGGAGGGGGCTAAAATTTTTTTTTTTTTTTTTTTGTGTGGAGAGAGCGAGAGAGAGTTATGGCTCTGATACCATGTAGAAAATAATAGTTGGGATGAATTTTATTGATGGACTACTTCACTACTTATAGGGAGTCTAGCTCCTCTACATACTACAAATTCCGATGTGGGACTAAAAGTCCCTTATTGATTCTCAACATCTACCCTATCAAATCTTTTTCGGGTCTTCGTTTGGAAATCTTTGGTTTCCTTTTTGAAGTATATTGGAACATCATGTTTGTATATTAGAATAAGTATATTGGAATATCCTGTTGGTATATTTGGTATGTTAGAATATTCTACATGATATTCCACAAAGGGTTTAATGTAATGAGCAGGATTGTAAGGCTATATATAGCCATGAGATTATCAATAAAATTCACACAAATATTCAACATGGTATTAGAGCCACCAAAAATCCTAGCCGCCGCCACCTTTCCCAAACCCTAAAGCCTAATCGTCACCGCCATCGCCATCCGCACCACCACAGCCACCGCCGCTGCACGCCGCCCCCGCCGCATACCGACCCCGCTGCCACCAGCCGCTGCACGGCCGCACGCCTGTAGTGCCCCGCTCCGCGAAGGCACTAAATAGACAGAGAAATCGGATTGCTGGCTCTGCAACAGAAGACAATTAATCTGGGTGAGTGGACGAAGTCTCATTTGTTGATTCGCTTACGCCTAATAAGAATCTGAGTTTTTGATTGAATGCTTTTGTTAATAACAAGATAGTAAATCATTGAGTATGCTTTAAGAGAATCCACATGTTGCCAAGCTAAGAACAAGAAAAGAGATAACCTGTATGCTAAGAAGAATTGTTGCCTGCTAATAAAGAAATGAATGTTTGCTTTGTTAAATCAAACAAGATATTGTCATGCTAATATAGATCTTTGTTCTGAATATGACTCATTATCATGCTTGATAAGAAAAGAGAGAAGCTGTTGGCTATATGATCCGAAAAGAAGAAAGGCACGAAATGAACGTATCGTACATCTGCAAAGGCATGAAAAGAACATGTCGTCCATCTAATCACAAATCTGTCTCATCTGATAGAACTGCTAGAGCATGCGTATGGTCTCGGACAACTTGTTAACAAGGAAAAAATTTGTCTCTCGGATGGAATCTGGGGGTGCCTGGACCACTCGGCCTAGGAGAGATTAGGACCTCCATGTGAAAATGGGAGTCGATATCTGAGTCCTTAGCAACGAGCTGAACCGGAGAGTCACAACGGCTAATCATGGGATTTCCCATGGACCATCATATAGATAGGTGTTGGTTGGTGCAGAGCTGAACCGGAGAGTCACAGCTGCCAATCAAATCTGCATGTGTCAAGAATGTTTAGCTAAGAGCTAACAATGCAGAGACGAACAGAGAACAATGTTGGTATTATCATGTTTATGCTAATCCTTGTCTTGTGCAGGGATGGACCGTCGGCTATGGTAAGAATCAATTAAAAGTGATATATATGTATTGCTTGAGTTTGCTATATGAATTGCTTGCAAAGATTAATCTGTTATAAAGAAGTGCTATGTTCCCTTTAAAGGAAAGATATGATATCATGCTTATGATTGTCCCTAAGAATTGCTTGAACAGATAAATGAATATGCTCATGAAACACGCTGCGCACTCTACAGAAATGAATAGTCATTGTGCTTGAAATGATTAGTCCCTTGTATGCTTGAAACGAAATGAAATAAAATGTTGGCTTTTCAAAGATGTTTTCAAAGAATATAAACTGACTTTGTATGCATGAAATGAATATAGGTAAAAGTAGCAAGATCACATCACAAGAAATGTTTTTTAGTGTAGGTAAAAGTAGCAAGATCACATCACAAGAAATGTTTTCTCACTAAATGAACAGTGATCGTTTCAGACAAATGTAGCTCTTTGTTCACAATCACCAGTATGCTGATATACTGACCCACCATTAGTCTGCATGCAGGTGCAATATGCATCGAGAAGGATAGTCCGAAGCGATAGCCCGAGCCTCATCCTCAGGAGCCAGAAATCAGATAAGATGCCAAGAGATGACATCTGTTGCAAGAGTTGGTTTTGTATATAAAGGGATGTAATGTATGGGAACG
Source organism: Iris pallida (assembly GCA_029216955.1). NCBI lineage: Eukaryota > Viridiplantae > Streptophyta > Magnoliopsida > Asparagales > Iridaceae > Iris > Iris pallida. The sequence goes on along the minus strand of JANAVB010025400.1, from coordinate 6,250,918 downwards.
GGATCATTGTAATCTATAAAGTTCTAAGAGAATGTAACCTTGTATCAGAGAGAATCGAGAGCTTGTAATCTGTTCAAATGAAATCAATAAAGAGAATTGTTTCTTGTTACCATTGTGTTCAATGCATGTATTCTGAAATATGTCCGCTGCTGCTTCAATTATCTACAATATGTTCCGCTGCGGATTGTCAATCTTGTCTATCTTGTCTTGCTTCAGGTCTTGGCCTTGTGCAAGCGCAACTTAGGCTTGCACGGCATCACGCCTTAGCGAGGACGATCGGTCTCAAAGAGTCCGAAGCGAGGACGAAAGGACTCTGTGGGATCGGGGCGTGACAACGCCGACCACCTCGCGTGCGAGCAGGCCGCTACTCCGCGAGCACCTCCACCGCACGCGCGCGGCTGTTGCCGCTGCTGCTTCTCGCGACGGCCGATGCTCAGAGACACCCGTCCGACGGCGTCCACTCGCCTGTCAGTCGGCCCGCCGCCCCCACTACCGCGAAGCCGCGGTTTCCGAAGTCTCCTGCGGGGTTATTCCGGACGTTGAAGGCCTAGATCCGATAGGAGAGAGACATGATAGGATCTAGGAGAGGATAAAGAGGACGAGCGTGAATCGTAGAACGGGTGTGAGGTGATCGGAGAAGAGGATCGATGGAGGAGATCATCAAGAAGCTGGACCCTGCGGAGGTTGCAACGTTGATGAAGCTGATAAAATTGTCGGCTGGTGAGAGCGCGACACGAACATCGACAAAGTTGGAGCTTCCCTCCATCGATCTGAAGCTTGATGGATAGCTACCTACATGAGTTGGTCACGGCGGGTGAGGAGAACCCTCGCAGAAAAAAACCTGGAGGGTTTTCTGTCAGGAGAGAAGACAGCCGGATGAGGGCTCGACTGGACACGACGAGTGGAAATCCACTTATATGGTGATCTACATTTGGCTTCTCAATTCTTTAGTCCAGTCGATTGCCGCCACAGTGGATGACATCGAGATGGTGAAGGACGTGTAGGAGAAATTGAGGAGGACCTACGATAGTGTAGGGAACAACTTGCGGGTTTTCCAGATCAAGGAGGAGATCGACGACACCGTACAGGGAGAGAAGACGGCGCAGGAGTATGCCACGGAGTTGGAGCGTCTGTGGTTGGATTACGATCACTCCTCAGAACGGGCGAGCTGTAGGGACTCCGAAGTGTAAGGAGAGACATGTATGTTTGCAGGAGATGACGATGAAGTTCCTTAAAGGGTTGGCTGCAGTATTTTCTCAGAGGACAACACTACTTCTAGCCCAACCGAAGATCCCTACCCTTGAGGGGGCTATCTCAGCCATGATCCAGGAGGAGACTCGCATCAAGCTGCAGGCAGGGACAAGTGGTCCTCCTGAAGTAAAGTCAGCATTAGCGGCTACTAGTTCGAGCGACACAGGGCCCAAGGGAGAGCCCTGGCAGCACAACCGGCAGTGCTACAACTGCGGAAAGATGGGACATCATCGGTCTGTTTGCACCAAACCACCTAAGGAGGGAGATCCAGGTGGTGGATGTGGACAGTTCGGTGGACGTAGACATTTTATAGGACGTAGCCGTAGTAGTGGGGGTCGACGGGGTGGTCGAGGAGGTTATCGAGCGAACCTGCTAGTAGCAGAAGGGGATGAGGGAGCTGGTGGTACCTTACTGAGGAGGATCTGGCACTGATGGGCATGCTGGAGGCACTCAGGAGGAAGCAGAGAGCGTCAAATAATGGAGACATGAGGAATGGAACCGAGGAGGCGCCTACCTCATTCTTCGCTGGAGGCAACGCCATCATGTATGCCCATCCATCAGAAGGTACTGACGACTCACTCGCCATTGCATCTATGTCTTCCCTTAAATCGTCAGACTGAATTATCGACTCGGAGGCATCTCGGCATGTGACGGGGAATGCTAGTGGGTTCTCCTCCTACACTCACCTAGCATCGGCAGACATCATTCAAATAGCTGATGGTACTTTCCAGCCAGTAGTCGGTAAGGGTACTGTAAATTGTACAGGTTTAGTAAAATTATCCAATGTTTTGCATGCTCCATCTTTTCCAGTTAGTCTTTTGTCCATCAGTTCTATAATCCTCCAACTAAAATGTCTTGTCTATTTTGATATTCCTAAGTGATCTTCCAGGAGAAAGAGACGGGACGAAGACTTGGGACTGACACTTGACATGAGGGACTGTGGTACCTAGATCGAGAAGGGTTGGATTCAGCATTGATGTCTATGGCAGATAGGGCATGAACGGGAGGACTGAAGATGAGTGCCGAGGATACATTAATACTCCACCATAAGAGGTTGGGACACTCCTCTTTTACTACTTTAAGTAAATTGTATCCAGCTATTTATGAGAAAACAAATGAGGAGAAACTAGCATGTGATGCATGTGAGTTAAGCAAACTTACTAGGAGCTCATATACTATTACGGGTCATAGGAGCTCGTCTATTTTTGATGTAATACATTCTGATGTTTGGGGGCCATGCGCCATTACTACTATGAATGGTTACAAGTATTTTGTTTCCTTCATTGATTGTTCTTCTTGTGTCACTTGGCTGTATTTGATGAAGAATAAGAGTAATGTATCCACCTGTTTTCGGGACTTTTATAAACATGTCCAGACTCAGTACAGGACTGTGGTGAAGGTACTGAGGTCTGACAATGGGACAGAGTATACCAACAGAGCACTTGCGGAATACTTGTCAGTCCAAGGGATACAGCATCAGACCACCTGTGCATACATACCAGCACAAAATGGAGTAGCAGAAAGAAAGAATAGACACCTTCTGGAGGTGGCAAGAAGCATGATGATCGATATGAATGTCCCACAAAGTCTGTGGGGGCATGCAGTGTTGACAACAACTCAACTAATCAATAGGATGTCCACGAAGGAACTGGGATGGAAGTCTTCATGTGAAATATTGCAAGAAAATAATAGTAGGATACTTCCACTAAAGGTGTTTGGCTGCGTGTGTTTTGTGAAGGACAACAGACCGTTAGTTGAGAAACTTGATCCTAGAGCAGTCAAGTGCATCTTCGTGAGCTACTCAGCGACTCAGAAGGGGTATGTGTGCTGGAGCCCAATAGAAAAGAAGAAGTTTGTGAGCATGGATCAGGGAGGATGAGCCATACTACCGTCAGGAGGGAACCTCAAACAACTCACCTGATACTGCAAGTATGAGGTGAGGGATGAGATTGGTGAAAGCCTGGTGACCAATTTAGGCGTATGGCATGGAGGCGCGGTTGAGGAGGAACATGGGGAGGAGATAAGAGGTGTTAGGCCCATGGCTCAGAGGGAGATACTTACCTACAGCAGGAGAGAGAAGCAAACTGCAGGACCCGTACCTACAGTGCCAGTGGCAAGTCCCTTGCCTGCGTCCTTCTCGACTCCTGAGACACCTACACCACCACCAGATTCTCCTTCAGGTGATATCATTCTTCCTACTCCTCCCACACCTACTCCTCCCACACCATTATCAGTATGGATGATCACTCGCAGCAATGCAAAAAATCCTCCTGTTAGATATGGTTGGGACCTTGCTTAGTTTGTTTCATATGATCATATCTCCTCTTCTCATGGAGCATTCATTGAGTCTTTGGATAGTATTAGTGTACCTAACAATTGGCAGGTTACCAAGAACGATCCAAAATAGAAAACGGCGATGCACGAGGAGTTGGGGGCTCTTGAGAAGAACCACACTTGGGAGCTGGTAAAACTGCCAGAAAGGAAGAGAGTAGTCGGATGCAAGTGGATCTTTATTGTGAAGCAGAACCTAGATGGACAGGTTGAGCGCTACAAATCTCGACTGGTGGCAAAAGAATACAGTCAGACGTACGATATTGACTATGACGAGACCTTTGCACCAGTGGTGAAGATGAGCACTGTCAGGACCCTGATTTCTCTGGCAGCAAATGGTGGATGGAAGCTACACCAACTGGATGTGAAGAATGCATTTCTTCATGGAGATCTAGTAGAGGAGGTGTACATGGAGATACCACCAGGATTCGGCACTAATCAGACAGTGGGTGTAGAAGCTCAAAATGTATAAAATATTACCATGCGCCATTCATAGATGGCGCCATGCTCAAATCATCAGATGGTGCTGAGATCAGATGGCGCACCATATCAGATGGCGCTAAGCATCACATAGCGCCAGCTGCCACGTGGCCGTCTTCATGGATAAGCCAAACGACTGTCATCATGACTGACAGCACGTCAGTCGAGAAAAATCTCCTCGAATCCAGAGTGCGCAGCGCTCGAGGAGAATTGTTAGAGTCGTCATAATTGCACTTGTCGTTTACTGTGCGCCATGTAGAATTGGCGTGAAGTAATCGGTGCTTCACAGTTTCAAATGACTAGCGCTTTCTCGCAGATAGCGCAGAGCATGCGCCATCTATCAAATCAGGCGCCAATCGACCAGATCATCATCCAGAAGCAAGATGATGTGGCGTACATGCCACTAATCTCGAAGAACGTGCATGCCACACTGCCTACGACCAGGCGCATCTCTCTCATAGAATGCCACGTGTCACATGCAGTTAAGCAAACCGTTCGCGCAATAGGTGATGGTGCGCCAATCAGTACCATGCACCAATCAAAATAACTACTTAACAGTTATTCCAGAACTCTATAAATAGAGTTCATGATCATTTTTCAAGAACAACGAAGATCATAGACCCTGAAGCCAGAACTCTCGTCTCTACGGCAGCAAGTTTCAAGGCGTTTCTTCTCCGACATCGCATCGTCTAAGGTATAAAGTGATCGTTTTCTGATCAGATTCCTACAGTTGTACTTTCGAGAATCAAATTGTGCCTTTGTACTTTTCTTTTCTTAGCTTGTAAACTAGTTTTCTTGGAAAACTTTTGTTCTCGCAAACAAAATGGCGACTCTGCTGGGGACGACTTTTTCCTCTGACGAGAAAGTGACAACTCAATGCGATGTTGCGTCGGTCGGCACAACGCATAAGACTTTGGTCGTACAAGTCGACCAAACTGCCTACGAAGCAATGATTGGCGCCGGGGGCGCCAAGCGCGCGGCTGCCAAGCGCGCATCTACTGCTGTCTCTAACGGCAGTTAGACTCGTGCTATCTGGACTCCGAAATCCATAAGCGCACCAATCACTGTTGTTCCTGCGCTAAGCACGGGAAAGCGCTCTTTCCCAACTTTGAACTTGGTGGAATGTGCGCCAAATGCTATTCCTGCGCTAAACAAAGGAAAGTACCCTTCCCCAGTTCTAAACTTGGTGGAATGCGCGCCAGACTTTCTGCGCCAAATAAAGGAAAGAGCCATATGGCCATCCCTTACTCCTCCCCAACTCTGAACTTGGTGGAGAATACTGCCTTTGCGTAAAACAAGGGAAAACGTCCTATGGCTACTCCCTATTCTTCTCCAGTCCTGGACTCGGTAAAAAACCTATCTGATTGCGCCTCTGTGCCAATCAATGCCAGAGCACTCTTGAACAAGAATTTCACTTCCAAGAAAGTAAATTCTACTCAAAATGCACTTCCTGCTGCTCATCAACGTCGTGCCAAACACGTTGGAACAGTATGCTCAAAGCAACAAGGCATCTTGTCCACTCCTCATCAAACTGGCCAATGTCAATCAGGCCAAAGTCAGGATCTCCCTACATTGCGCATAGCAAGAACAAAACAGGAAAAACTGATGGTGTCTCAGACAGACAGGCAAGTGGCGCATAACTTTGACATGCGCACCTATCTTAATCAGCGCATAACAGAACTAACTTCATCAAGTCATATGGTGCACATAGTGCAATCTGCGCAACCACCAATATGCGCACAGTGAAGGCTTCTAAGATTAAGAACCCTCTCACCTATGCTAATGAATTCTGCACTTCTCTGTGCACACAGGGGACACGGAAACTCAAGAACAGAAACCATGTTCCTAACATAATCAGAGAACATATACCTGCTTCTTCTTCTCGAACTCCTGTTATTATAACTGATCTCCGCGAGATTCTTGTACAAAAGCGGAAGATTGCACGACCATCTCACACACATGTAACTCCATATCAGGAACATCATTGTAATCAGCACTATGAGATAGTGATCAAGTGCTGCTGTCAATCAGCCAAACGATCTGTCTTTGACCGCTTGAATTACACTCGGACTCCTGAACTAATTATGGTGGACGAAGATGAATTGTTGTATGCTTCGGTCAAGATGACGTCCCGCAATACTGGGGGTGAAAAACGTCCAAGACGTAACGTATCCCGCAATCCTAGTTAGCAATACCTTGATCAGATTCGTCACTTCGGTGAAGGAGTCTACCAAAACACAAGGTCAAGAAGCCGAGACTTCCTCGGTTAAAGAAATCTTACTGATTCCAACCGAGACTTTCTCGGTCAAAGGAATCTTCCCACTCCTCATCTTGGAGATAGATCTCTACCTGACTTCGATGCCGATAATGAAAACTCCGATCAGACTATCTTATCCACCAGTTCGTCTTCGGTGGCCAGAGAAGTGACTGCTTACGTCACTAACGAAGAACAAGACGCTTCTAGCTCTGCTAATCAGGAGCAACGGATTGCTGGTTTAGAAGCCAACCTGAAAACCATGGCTGAAATGGTTACAAAAATGCATGCTGTGATCATGACACAACATGTTGTTCCAACGGTTGCGAATCCAATTCCGACCCAAGAACATGCAACAGTCTCTGCACCGGTCAACACCGACTTGGGGGTACAATCCCCTCTCAATGCTACCATCCCAACTCAGGCTACCCCTAGTCAGTCTGGTGCTGGAGGTGGTACATATCATGCGGTTTCACCTCCTAACACATCAAACCAATTTGCTACTCCTCAAGCATCAGGAGACCCTCTTGAGGCAGTCAAGCTTCTACGAAATCAGTTTGAAGCTTCTAAGCAAAAAGATGGTCTACAAAAGTTAGGGATCAAACAACCCTATCCTGTAGAGTGGAAGGAAGTTCCATTTCCACCTAAGTACAAGCCGCCAACTATAATGCTATTTGACGGCAGTACATCTCCAAGTCAGTATCTCAATCATTTCGAGGTGATGACTGAACAACTTCAACAGAACGATGCTCTACTCACTAGAGTATTTGTCGGATGTTTGGCAGGCGTTGCCTATGACTGGTATCGTAGCTTGCCAGATGGCTGCATAACATCTTTCGCAGCACTTAAACAAATGTTCTTGGAATGGTTCTACGAAGGAACAAACAACATGACCATGTCGGCCCTTATCAAGATCAAACAAAGGCCTAATGAAACTGTTGAACGTTTCATAGAGCGCTTCCGTCGCGAAACACTCAAAATACCTTTGGGTACTCCAGATGCACTGACTATAGATACATGCAAATCAAACTTGTTACCTATAATCAGCATGTGGACTGGACCCACACAATTCCAAGATTGGGCCTCCTTCATAGTAAGTGCCAGGGCAGCTGAGGACAGTGCTGATAAATTCAAGCAGCTAGGCATTCAGATGCCTAACCTCGACAAAGATGAACATCCTACTACCAGCAATAGTGGTCGTCAAAACAACCGCAAAGGCAAAGAAGCCTTAGCCATCAATGTAGGTCAATCAACATCTGCAACAACAACACCTCCGCAGAGAGCACCACGTCCCAAGGAGGAGTATTCCTTTGATGAAGATGACATTTTGAGCATATTTGATTGTCTAATCAAGAGCAACAAACTTCAACTGCCTGAAGCTAAACGGCCAGATGAAGTAGGTAAAACTGACAATCCCAAATATTGTATGTATCACAGGTTCTTAGGACATCCAACCAGGACGTGCTACGTACTCAAAGGGAAGATCCAAGAGCTGATCAATGCCAAGGCAATCACTCTTCAGTGACTGCTAATGTCGTCTCCCTACAGTTCGGTGACTTCCCTGCTCAACTGGTTCAGGATGGTGTTGTTCCTATTCCAAAGACTACCTTGGAGATCGTCAACCTTCCGCCAGCACGAAGCGACGGTCTTGTACCTCTATCAACCGACAAAGGGGAAATCATGTGGATTCATCCTGACTTGATCGCTGATTTTGAATCAAAGACATCTGCTCCTTCTACCAAGTCAAGAAAGGCAGCCAAGTACAAGTCATATCACATGACATCATTGGGCGGTCATCTTCCACCTTTAGATGCTACATTCGTTCCAGAGGCGGCTTCACCTTCCTCTTCCAAGACGGTGGTACCAAAGCTAGAAATCAAGTACCAGCCAGAATTCCATCGGTATAGTCAGAAGTTCCGCGAACTGATGATGAAGATGGGATATGATTTACGGAAAGCCCCTGGCTTGAACAATGGAAAAGGGTCTCTGATACCTCTTTTTCAACGTCTTCAGGACAACCAGTCCCGTGTCGGCCTGGAATTCTGGACAGATCATTCATCTCCCCAAAAGAAGTCTTCCATGAGCAAGACACGAATGAAAGATTGCAATATGGTTTCTTTCTCACCTGTCCCGAAAGAAGCCATGACTGGTACCAGATCTGGGAGGCTCTATCTCAGAGACTATCCAGAGGGACAGGAGAATGTTGTCACTCCTCCTTCCATCTCTGATGCTCCTTCTACATCTTCTCTTCCTATCTCCAATGTTCCTTCGACATCATCGCCCCAAGCGGAACATGTTCCTCCCAAGCTGACAGCAGCCGACAAAGGCAAGCAGCCGGCCCGCTTTGAAAAAAGCTTAAAGAAAACTATATTACAAGGACTCGAAAAATCGTATAATTTTGACATTGGCTCAACTAGTCATTACTCCGGCAAGATTATCAATTTTCGAAATCTTGCGACTATCGAGAAAAACTCGAGAAATATTAAGTGAGGCTTTGATGCAAGCCAACGCTTGTCTGGCCTATCTCAAGAAACCAGATGAAGAACCTGTAGCATGCTCTCATTGTCATAGCGTGATGGAACTGATTCCCAATATCACCTTCACTCAGGATGACATGCTACTCGAAGACAATCGACATGACCGACCTCTCTACTTCACAGGGTATGTCGACACAATGAAGGTCGGCCGCATTCTAGTCGACCCTGGATCTGCACTCAACATTATGCCGAAAACTCTATTGGATGTGCTGATGATCCTAATCCATAACCTCTCTACAACAGTCACGACTATTCTGGGGTTCAATTCTGGAAGAAGCGAACCGTTGGAAAAGATTCGCTTAAAGGTCTAAATTGGCAATCTCCGCACAAAAGTCACATTCTATGTGATTGACAATCACGTTTCCTACAATGTATTGTCAGGAAGATCGTGGTTGCATGAACATAACATCGTGCCATCAACCCTCCATCAATGCTTCAAATATGTTGACGACAACGGAGAAGTCCGGAAAGAAGTGGCTGATCTTAATCCCTTCCGAGGTATTGAAGCATATTATACAGACTCCAGAATGTATAAAGAATAGTTTATGAAAGTCGTACTGGCTATGGACACTGAAGAAGACCGGAAGAACAATCCAGTTGAGGTCCTTGTAATTCCAGTCAAGGGACGTCCTTCTCGTCCCCCATCTTCTCAGACGCCGACCATCAATCTCTCCTTCTACCAAGCCTCCTCCTGCTGAAAAGACGGAGCACAGAGAGCTCACCTCTTCTGAGTCTCTTGTTATCGACCTTCGTCGTTACAAATCTCCTACTTCTCCTCCTCTGTAATTAACCTTAGCAAGTCATCAGCCAAGGTTAAAAATGTTGTTATAAATATTGAAGCAAGTATCAATAAAGTAGCATCTCCTTTGCAGTATATTGATGTCAATTATTATACGCAACATTACTTAGAAATGTTAGACAATTTTGAACCTCTTACCATGGGGGCAATTCAACCCTTCCAAACTGAGGTATTATTAGAATCTATACAAAATTCGTTCTTCCTAATTTCCTCCCGGAAGAAAGATGAGCAACCTATCCTTTTCAGCAAAGGACTGAATCAAAAGGCTACATTTGATAGCGACTCTGAAAACCATGGTTTAAAGTATCGGCCGATACCGATCCGATACGGCCGATACTGATACGGTTTGGCATGTTCCGATCCGATACCGACCGATACCAAATATTGACCGATACCGACATTGGGGGTCTTTGTTCCGGTCAATTCGGCAAAGAAAATTAAACAAAAAAGACAAATCAACAAGGGTTTAAAGCATAACAAGGTTGTAGAAGCATGTAAAAGAAGAAAATCACATCTATTGTGTATGTGTGTGTGTGTGTGTGAAGAAAATCACATCTATTGTATGTAAACCAATCGGTAAGGGTGACTACTATTTCATTTAATTTCAAAACTACTAAGAAATAATACTGAAAATACTTAAAATTATGCCTAAATGTATAAAATATATGTTTTTAAATCTAAATAATTTATTAATAATTATTTGTTTTTCGATACCAAAGTCCGATACTCCGATACGATACCGTCGATACTACCGATATCGTCGATACCAATACTCATAGGAATAGTCCGATACCGATTCCGATACCGATATTGTGAACCTTGCTGAAAACGATGATAGCGGACGAATCCAATTACGTCGTTACAGTCAACAATCCAAGGATAACATTCAAAAGATGGGCTACAATTTCAAATTTGGCCTCAATGGCGGTAAAGGTAGGCGAACTCCTATTCGCATATCCGTCCCAAAAGGAAAGTCGCTGCAATACTATAATAAAACAAAGCATGGGTTAGGCTACACTACGCCAATCACAACCCCAGATATTTCTGAGTCTGATAAAGAAGAACGATCTAATTCTTCTAACTCTTCAGCATAGGTCACGTCTATCGAGTGACTCTATCTTCCAATATGGTAACCGCTGAGTTCTCAGAGGACGATAACGACTTCACCGAGACCCCTGAAACTGATCCATGGACACAAAGGATGGATACACAATGGGAACTTCGTTTCGAACAGCGTGAACCACCCACTGAAGATTAATTAGTCCAGATCGACGTCGAAGACGAAGCTTCTCCAAGGCCGATCTTTATCAGCAAAAGTCTTCCTGAAGCAGACAAGCAAGAGTTAATCCAGCTCATCAGAGAATACATTGACATATTCGCTTGGAGCTATGAAGATATGCCGGGGCTAGATCCCCAGATCGCTACTCACAAGCTCAACATTTTGCCGAATACTAAGCCAGTCAAACAACAACAGCGTCGATTCCGACCTGATATGAAGGACACCATAGAAGTTGAAGTCAAGAAGCTCATTGCCTGCGACTTTGTCAGGGAAGAGCAACATCCAGATTGGGTGGCTAATGTCGTCACAGTTATGAAAAAAAACAAGGAAGGTCCGAGTCTGCATCGACTTTAGAGACCTTAATACAGTTTGTCCCAAAGATGAGTTCCCTCTTCCGATCACTGATGTCATGATCGACAACACTTGTGGGTTCGAACGAATGTCTTTCATGGACGGATTCTCCGGATATAATCAGATCAGGATGAACCCCGAAGGCAAAAAATATACATCTTTTCGCACTCCTATGGGGGTCTACTGCTATACAGTTATGCCATTCGGTCTCAAAAACGTTGGTGCTACCTATCAGCGGCCATGAGTACCATCTTTCGTGAACATTTACGGAAAACAGTGGAGTGCTATGTTGACGATATTGCTGTCAAAAGTCGTCTAAAGGAAAATCACATCCAAGACTTAAGAACTATTTTTGATCTAATGCGTCAGTATCAACTCAAGATGAATCCCACCAAGTCATTCCTGGAAGTCTCTAGTGGCAAATTTCTCGCATTCGTTATTACCTCTAAGGTATACACGTTGATCCCGAGAAAGTCAAAGCCATTCAAGAGATGCGTCCTCCACGCAACCTAAAAGAGCTACGAGAATTCCAGGGACGACTTTGCGTACATCAGGATATTCATCTCAAATCTTTCTGGACGCTGCAGACCGTTCACTCAATTGATGAAGAAAGGTGTGTTTTTCGTTTAGACTGATGAATGCCAGCAAGCATTGAAAGACATAAAGCGGTACTTGGTGAACCCTCCAGTCCTAGTTCCTCCAATCACAGGAATACCCTTCCTGATGTATGTTCGAGCAATGGATCATTCCCTGGGTGCTCTCTTAGCCCAGAAGAATAATGAAGGTCATGAGCAAGCAATTTACTATCTCAGCCGCACAATGATTGGTGCTGAACATCGATACAGGCCAGTGGAAAAAGAATGTCTAGCCTTAATGTTCGATGTCCAGAAAATACGACATTATATCACGGGTCAGACCATTCATGTTATCTCCAGAGTCAATCCTTTACGAGTTTTGATGAAGAAGCCTAGTACACTCAATTCCAAACTCGCTACATGGACTATATTGCTAGCACAATATGATATGGTCTGTGTCCCATTAAAGTCTGTTAAGGGTCAAGCCCTAGCTGACTTCTTGGCTGCTCACCCAATCCCTGAGACTTCAAAACTTTACAATGAAATTCCTGATGAAACTCTGTAATCTAACATGACTTCAGAAGAAATACTTGCTTGGCGTCTATTCTTTGATGGTGCATCTAGAATTGGACCCAATGTTATCATTGTCGCTGGAGTTGGGATCGTTCTTGTATCTCCCAAAGGACTAGCCATTCAAAGAGCTTATTCTCTGGATGAACCATGTTCCAACAATGTTGCTGAATACAACGCTCTACTCATCGGTCTTCAATTAGCTAAACAGTTGGATATCGAATATCTATAAGTATACAAAGACTCTAAACTGATTGTCAATCAGGTTAGAGGTACGTATAAAGTTCGGCATCAAGATCTTATCCCATACCAGGAAGCTGCAGTCAAATTGGCTATATCTTTCAAGGGTTTCTTCATTGAACATGTACGACAAGCATGCAATACAGAAGCTGATGCACTTGCTAATCTAGCAGCAGTATTAGCGATTCCTGTAAAAAGACAACAGTTAATCGTCATCACTAACAGGAAATTATTCTGCATTGAGAATAATTTGAATGTTGAATCCAGCAATTCAGTCGAGATTTGCACTACTAGCGAAGACTGGAGAACCCCTTTCATCGACTTCGCGGTACATTATATCTTGCCCGAAGACCCTAAAGAAGCTACATCGATTCGCCGTCGATCACTTCGATTCTATTACAATCACTCTTCCAAAACGCTCTACCGTCGATTATTTGATGGTATGCTCCTACGTTGTCTCGCGGGTGCCTCACGACGGAGTCTGTGGTGCACATCAGCCCGGTCCCAAGCTTCAGGATCGGATCCGATGCATAGGATATTATTGGCCCACCATGGTGGCAGACGCGATTGAATATGCAAGGAAATGTAGAGCATGTCAGATCCATGCAGATTTCATTCACCAACCATCAGTATTCTTGCATCCGACTACAACATTCTGGCCTTTTGAAACCTGGGACATGGATATCATCGGTCCTATCAATCCACCATCAGCTAGAGGACATCGGTTTATCCTAGCTATAACCGATTACTTCTCAAAATGGGCAGAAGCTATTCCCTTAGCAGAAGTCAAGACAAGCAATGTCATCAGTTTTATCAAGCATCATGTAATCTATCGATTCGACGTTACTCGACGAATTATCCATAACAACGGACCTCAATTCGTCAGTCAAACATTCACTCGATTCTGTGATGACAATCGAATTAACAATGTTGCTTCGAAGGCTTATAATCCTGCAGCTAACGGTTTAGCCGAAGCATTCAACAAAACAATCATTAAGCTTCTCAAGCAGTTCGTTTCTACCAATAAACGCAACTGGAGCGAAAAGCTTGGGAAATGTCTATGGGCCTACCGTACTACCGTACGCACTCCGACTGGCTGTACACCTTTTTCTCTGGTATATTGGTGCGAGGCTGTCTTACCATTGGAAATTCAAATTCCATCTCTGCGGATCGTCATTGCCAATGCGCTAATAGTGGAGAACAATCAAACCCGTATCTCGAAAGCCTTCAACCGTAAAGTCAAAGTACGAGCATTTCAAAAAGGCGAGCTGGTTCTTACCGTCAGACGTTCTATAACTATGACGCATATGAGCAAGGACAAGTTCGAGCCAAAGTGGAAATGTCCCTACGTCGTAAGCAAAGTTTTCTCAAACGGAGCTTATCAACTAATTGGGATGGACAGTCAAATCGCTATGATGTCCATCAGTAGCAAATTTCTAAAAAAAATATCATGTCTGAAAGTGTATACTATGTTTTCCAACAAATATTGTATATACGCAAATCTTTGAATCATTATCTTTTGTTCACTCTTTTCGTGAATAAACCTATGAGTAATAGGAAATCCCCAGCGAAATCTCAACCAGATTTTATGGTGAATCTTCGAAAGAATAACCCATAAACATCTACCACAACATATTATCATCATCTTTTGGAAACTGAGTTGTTTTAAAAGATATCATATTCTTGAGTACCAATTGTTCAAGAATATTCAACAGATATACGGATTCACGTCCACATTACCTCTGAATTCTACTATCTGTATCTACGACTTGTCATTTCCACATTACCTTTAAAAATTCTGTTGTATGTATTAAACGACTCACTATTGATAAATGTTGTTTCAAAAAGATAGCATCACAACAAATGAGCAAACAGAAAGGTTCTTTTTCCATAAAAAGGAGTAAAGGACTACACTTGCAAAAGAAGAGAAAGCAAACTACAACTTAGAACATATAAAAGCTACATCAAAGCAGGAAACATTGAAGACAAGAAAGATATTTTTATACATTTGCCCGAGGATGGCCATGCTGGGGCAGGTACCACTCCCTCAACCATTGTGCATAGGAAGGCCCTAACTGATTAAGATCATCCATAGGAACATGGTGATTGGAGCTTCCGGTGCCACTGTCCTCTGAAGCCGGCTCTTGCTTTACGAGAACTTCGATTTTAGAAATTATTTTCTCCTTAATAGTCACCGACTCTTCTTTGACAAAAGGAGACAACACTTCCTCCTTGACGGCGACCTCAGCTTTTGGCGTCACCATAGACGTTGTTGAAAGGCAAAAGCAAGGTTCACAGTATCGGTATCGGAATCGGTATCGAACTATTCCTATGAGTATTGGTATCTGCGATATCGGTAGTATCGGCGGTTTCGGATTGGAGTATCGGATTTTTTGGTATCAGAAGATAATGCAGAAAATTATTGTGATCTATGATTAGCATGCATGTAATTAATTCAAAGTCAAATAATATTTCAAAAAATTATTGTAATCCACATATTCTAATTTTAGCACAATCCTAAGATTAATATAGAAATAGTTGTTTGTGTAACTTCAAGCAGAATTATTTCTCAATTTTGTGGACAACAGGAATTAATAATATATTAGAATTTTTTTTAGAGATTGATGGTTCCTAACAATATTTAATAAATTAAAAAGAGAAAAGCAACTGGCACCTGGTAGAAATTCGATCGTCAGTTGATGTTGGTGGTAAAGAAGATCGTTGATGGCGACGATGGCAAGCGACATCGACGATGGTAAGTGACGATTGGAGTTCCAGCAAAGGGGAAAGTGGCGAGGTTGACAGTGACTCCGGACAAATGATGGTGGTTGGATTTTTTTGGAAGAGAGAATCAAATATATTGAACTAGGGCAGGACCCTCCGCATCTAGGTTCGATTGGACGTCACACCTCAATCACAAAAAATGCACGAATAATTGCTAAAGCAAAAATTATGCATTTAATATTTTTATATTTTATTATTGTCTTTTCTGTAATAGACTAGTCCTATTTATTAGGAGAAGCAACTGAAAAGAAAAGTGAAACTTTCGATGTGGGACTGAAAAAATAGTAAAATCCAACTAAAGGGTAGCTACTAACAAACCTAGAGCTTATCCAAATAAAATAAAATAAAATAAAATAGAATCCCCATATCAAAACCAAATCTGGTTGGTGGTGGGGTTCACCATACCACGTCTTCCGCGTCTCGTGTACACACGCCAAGGATGACTGGTGTGCGTCTCGATGCCCTCATCAATTTGCCTCTTCCCAAAATTAGTCTTTATTTCTCAATCTCAATCTCTCTACCATATTACAATTATGTTCCCGTCTTTATATAGGCATGATAAAATCAATTACATGATAATTGCAAATAATTTAAAATAATCCTAAAGGTAGAAAAAGAAATTATATCAATATCATAATCTTATCTAAACTTAAAATGAAATAAATCAAATATAAGAGAATTCTAACTAATCTCAATTTACCCACATCAAGTTGGCTCAATAATAATGAACTTATTTCCTTTAGGGAAAGTGAGTACAATATATATAGGAGAGAGTGTTAGGATTTGACTCTTGTTTTGGACTAGAATAAGAGTTAAATTTAACTACAAGTTTACATAAAGTTATCCAATTTACTAATCCTATAAGAAGTTGTAATGCTTTGGATGGTCTTGTAGCTTCCATTCATGATAATGTAGCTTGGTGAGTGTTTTTTCCTTCTTTTGTTTCAGGGTTTTCTTAGAGCTTGTTTACAATGTTTTGGTTCATTGAGAGAAATTTATGGATTTAGGGTTTAATATACTTGATTGTAATTTCATGTATTAGTAAAAAAAAAATCTTTTCTTCAAAATGTCAGGTTTCTTCGTATAATCTTAATAACTTGATTGTAATTTCATGTATTAGTACAAAATCTTTTCTTCAAAATGTCAATTTTCTTCGTATAATCTTAATACTATTCTTATAACAAAACGATATATGTAATAATTTTTTCAAACATGGTTCTTTTTATGGTAATACTTACATTATCATTTTATATGATTTGTATTTTCATATTCACATAGATTTTTTTTCTTCCAATAATTGAATTCTTGTGTATGTGCCGGACTCTGAATACATTTTCAATTTCTTGTGATATGATACTCTTTGTATTAATTTTCTTATTTTAACCTAAACCGACCGATATTTGTTTTCCCATTTGAATTAATTTTACTCATGAGCACTTTTCCTAATTTAATACTAAATTAAATTTAGTTCATTACTATTTTACCCCTCCTCACCAACCCTCATCTACCATGACAACTCACCATGTTTCCAATACAAATATAGTTTTCTTGTCATGGCAACTACACCCATTAGGTGGCACTATGTCATCATTTTCTCCATGACATAACCATTATATTCCCTTCTCTCTCTTCCACTCCATTTCATTCCTTCTTTTCTCTTCCTCCTTTCCATTCCCACCCGAGACCAAGAAAATAAGGAGATGGTGGTCGACCAAGAGCAAGAGAGGAGGAGGAGAGAATAATCTTTCTTCGTGGACGAGGGACCATATCGAGGTCTTGGTTCGATAGTTTTACACCGCAAATATTAGGCAAACCCCTCCCCTATTATTCCTCCTGATCTTCTAATCCGTCATTCTTTGTCTATGCAAGTGCTACTTTCCTCTTTTAGTTCCTTGCAAATACTTATTACTTCTGGATTTCCGTAAACTTAATCATGCCAAATCAGAAAACTAATTTCAAATCAGAAAGTACAATTTGAAATCCTTACGACTATATATATATTATGTCCTATTTTGCATAACCAGTTTGTCCGGAACACTAAGTTTAAATAACTGTAAGTGCATAGTTTTCTAAATGTGTTCTTGTCATTGTAGTTTTCTTCCGAACCGTTGTTGTGTAAACAACATACTTTTAGTAATATGTTTTTAGACTCATTTAGCGCATTCAAAGACGTATCCGAAACTATATGATATCGCTGAATTTGCATGTTGGTGCTATGATTTACATCTTGTTAAACATAGATGTGATAGTGCACAATTCTGTCTTGTTCCAGAATTGACACATTCTGGTAGAACAGTCATATAGGTCATAAGTCCTAATGACGAAAATTTTGTGTGTATTCTTAACTCATATATAAGGGATGTTTAGTTGGTAGATTTCCAGAATAATGTCAAAAAATGGAGTTATTCATCTCCAAAGTCATAACACGACTTATGTTTTATGCAGCCCAAACTTGAGACAATTTAGAGTGCACAAGCTAAGTTATAATTCCTGATTACCGGAAACTTGTTGGAGACTAATTAACGTCACTTACTAAGACTGATTTGTATTTCACTTTGACCAATACAAAGTTAACATCAGTAGAGTAGATGGTTTTGTCACATTGGCTAGAGTATGCAAAGACTTTGAAATTAATTGAAATTCAAAACATTGGTAATATTAGTATAACCAGAGACTCCCTTCGGAGGTACGACGAGCTGTCATGTTGTCCAGAGGATCTCTAAGGAGGTATGCCAAGCTATTATGTTGTCCAGCTTCTAGAGACTCTCTACGAAGGTACGTCGAGCTATCATATTGTCCAGAGGCTCCCTATGGGGGTATGTCAAGTTATTATGTTGTCCAGAAACTTACCTGAATAATTATATTGTCCAAAAGATTACTTGAATAATCTTGATCTCCAGAAACCTTACCTGAATAATCATGTTGCCCATAGACTTTACACCGCTCTAGTATGATACAACTTGTGAAGAGATCCATGTGTCGGATTAGAATAGAAATCGATTTTCATGGCACCTGATGACAAGTATACAAAATTATTGTTAAGGACTAGAACCTGTGCCTGGAATTTGTTCCTTGGAGTGTTATTAATTGTAGGATTTAATAATTAAGATATTTGTATCTCTTCCTTATCTCCCGGATCACAATCTCGTTCTCTTTTGATTCACATCTATATTTTATATTTCTCAAGCGTTCTTTGGTCCAGGGCTTGCATGTTGTTTGACGACATAGTATTTGTTCACTATGTATGGAAGTGAAATCAGAGGACTCTCCAATCATATAGCTTGAAGGAGAAGTGCAACAGGAATACAAAGCCAGAGTCGAAGACTCTCTTGTAGTATCTTTGTGAAAGATAAAATCTGTAAATGTCTATATAATTCTATTTGGGGGGTTATATTTGGAAGGGTTAGACTCTAATTAGACTTTTTGAGTGTAGAAGTTCTCTTATGTATCATAAGATATGTTGATGATTAGTTCATATTTGTCCTCTAGTATCATTATCCTAGAAATTTACATGTGACAATGACAATGCAAGTATGGGTACTGAGGTATTCGTAGGTTGCGTAGCCTAGGATGTCGTTACGTACTTGGCTCACTGTATTTTGGGAGCTGGGCGTGACAATATCAGAGCAAGGTCCGAAGAGGATCATCGAGGTGGATACAAAATTGGTGAGTTTGAAGTTCGATGTGGAGAAATTCAAAGGGAAAATAATTTTGCTTTGTGACAATTGAAATGCAAGACTTACTGGTTCAACAAGAAATGTTAAAGGTGCTCTTAGGGAAGAAGTGGGCATCTATAATATCGAAAGAAGATTTGATAGAGTTTGATATGAAAGCAGTAAGCATGATTTGATTATGCTTATAACATTTTTGGTTATGATTCAACGAAAAATTGTGGCAAACATTCTTGGTTATGATTCAACGAAAAATTGTACAGACTTCAAAGTCTCTACATGACAAAGCTCTTGACAAATCAGTTATTTATAAGATCTCAATGAAAGAAGGTACTTTTCTTCATGAACATTTGTGAAGTGACTAGTACAGAAGTGAAGATTGATGATGAAGACAAACCCTTAATTTTTATTAGCATCACTGCCATCGTCATATAAGCATTTAGTTACTACTTTACTTTTTGCGAGAGACACTATTACTTTGCAGAAGATGCAATTGTTGTTTCATTGTCTAATAAGATTAAGAAGAAATCATTTGGTATTACCAAGCCAAAAGATGAAGCATATGTAGCAAAAGGATAGAAAGAACTTTCAGAAAAAAAATCTTTCAAAAATAATTATTACAAACTAAAAGGACGTACTAGAGATTTTGCAAGACATCGCAACAAGAATTGGAGTAAGCGAAGCTAAAACAAAACTTACAAGGCTGGTATTGCAATGGAAGAGAGTCAAGAGACTGATGAGATTTTAGATTCGGGAAGTTTCTATAATATGTGTTTGAATCGAGAATGGTTTGATACATATGAAGTTACAAATGACACTTTGTATATTGGTCTTGTTGCATGGAAAATGTCAAGATTAGGATGTATGATGGATCGTGTATGGAATTTGAAACAAAATCTTCTCTCTTCGAACTTCGGATTCTACAAGCTGGAGAAATACTATCGAAGGTGGAATGATGAAAATTTGGAAGGGAGATTGTATGGTATCAAAGGAAAGAGAATCAGAAACTTTTATGTGCTAGAAGGGGATACGTTAGCATTGATACAACCGACTTTGGGTAGTATTTCTTATGCTCTAAACATGGAGGAAACTACTACTCAAGGTTGAGCTACTTTACAGTTTGTTTGAGTTGGTAAGATCAATTGTCCATTTGACTTAAGAATCAATATGCTTATGGAGTGAGTCAAGGTGGAGATTGTCACGATTTGACTCTTATTGGACTGGGATAATAGTCAAATCTAAATATATGTATATATGATTACTGATCCTAAAAGGAGTCGGACTGCTTTGATGGTCCTCTAATAAATAAGGCTATTGTTTAATGTAGCCTGGTGAGTTTCTTTTGGAGGGTTTCTTGGAGCTTGTGTTTAGGATTTGGGTTTATTGAGAAAAAATTGTGGGGTTAGGGTTGTAGAGACTTTATTGTAATTTCGTTTTAGTACAAAAATCTTTTCTTCACAATTTGTTAGTTCATATAAAATATTGTTTTCACAACAGAGTATCTCCCTTCCTAGAAGTTTCCCACTATGGGACTAAACTAAGAGTAATAACTAATAAAAATAGACAAAATGTACAAAAGGTGCTTTCTCTTAAGTAGGTCTCGTCGTCAAGGTTTTTATAGATATCAAATAACAAAGAGCTTTTAAACTCTTGATAATGATGTAACTAAGCCATGTGATGAAGAATAAAATTTGCCAATTACAGGAGAAATTTCACTTACTTGTACCAATTGAATAAGCTAACACCAATCATAATTGTAAGAAGCCCAAGTCCTTTTAACAAAGTAAATTGATCGTGGAAGTAAAACACGGCCACCTGAAAAGAAATAATGTCTTATAACGATATTAAAAAGATCTTGCTTGCCTAATAATAATAAAAAACAATAATATAGAGTGTGTAGTCAAAGGTTTGATCATGTGAATACCAATGGCTTATTTTTAACCATACGATAGAGTGTAAAACACAATACATAAACATGTGATCAAGAATCAATCTACTAGATAAGCAAAAAAGACAAACAGGAACAGAGTTGTAGATTATGATTGCTTCTGTTCATGCCAAGAGAGCAAATGGAACATTGGCTAGCTGTCCAATGATCTATTCACAACTACGATTCACAATTACAAACAAAATCTTAGCTGTCTGAATGATCTATGCAGTCCAATAGACAAAAACATATAACTGAGAAAATATGATTATATCTAATCAAAAGACTGCAATATGAATCTCAACTAAATATTAACCATTATATGTAGGAAAAGAAACCTGTTTACAAAAAAGCTATTCGACTATCTGAGGATCATTTCAGTTAAGATTTCTCTCCAGACCTTCAGATGAGAACCATGCAGATCCTGCCACCTTGCATGCCTGACATCCATTCTGAAATGGATGTCATTCCTTATGAAATTTTTTACTGCTTCCCTTTGTCTGGAAACTTTGGCCTTGCAAATCTTGGAGGTTTCCTCCTTAGTTGTTGCATGAGGTTAAACCCTATGACTACAAAAGGTGGGTCTACCTATCCACTAACTGGTACTCAAACTCATGTCAGCACCATCTGTTGCATATAGCTGTCCTCCCTAGGAATTTGGCACCGACTCATAGATGGTTGATATCAGCTTGACAGTCGGTTTGTAAAACTATGGCCAATGTCAACCTTAAGTCAGGTTCCCAAGCTGCCCATGTTCTTATGGTATATGCTCAGATGATCATATGATAAGATGGACCAAAAGAATAATTGACATTGAGTTAGCTTCCTCACCTGACAAAGCTTATTTAGAATTCACTGACAAGCAAAAGTTCATATTACATGGAATCCCCAAGTCTTTTTTTTTACTAAATGGTGGGAATAAAATCCCCTCCGTGTTCCACTAATGATAGCTAACGAAACAAAAACCCTAGTGCAGGTCACCAGACAACAGAAGATAAAAACGAACACAAGATACGAAGCAAAAAACGAAACTATCTGCCAGCTAGCCACAAACTTGCTGCGACTAGAATCCTTCACTTTCATTGATACAAGTTAGTGACTAATGTCTACATCTTGAGCTTCCCCTTGTCTTGAGTGTAATCCCCAACTCTATTGAAAGACTAGCACACCAAAGACATTCATCAAGGTGTAGCCCCTCAGAGTAGTACATCTGCCTATAGAATCATAGATGTTATATTTATAATTATGTTTCAGAGAAAGAGTGTGAAGACATTATTTTCTCTTAGGAGGTAGAGGTAGCTACTTTATCTCTTCTTACACTCCATCTGTCTTTCTTTCCTGTTCTTACATCCACTTTTTGGGCCTTTCCATGACTCGTTAGTACCAATATAGGAACTAAAGATAAATGGAAGGTGAGGTAATACGAATAGCTCAAAATAAGAAAGGAAAAGGAAAAAAGTGTATTCACAAATATTAAGATCCATGGAACAATTTAAGTTATACAAACTAGTAAGCAATTTGAATGATTAGAATGAGATTTAATAGCATTAAGTTAAGAACAAGTTAGATTACGTGGCCTATTCAAAAGCATGAGGTCACAACTTTATACCAATATAGTGACAGCTTCCTTCACAACACCAGCTATTGTGACTGTTACTGCGCTGGTTGCTGAAACGAGAATATATTCAGTTAAAACCTGCATCATGAAGAATAATGAAACTGCTTATTTGAGAACAGTTACAAAGTACTAAAGGATGATTAGAACCACAAAGATGGTGATGAAAAACTACAAATACAACATATGTGAGAGAGAAGCAATCTTAAAGGACAGTCGATGTATCTTACGAGCAGAATTAATATATAGACCATACCATAAAAAATGCCAACGACCCTCCTATAAGCATCAATAGACAACTCCGTATTATGTGCCATGAGTTATCAAAGTATATGTTCTTATGAAATTCATGCCAAGGATCCATTACAAAGGAGAGGAGTGCCGTTGCTATTGCCATCACTGGACTAACATATCCCATCAGAATAATTGGATTCTTCAAACCTGCATCACATCAAGATTTTTTAAATTTCATATATCCAGATCTAGAAGATGCAAAATGAATTTCAGAAAATTAATGGACAGCCCAAGGGATACATCAATTTGATATACATGCCAATCTGGTAGATCAATTGTCACAATAGTGAAAGAGGATGTAATCCTCTATTTTCCACAAAATAAACTTCGTTTGCATGTGTTTATGTAATTACAGGGATCCAACCTTCATAATTATGGCTTCTTGCAATTAAATAAGAAAAATATGGTAAGATGCTTACCATAGGCCTCTTTCTTCATGCCAAGATGGAAGGAACATACAAAGAAACAAGAATTTAGGTCAAAATTGAGAACAAAGATGAAAAGTGAAGTGTGAATAATAAAAAAGATCACTTAGTATTTGATAAAGTCTTCAAAAATTTCATCCTGAAAATCTTAAATTAAAGCAGCTAAAATTGGATGTAAAACCAGAACAAAAAAAAAGCCTTTCTCAAAATGAAATTGGATGTAGTGGTAATGATAATAATACCTGCAAAAGAATCTGAGTCATTGACCAGCGAAAACCTGACATAACAGCAGCGAGCATTACAAAAATGAACCCCCAGAAATCAAATTCGGTCTCCTTGGCAACTGATGATTTTGTGTCAGTCAGCAGGCTATCATTTATAGAAGACTCATAGGATGATCTTGAAGACATGAAGTATGAACAAGTTTACCTGCACTTTAGCAGACAATTTGAAGTTTAGTAATACAAATATTGAAGTGAGAAACAAACCAGAAACTAAATGCAATCTGTATTGCCAATGCTGCTAAGGTGAAAATAGCACATTTATAGCTTTTGGAGAAATTTTTTTCACAAGGTTACTATCAAATTGAAAATGAACATGTCTAATTCCTAGGATAGGTGAAGTGTTCACCTCTGACATTTACAAGTCAGCTACTCTCGGGCCCAACTGTTTCGTCAGCCTGGCCCACTCAGTCGCTCCCTCACCGCCTAAAAGGCTGCAACTCACTCTCTAGCCACCTAGAAGGCCGCAACTGTCTCCAACCGCCAAGATGGCCACAATCCGTTGTTTCTACAATTTCTCTCCGAACATGGTTTGATTGTTATCTAAGCTCTAGCTTGATAGAAGAATGTCTATCTTTTCCTCTCTTTAGAGTTCCAGTGATGTCACGAGCAATGTCATATAGGCTAGCTATTATCTAGTTGTCTTTAGATTGTATCTCTTTATAATGTTTGTCCTAGAGCCCTAAGGAAATTATCCAATATTTTCCCAATGTTAGACTCTATTTCTACAACTAGAAGTGAAGAAATTTAATTAGTCACTTTTGCAACATAAGTTTCACAAGTGTGTTATAAGTCGTAGGTTCATAGAATATTATTTACTCGTTAAGATAAAATGACATAAAATTCCAACACACTTGTGTGGTAACTAGGAAGACACTGCTAGTGCTATTGTTTTTCTTCCACTAAAACTATAACACCCCCCCCCCCCCCCCCCCCACCCACCCACCCCACCCACACACACACCTTTTTTGTTTTCGCTCCCGGTTTTCCATCTTGGAGAACGAGTTATTGGACACTAAATTAGCCGGGTGCCAAGAAGTGTTAGAAACAACATTGAAATGCCGATAAGGGGGGACTGAAGTGAACAATCAACAAGGATCAGATTTGAAATCAAATATACTTCAAATCATATTATCAGGTTGAAAACATCAAGCATTGGGTTATCTATATTCCAAGAGAATATAGATCTATCATCCATCTTATCACATTTTTCCTTCAACATTTATCACAAAAATAAGATTACTATTATTATTTCCTTTTTATTTTGTGGTGCTGGTGCTGGTGGTGTGTTTGTGTGTGTGTTTTGTGGTGTCGGGGGGGGGGGGGGATTTGTCGTAGAGCAAAAGAAAAAGAAAAAAATTGGATGCATAATAAATTCTTGTAGAAATCACAGCATCTAGATGCATCTGATCATGTACCTGTTAGTAGAACGCCTATGGAAATGATGAGTATAATCCCTAGAAGCTTAATGCTAGGGCTCTCCAACCTTCCAAAAGTACAAGGCATCTTTAGATTGATAGCAAGCATCAACATAGAGAAAGACAAGTAGAGAAAAGGAACCACACAATTATAGATGAACACCATGGCTACATAAGACTTGGAGGTATTGGTACATGAAATGGTATAGTACACAGAAATTATAGTATAGCAGAATTAAAATAAAGATTAAGAAACTTGTAATGACATTTACCTGATTAATAAAGAAAAAAACTTAAATTTCATAGTGTTACTAAGACTTAATACCAGATCAATAGGAGAAATGGTTATATTTGGCAGAAAATGCTATGACCTAAGGGAGAAAGAGCAAAATAGAAACAAGTCAATGCTGGAAAAGCCAAGTGATTGACTGATCCAGATCCTTCTATCTGTTGGCCGATAGGTGAAAATTGACTTGTGATTATGTATTGCAAGAGTAGAAAGATGGTCGCAAATAACTTGTGTGGATCACTGTTCACAATGAAATCCACATGATATTGGCATTCATTAAAATAGGAAAGGTTCAAGGAATAGTTGTGCCTAAAGAGGAAAGGACACAAGTTTCTTGGTATGTTTCATTCTGGGGTGAGTGGGTCAAGTCTACCACTTCCTAGATCTACTAACCAAGAACCTTGCTTAACTTATGTAAATAGAATTAAAAGATTGGAAAATGTGGGTTTAATTGTATTTTCAGCGAGTTTTGAAATATCGGTATCGGGATCGGATCCTTCCTATGAGTATCGGTATCGGAAGCGTATTGGAGTATCGGATATTTTTGGTTATGAAAAGCTGAAAAAACAACAATATACATTAACTAGAAGAATATTTGATATGTTATTTTAACTTAATTTCATAAAATAGATTTATATAGTTGATGTTATACGATTACATTTAAAAAACCCAAATAAACACTTAACTTAAGTCTTGACCAACCTTGGACCCTGCTAGAAAATAAGTTGGTCAGACATGGATGCACCCAATAAATACTGTATATATTTTTTTTTTTGGAAAAAGGTTAAATTTTATTCCAAATGCAACGCAATAATCTTACAACATACAATCATAGTGGGACTCCCACTCTTTAGTTTCCCATAGCATTTATATCGAATTCAATGTTATGGAGGATGTCTACAGGAAGGGTGATTAGCCCCTCAAAGATACGACGGTTTCGTTCCCTCCATACATGCCAAACAGCGGCAGCCAGTCGAACTCTGACTGTCCGGAACCAGTCCTGCCCTCTTCCTCTGCTATCTCGGAGTGCAGTGATGATGTCCCCAACCCCCTTTCTTGAGTCACATCCACCCAAAATACTGTGTGTGTGTGTGTATATATATATATATATATATATATATATATATATATATATATATATATATAGGGTCCTTCTACAATACATTCCATGGAAAAAATTGTATTGATACATTCAAAATCTGAACCATTGGATGTTGATCCAATGGTTCAGATTGAATAATAGAGTAGGGAACATCATTTAATGCTGATTTTGACTTTTGACCTCTATTAATAGTCTAAGAAAAGTTATTTAATCCGAACCATTGGATGAACATTCAATGGTTCAGATTTAGGATGTATCGATACAAATTTTTCCATGGGATGTATTTAAGAATTTTCCATGTTTCATATATATAAAAGATTCGGACGGCTATGCGGAGGAGGATGAGGGAGGGAGGGGAGACGGACCTATGGCTCGATCCGTGGATCTCAGGTCAGTCTCTCCTGGAGATTCTGGGTCCCCAGAGGGACGGCGTGGCATACAGAGGTCTGACTTGTAGGCACATCATCCGTGGTGGAGTCTGGAGGCCAGAGGAGTATCGTTTCACAGCTCCGTTAGGGGAGGAGATCAGACGAGTGCGGATCACTCCTACGGCACTGTCTGATGTCTGGATTTGGGCCCCTCCTGGCCGCTCGGAGGGTGCAGGGGAGTTCAGATTTAGCAGCTGCTACGACCTTGTTCGCCCCCACTTCGATGATATGGAGGAGTACGACTTTGTCTGGGGGAAGGGGCTTGCCAGGAAGATGCAACTGTCTGCATACAAACTGGTGCTGGGCCGGTTGCTTACTAGGGACAGACTGCTTCGGTTCGGGGTTTCTGTCCCTGACCCTAAGTGTGTTTTGTGTGAGACAGATAATTAATCCATTGGGCATCTGTTCTTTCAGTGCCATGTGACGTGGAGCATCTGGGCAGAGCAGAGCCGGAGACACTTAGGAGGGGTTGGAAGGGAGCGTGACTTCAGAGAAATCCTTAAGTGGATTGGTGATTGCAGGGACAAGGAGCAGAGCTGGGCCAGGCGTGCTAGATTGAGACTTGCTGCTTCAGTTTGGCATGTCTGGAGGGAGAGGAACCGGTGCATTTATGAGGGACTGTCCACCCCACTGGTGGGCATCCTTCATAACATTGAGTCGGATGTACTAGTAATGTCCCCCTGAGTTGGGATTGTATCTCTATGTTGTAACCTTATTGAGATGATTGTGGAATAAAATTTACCCCTTTTCCAAAAAAATATATATATATATATATTGGAAAAAGGTAAATTTTATTCCAAAGCAACTCAGTAATCGTACAACATACATTCAGAAGTGGGACTCCCACTCATCAAGACCTCATAACATTTACATCAAATTCGATGTTATGAAGCATGCCCACCAGAGGTGTAACCAGTCCCTCGAATATTCGGCGGTTTCGTTCCCGCCAGACATGCCAAACCGAAGCAGCCAGACGAACCCTGGCGGTCCGGAACCAGTCCTCCCCTCGACCTCTACTATCGCAGATTCCCGTAATGATGTCCCTAATACTCTTCCCGGAATCGCATCCTCCTAATATTCTACTCTGCTCCTTCCAAACTTGCCAAGTCAGGTCGCACTCAAAGAAGATGTGTCTTATAGATTCGTGCACCAGGCAGCACAACACACACTTAGGATCTGGGACCGGCACTCCGAAAGAACTCAACCGTCTCTAGTAAGAAGACGACCCAGAAGGAGCTTGTAAATGCAGAGCTGCATCTTCCTGGCCAGGCCCTTGCACCATACGAACTCGTACTCAGGACTCTGAGGAAAAGCGCGACGGATGAGATTGTAGCAACTCCGAAATTGAAACTCCCCCGTCCCCGGGGACGCACCAGTCGGCTCCCAAATCCACCGATCCGTAGACAAGGCCGGATCTATGGGAATAGTGCTAATGATCTCCCCCAGCTCCCCGGTAAATCGATAGGACTCCGGCCTCCACTTCCCATCGCGAATGATCCGACCACACGCCAAGCTCTGCCTGTCCTCCTGGTGTGTCTGAGACCCCCTAATGTCCAATAACGAGCACCGATCTATCCAGGGATCCCGCCAGAGGTCCGTTTCAGACCCATCCTTCATGACCCTCCTGATAGCAGACTTTAGAATCCTCCTGTGTCTCAGGACAGTCTTGAACGAGACGGAATAATTGTTGTCAGTAGTACACGTCCAAAAGTTGTCCTGCTTCACATATCTGCTATGCATCCAGGCCGTCCAGAGAGACCCCCCATTAATGAATTTCCATGCCAGCTTAAGCGCGGAGGCCTCCCGAATCTCCAGCAACGGCCGAATTCCCACTCCTCCCTCCTTTCTGGGACGACAGAGCTGTTTCCAGGAAATCGCATGCATACCCCCTCTCCAAATGAAATCTGCACAGATCCGATCCACTTTCCTGACAGTGGCGATAGGAAGGAGGATGGATTGTAGCCAGAAATGAGCTACAGCTGTAATCACGGACCGTACCAGCTCAATGCGTCCACCAAATGACAATCCCGAGGCTTGCCAACCTTCCACTCTCCTCTGTACGTACTCCACCAAACTATTGCAATCCTGATCCCGCGCATAGTTGACCGTGAGGGGTACTCCTAAATATCGTACCGGAAGATCACTCCTCTCGATACCCAGCACGTCAGCCCGCTCCTCCTTCTGGGGACATAAGGAGTTGAAGTACACCCGGCTCTTCTCCCTGTTCAGCTGGAGGCTCGAGAGGGAATGCAACTCACCCATAATCTCTGCAAGCGTCTGCATACCCTCCGTCGTCGGCTGGATAAACACCAAGAGATCATCAGCATATATGAGATGGGTAACTGGGGGATCCACCCTCCGGAACAGTGGGACCAGCCTCCCACGGTGTGCTGCTAAATCCATCAGGCATGTGAAGTATTCCATAACAATCGTGAACAGGTAAGGAGACAGGGGGTCGCCTTGCCGAAGCCCACGATTACTCTGGAAATACCCATAGGGGATGCCCTGTATGAGAACCGAGAAGGTGGGGGATGTGATGCACTCCCGGATCAGGCCAACCCAATGGTCCCCAAAACCCATAGCGGACATCAGATGGCAAAGGAAGTCTCGGTTGACCATGTCATACGCCTTCCTCAGATCCAACTTCACGCAAGCCTTCTCCCCTCCAGGTTTGTTGAAACCTCTCACCATCTCATGGGCCAGGAGGCTGTGCTCAGCAATCGACCTCCCCTTGATAAACGCAGCCTGGTTCGGAGATACCAAGTCCTGCATGATCCCCTCCATACGCCGGCACATAAGGTGCGTAATAATCTTATAAAGATAATTACAGCACGCAATAGGTCTGAAGTCCGCCAGCGATGTCGCTCCCTCCTTCTTAGGCACCAAGGTCAGGAATGTGTGATTCAGCTCTTTCAGCAGCCTCCCTTTGGTAAAGAATTCCTGGACCACCTCCAGGACCTGATGCTTCAGAGTGTCCCAGTGGCGTTTGTAGAACCCACTGCTAAAACCATCCGGGCCGGGAGCCTTGTTAGGGTCCGCCAGCTTGACAATGGCTTCCACCTCCTCCAATGTAACAGGAGCAAGAAGGATGCTATTCCCGTATGGAGTCACCAACCTCTTCGTGATAATCTCTGGGAACACGGACAAGTAGTCAGTTTGGAAATGCAACCCAGAGTAGTACCTGACCGCCTCGCCCTGAATCTCAGCCGGCTCCCCCACAAGATTGCCATCCACATCCAGAAGCCGGGAGATGTGATTCCGATGCTGCCTGGTCCGGATAACATCATAGAAGAACTTGGAGCACCGGTCGCCGTCCTTGAGCCAGGAGCATTTGGCACGCTGAGCCGTGCTAATCTCCTTCTGCAACCGCAAGATATTGACTTCTTCAATCAGCTCCTTCTCTCTTGCCGCCAAGTCCCCATTGAGCATGTCAGCCTGCATGTCTTCCTGGATAGCCCGCAATTCCACCTCCTTATCTTCTAAAGAAGTCTTCGGCAACCCCTTCACCCATCTCCGTAGAGCCTGCTTTGTGGCCTTGAGACGACGGACCAATCTGAACTGAGCCGTCTCCCTAACCTAAAACCTTAACCCTAACCTTGGAAGAAGAAGCTTCCTCCTTCCCTCATCCATGGCATGGCATGCCAAGTGTCCCTAAAACCTAACTCTAGCCATGGCCAAGTGTCCCCCCATGTGTCCCTAAAACCTTAACCATAGAGGACACATATAGGCCCTAACCCTAAACCTAGAAGGACCAAGTGTCCCTAGATAGGGGGTATGTGTCCCATAAAATTTATGGAAGAGGGAACACCTCATTCCTTTTCCCCTCTCTATATAAACCCACACACACCCACACACAATACACAACAAAGCATAACAAAAAAAAGAAAAAAGAAGAAGGAAAACACACACACACCCTACCCCACCCCACCGCCTGCCTGCCGCTGCCGCCCGCCCGCCGCCGCCGCCGCCAGCCGCCGGCCGTCGGACGACGGACCACCACCACTCCGGCCACCTCCCCCTTCTCCATCTTCTTCCTCCATTTCCTCTTCCTCTTCCACTTCCAATTCCAAAGCAAACCCTAGGTAATTTCTAATTCCCTCTTCTTCCCCCAATGTCACGCCCCAGAACCAGAATACTGGAGAGCGGGGGCAGACATAGCCAGCTACGTATGTTGAAATAGAATACATCTCAACTATACGGTCACGGCTGTCTAGATATGAGGGTTTACTACAAGCCAGCAGTCTCTTAAGGTCAAGCCTATTGTCTCAATCTCAAGCAATTAACAGAGTTACAAGATATTAGAGCATCAAATATATATATAAGGCGTCCCAAATATTACATATTGGATGATCATGAAGCTAGTCGTACAAAATGATAGGACTAGCAAGAGTTCAGTCATACATGATCAACCCTAGGATTTGTTAATCATGTTTACAGCCCGTAGGCAGACAGTAAATAAATGTGCATCGAGCTAACAGGTGCTCGTCGGCTAAACGCCTCAAAAGAATAAATTTACATATAAGTGGGTGAAACAAAAGAGAAAATCCACTCGTAGCCCGGGTTCCGTCTAGTGTTCACCATTGGGCTGGAAGCTTGGTAGATCCTCGGGAGCTGCTCCGAAATCTGGCCACACAAAACCAGCTGGGTCAAACCCCAGAAAGAGCAAGTGCCACAAGGAGGCCACAAATAAGAACAAAAGCCAGCATATCAGAACATAAAGAATAAAAGGAAAGTACAAGTAATAAAAATACACAGAGCGATAAACGACTAGGGACGTGGAACCATTCCGGGAGCCAGGTTACAATCCTTACACCAAACAAGGACCGGGATTGTACCCCTTCGCCTGAATAGCTCACTGTCTCTACCCATTTATCGTTAGAGATAAGTAAAACAATCATGATCAAGAGTTCCAGGTACAGGGGCTAGACAAGACTTAGACAGAGCTGGACACCATTCATTCACAATCGGCCAAGCAAGTACTACGGCTTACTACTTTAACTAACTAGGGTTATCACAAGCCTAATTACTAACAAGATGCAAGTGAGAATTTTCAGTCCCAAGCCCTGCAGACCATCCAGTTATCCTTCCGCGGGTTGAGAGTTATAGGTGGGTACATTGCCCGGGAGACAAATGTACCCTTAGGTGACTTAGAGGGTGCAACACATGACAGTGTGCTGGAAATGTGCTCTACTCGTCGGCAAGCTACAAGTCCATTAAAGCGCCCAGATAACGAGATTGCCTGTGACTGGGAATTCTCTATGTTCTAGTTTGATCTAATAATTAGCCTAATCCAATTTAGCGCGAGTCCCTGGCCGTGGTACCCAGGAAGTCACGTCCTAGACATGATGCAAGACAAGACAAGTGGATTGTACAAGCAAGCAAGCAGGAGCACCCACGGTGTCAAGTTGATTATACGAGTCAAGTTACAAGTTACAAGTCAAGTCAAGTCAGGTCAAGTACAGGTCAAGTCAAGTACATGTCAAGAGTGCGCCGCCACGGGCCACTATCAAGTCAGGTTGGTCATGTCAGGAGTGCACCACTACGGGTCACTGTCATGTTATGCTAGTTCCTTGTCATGCCATGCCATGTACAATAGTCATTCCAAACATATTAAGTAAATCAAGTTCATGACAAAAGGCGTAAGGATATAAAATGGGCGTAAAATATCTAATAAAATACCAATATACAGGGCTATAGAAGAGCCAAGATTAAGGAAAAATAAACAAAATCTCCATGATTGGACAGATTGCGCAAGGGTCCCTGGGGTCGGGTTGCGCAGGAGTCAAGTGCGCCAGGGGCCAACTGCGCAGGAGTGAGCTGCGCAGGAGTCGGCTTGCGCTGAACTGGTTAGCGCAGGGGTCAGATTGCGCATGAGTGGATGGCGCAGGGTCAGATTGCGCATGAGTGGAGTGCGCAGGGATAGATGGCGCATGGGCAGACTGCGCATGAGCGGACTGCGCATGAGCAGACTGCGCATGAGCAGACTGCGCATGAATCCATGCGCACTCGGGTTGAGCGCAGTTCGCCAAGGGGCAAGCTGCGCGGTCGGCGCTGCGCTAAGGAGCGCTGGCCGAGGGGGAATGCGCAATCCAGTCCTGCGCTAAAGAGCGCAGGCTGCTGTCTTCTTCTCCAGGCCGAGAAGAAGACTCCAAGAACTCTAAGGTTCAAAACTTCATATCTTGGTAAAATCAAAACCAAATCTAGATTTTCAAGGGTCTAACTTGAGTAAAATTGAATTCTCTTCCACATGGAAGCATCAAAACCCACAAAAATCCAACCAAAATAGATCAAAACCATGTAAATTCGAAAATAGTCAAAACCTAGATCTAGAACAATGGAGACTCCAAATCACAAAATGTCAAGTTCTAAAGTTGTTCTCCATGGCCTAATCTAGTTAATGAACAAATAAAAAGTGGTGCTTATTTGATGGCAAGGTGCACTTGCCTATGGGTTGGGGAGTTGTGTGGAAGAAGGAAGAAGAAGAAGTTGAAAGAAATTAATGGAGTTATGGAGGAGAGAGAAGAAGTTGGTGGGTTTTAATGAGGGTGGTTGTGATGGAATGGAGGTGGAGAATAGGCTAAGGTGTTCCACTCATGATGAACCAAACCAAACCAAACCAACTCCACAAAATAAAACCAAGCCATGGTCCAAAACCCATTTACGAGAACCCGAATCCACAAGTCGAGAAAATAAAATACGTGCCGAAATCAAATCACGAGTACAAATACGAAATACAGGAAATGGGGGTTGACACCCAACCTCTACATTTATTCCTAATTTAAACTTAGGTTAGAGTTGCTAACAAGAATATTTGTTATTGGATTCAAATTAGGGTTTGTGGAGAAGTCTAGGTCATTCCCAATCCAAGGCAAGTCCTCCTTCTTCTTCCTTTATTCCTTGAATTTTCCTTGTTTTGTTTAACCTCCAAATTAATAGGAGCAATTATGGAGTATTTTTAATTCTGTTTTAAAAAAAAAAAAAAAAAAAACTCAATCAAAATCCAATTTGGTTGAAAGTAATTGGAAATTAGAAACTGTCATACATAGGTATATATATATGTGCATATGAGTAATTGGACACGTGAATGAATGTATTGGACACGATACAATTAATATTTGCAACGGACACCTTGAGTAGGATATAATACAAATCCATAAGTATTGGACACAACATCAAAGAATTTTTGGACACATGACATGTTTATACACACTTTGACACTGTTGATAGATGTAAATTTTGTTCACATATATATATATATATATATATAGGTCCCATGTTTTCTTACTCGAACACGTACACACGAGAGTAGTTTTCGATATTAACATGATTGTATAATTCTGTCCAAAAAAATTTTTAAAAAAACTATTGAATAACACATGTTGGTATGATTAATAGCAAAATTAATTATTTTGCAAGTCCTCATATACCACGGTAACTTATTTCTATGAATTTCCAACTCTCTAGCACACCAATGCAATATTTCAAGGAGTCTAACGTGGTTTTCTCAAGTCATGACACATAGATTTGATATCCATATACTACTAATAAGTTCATTTTGATACTTGGGATAGTAAACGGCAAGCCGCTCAAATCAAGGAAATTGCTTGCCTAACTAATTTGCATGTTTGCCTGCTAAATTGCCATGGTAAGAATTAAGCATTGTATATACATATATGTTTGCTTGAGTTTCCGGTGCTGAGAGTTGCTCCACCGAAGGGGTCGGCGAACCCATTATATTACTTGCGTGGTTCCGGTGTTGAGAGTTGCTCCACCGAAGGGGTCGGCGAACCCGGAATTTATTTTTATCATATATATATCTCTTGTGAATTTTCGGGGTCCCTAAATACAAAGGAGACTCTGCCGAAATTTTTGGAAAATTTAGAAGATAGACAAATTTCTGACTTTCGGAAATTTTAGAAAGTTTCTTATCTATGAAGCATTGGGCGGGGAGAACAACTGAATATCCCTAGATATCCCGTAACATAATAACAAAAGCTGATCAGTATTTCGGAAATCTCGTAAATCAGTACATCTATTTTCAAATAGAGGGTACTAGTCCAAGGGAGGCTCGGAAATCTCGGAAATCAATGTATCTATTTTGACAGTAACATCAAATAGATGGTTTTAGCCCAAGGGAGGCTCGGAATTCACAGCCTGATCCCAGGTCAACGGGATTGTTTACGGGAAGTATTTAGAGGATTATTCAGAGTATTGTTCTTAAAACTGCATTGCATTAAATTCTTTTTTTTTTCTCCAGAAACAACTCTGCCTATTATAGGTAGGAAGCTTTCCTGTTTGCTCAAGGGAAGCAAATCCTACTAAAAGCTCAAGGGAAGCTCGAAAATCTTACTATTCATGGAGTAGGATGATGTTTACATTCTTTGATTTACTAAAGCAAAGATATATATATATATATATATATATATATATATATATATAGTAGTGCAAGTTGGCATATCCCTGTCTTTTTTCAAAAGAAAAACTACATATTTCATTATTTTGCTTAACTTTCACCGTTCTTGGCCGAGGACTTGCTTGTCGTTTTCTAAACGACCTAGTATTTGTTCACTAGGTGAAGAAGAAGAAGACGCCTCCGCCGAAGTATCGCCGCACTATAACGAGGAGTAAATTGTCCGGATTACCTACAGTTATGACCAGCACTATCGTAGTTATCTTGCAAATTACTTTTGTAATAAACTTGTAAAAGCATTGTTGGAAAAGTTTCTTGTATAATAGCTACACTATATTTAATACCATGTAAACTCCTTGTATTTTCCATTTTGCTGATGACTACGGGCGACAATCGCGATTTCGGCGCGTAGCCTGGGGATGTGTTTATGACGTCACCATTCCATCCGGGAAGCGGGACGTGACACGTCTTTTAAGTGGTGGCCCATGCAGGTCAGCAAGAATAGGAAATCTAGGATAGAATATAGGTTCGGATAGAACGTAGGTTCTAGAATTATAAGGAGCACCTCGAGTCCAAATCACACCCTAGGAATCCCTGAGAAGGAAGTGTCAATAGTTAGTAGATGATTACCTCTTTTCTAACCAATTATTTAATCTTATTAAAGGAATACTGACCCAAGGAATTCTTGGTGTAGATCATGCCCCGATTCGCACCTTTTGCAAGACTAGGTAATGACAGCCACAGCCTGGACGAATATTATGCGTTTGTAAAGAAGATGTGGCGAGTGGCACCAAAAGGGATGATAGAGGCCTATGGGGTACATTACGAGCAAGAATATCCGGTGGTAACGGATATAGTGGATGAAAGAAAAGTATATTATAATACGGTGCATTACTATGTTCCGATCAAAGCGGAACCCACTGAAGGTCCAGAAACCGAACGTAACGGTACTCTGGAAGAATGGAAGCAGACGTACCCAGAGGCAAAAATCCTTAACATAAGGCGAATGTGGATTTAGACCCCCAAAATGTGGATGATGTGTAAATGTAGATGTGTAAATAAGTATTAGATCCCTAGTTATGTAAAGGATGTGTGAATGTATGTAGTAAGGATGTAAAATAAGTATTAGATCCCCAATATGTATGTAATGTATGTATGTATGTAGTAGGAATGTGATATATGAATGTATGTAGTAGGAGCATATTGTGCTGCCAATAAATAAAATATGCTTTTCCTATATTCTTGTATTCCTTGTAAGTACTTCTTACTTGAGGATATTATGAATGTAGGTATGGACCTGTTTATGCCGAGTTTGGAAGGGGATGGGAGTGATTACACTCTGTACTTATACCAACGCTATGCAAGAATAATGTGGAACGCACCCGATTGGTACGACGTTCATGTCTACCAAGCGTTTTATGTAATCATGCGTCCCATTATCAGGGACATCGAGGACGGAGCTGAAGTATATTTTGAAAATACAACCTACTGCCTTCATGTCCGAGATCTAAACCGCATCTACATCGAACTACATGGCTATGAGGGTACACTAGACGACTTTGAAAGACTCCATCCAGAGGTCGACATCCTCACTGAGGAAAGGATCCTCATCGAGGCTATAGCATAAGAAAAAAACCTAACCATGTATATATAGTGAAGGAGTCCTTCTCTTTTGTCTGCTGTACGGTATTTTGGAAATCAGCAGATATGTATATGAGTAGGGATAGGTAGGAATAGAATAGATTACTATGTCACATTTTGGGGAAGTTGAGTGACATGAGTAGGCTAGGTGAGAAGAATGTAGACAAATGTAAAGTTGGGAGTAGAAACAACATTTTGTATTACTCTCATTTTAATGAAATATATGATTTTGTTGTACACCTTGTTATAAATAAACATTGTGAGTCAAATATTTCCTGAGGAATTGTGTCTTTTATTTCAGGATATGGACAACCATGATCAATCAAACAATCCACCACCTCAAGCATCAACTGAACCAACCGTGGCTGACATGTTCCGTTTGTTCCAGCAACTATTGGAATCCAATAGCCAGCAGGCCAATGCTGCCCATGCAACAAATACTACAATATTGGAACAAATGCAGAATTCTAATAATACCAAGGATAAAACCCTAAAAGAATTCAGGGATCTTAGGCCACCCAAGTTTAAGGGAACTGAAAATGCAATGGAAGTGGGTCAGTGGCTGAGAACCATTGAAGGTTTGATGAAGGCTGCAAAAGTTAAACCCAAGGATATGGTACCAGCAATCCGCATCTAGCTGGAAGACATTGCTGGATACTGGTGGAGTGCCGAGTATCCAGAAGATTCTGACAAGGACATATCATGGGCGGAATTCAAGAAGAAATTTGAAGACAGATTCTATCCTAAGTCAGCACTGATAGAATTAGAACGACAATTCAACTATCTGAAACAAGGGAGACGCACAGTTGATGAGTACGCTGCGGAATCTTCCAGGCTTAGTCGATTTGCCCCTAACATGATAGCGGATGAAGAAACGAAAACATCCAGGTTCGTAGAAGGACTTGGGACCCAACTGAAAAGTAGGGTCGCATCTTATCGGTGCCAAACCTTTTCCGAGGCAACAGAAGCTGCTCGAGACCAAGAGAGAATACTAAAGGAAGAGCAACATTTCCGGTCATCGCAACCTAAGAGAACCTTCGAGGAAGGGGCATCCTCCAACAAGAATCATTGGCAGGGACCGCCTAAGCGTCCTCAGAATGATAACCCGGATAGGTACATTATTTGCAATTATTGCCACAAACCAGGACACAAAATAAATGTATGTAGAAAAAGATTGGGACTTTGTTTGAAATGTGGAGCAGGAAACCATCCAACCAATCAATACCCTCAGTTGCATGCAACTGGAGCAACCACACAAAGCTTCAATCAAGGATACCGACCTCCAGTTCAAGGAAACCAACCTCGACCTATGATGCAGGCACCAACATCACAAGCAGATATGGCTTATGGAAATCAGCACAGGCCGCCCTATGCACCTCAGGCATATCATTTTCAACAAGCACAACGGGCGGCTCAAGCCCAAAATAATAACAAGAAGAGGAATAGGCAAGGACAAGCGTTTATAATGGGAATTGAAGATGCAAATATCCCTGGAGAAGTAATTTCAGGTACTATTTTAATTTCTGCGTATCCAGCATCAGTATTATTTGATTCCGAGGCTACCCATTCATTTATAGTATCTTCTTTTATATCACAACGTGAAATAGAGTCACAACCTCTGCCTAAGTTACTGAAAGTCCTCACCGGTAATGGAGTAGTAGAAGTCAGTCGGGTATGTAGTAGGTGTCCCATAAAATTGGGTGGAGGAGCTTTTCGTACTCGGTTGCTTGTTTTTCCAACAAGCAACTATGATATAATATTGGGTATGGATTGGCTAACTGCAACATTAGCCAATATAGATTGCGGTCAGGGAAAAGTTTCCTTTCAACTTCCTGACGGAGAATTTTATGAATTTGTAAGAAACCAGAATGAATTCAATGCAGAAGAACTAGAGAAATTTGAATTACCAGTACTGCTGCAAGGAGTGGCAGAGCAATCATTTCCAAGGGTAGTAGAAGAATTTAAGGACGTATTCCCAGAAGAATTGCCAGGGCTACCCCCAGATAGAGCTGTAAAATTCTCTATAGATTTAATACTTGGAGCTGCACCCATAGCCAAAAAGATATACCCAATGAACAAGGAGGAGCTAGCTGAGTTAAATAAACAGATAAAGGAATTATTATCCAAGGAATTTATTCAGCCTAGCGCTTCGCCATGGGATGCACCAGTGTTATTTGTGAAAAAGAAGGATGGTACCCTACGCCTAGTGATTGATTATAGGGCCTTGAATGAGGTTACCATCAAGAATAAATATCCCTTACCTAGGATCGATCAACTGTTTGATCAGTTAGGGGAGGCAAGGGTATTTTCAAAAATTGATTTGAGATCCGGATATCATCAAGTGAAGGTAAAGGAAGATATTCCAAAAACTGCATTTAGAACTCGGTATGGGCATTACGAATTCTTAGTTATGCCATTCGGGTTGACAAATAGACCAGCTATATTTATGGACCTGATGAATCGAGTATTTTATCAATATCTGGATAAATTTGTGATTGTATTCATTGATGACATTCTTATATACTCCAAAAGTGAAGAGGAGCATGAAAAACACTTAAGGATAGTGCTGCAAACTCTGCGGGAGGAACAATTATATGCCAAGCTTAGTAAATGTGAATTTTGGCTGGACCGAATACCATTTCTAGGGCATATTGTCAGCGGAGAAGGTATCTCGGTAGATCCAAAGAAAGTGGAAGTAGTTAAGTCTTGGCCGACACCTAAGTCCGTAGCAGAAATCAGAAGTTTCTTAGGACTAGCTGGTTATTACCGAAGATTCGTAGAGAATTTTTCAAGAATTGCAGAACCTTTAACCCGTCTTACCCGAAAGGAAGAAAAGTTTAACTGGACGGAGAAATGTCAAGCAGCATTTGACGAATTAAAGGAAAGATTAATTTCAGCCCCAATACTGGCAATACCATCTGGTTCGGGTAGATATGAGATATATAGTGATGCATCAGGAAAGGGTCTAGGATGTGTACTGATGCAGCACGGAAGAGTCATAGCATATGCATCCCGACAATTAAAGACACATGAAAGGAATTATCCAACTCATGATCTCGAACTTGCAGCGGTGGTATTCGCACTCAAGTTATGGAGACACTATTTATACGGAGAAAGAATCAAAATATACACAGATCACAAGAGCTTAAAGTATGTCTTCACGCAAAAGGAGATCAATATGAGACAAAGAAGATGGTTGGAGTTACTGAAAGACTTTGATATGGAGCTAACATATCACCCAGGCAAGGCTAATAAGGTGGCTGATGCCTTAAGTAGAAGGCCCGAAGCTTTCTTTATGAATACACCCAAGGAAATCCTTGAGGATTTGAGGAAAATGGGAATTGAAGTAATATGCCCGATAACCGAAGGAATATGGCAAAACTCACAAGTGCAATCCTCCTTAATAAATAGAATTAAGGAAGCCCAACAAAGTGATTCAAAACTTCAAAAAATTTGGAAACAAACAGAAGCAGGGCTCCAGACCGGGATAAGGAAGCATCCGGACGGATCGCTAAGATTCGGAAAACGACTATGTGTGCCCAGTGGAGATTTAAGGACAGAGGTTATGTCAGAAGCCCACAACTCACAATATTCCATTCATCCGGGCAGCACTAAAATGTATAAAGATTTGAAACAAACGTTTTGGTGGCACGGAATGAAGAGAGAAGTCGCCAGATTTGTATCCAAATGTCTCGTATGCCAACAAGTGAAAGCAGAGCATCAAATGACAGCAGGACTTCTTCAGCCATTGCCCATACCCGAATGGAAGTGGGAGCATCTCACAATGGATTTTGTGATAGGACTGCCTAGGACCCAAAGGGGTAATAATGCTATTTGGGTCATTGTAGATAGACTTACCAAGTCCGCTCGTTTTCTGCCCTTTCGAGTTGGACAGTCAACAGAGGTACTGGCAGAAATGTACATGAAACAGATTGTCAGTCAGCATGGAGTGCCAGTGAGTATAGTATCGGATAGAGATACCCGATTCACTTCACACTTCTGGATAAGCTTGCAAGAAAATCTTGGCACTCAACTAAAATTTAGCTCCGCCTACCACCCCCAAACAGACGGCCAGTCTGAAAGAACCATTCAGACACTAGAAGACATGCTGAGAGCTTGTACTTTAGATTTTGGGGGAGCATGGGATGATCATCTACATCTGGTGGAATTTTTATATAACAACAGTTATCATGATAGTATCAAAATGGCTCCTTTTGAAGCACTATATGGTAGAAAGTACAGATCGCCGGTATGTTGGACCGACATAGGAGAGAGACAATTGCTGGGGCCAGAACTAGTAACACAAACTGTGGATATAGTCAAAGCAATAAGAAGTCACCTGCAAGCAGCCCAGGATAGACAGAAGATGTGGGCTGATAAGCATCGAAGAATACTGGAGTTTCAACCTGGAGAGCATGTGTTTCTGAAGATTTCACCAACTAAGGGGACCATCAGATTCGGTACCAGAGGAAAACTGAGTCCGAGATACATTGGACCCTTCGACATATTGGAGAAAGTAGGAAATGTATCATATCGGCTTGCCTTACCACCAACGCTAGAGGGAGTCCACAATGTATTCCATGTTTCCCAGTTACGAAGATATGTGTCGGATCCGAGCCATATACTCGACCATTCAGAAATCACCGTTGGACCTACACTACGGGTAGAACAGAAACCCGTTGGGATCTTGGATCGAAGGGAGAAGGTACTCCGCAATCGGATTATCCCATTAGTACGAGTCGCTTGGAGCAAGGATTCCCCTGGAGATTCGACTTGGAAAAAAGAAGAAGACATGCGGAAGCAATATCCGCATTTATTCCCTAAGCCAGGTCAGTAATCATATTGCTATTCTAGTTATTTCAAATTCCGAGGACGGAATTTTTCTAAGGAGGGTAGACTTGTCATGCTCAAAATTTTAATTTATTTATTAGTTATGATCATTAAGTGGTGTATAATTAGGGTTTTGTTTTTAAAACCCAATTCTTCATCCCTAACCTAAAACCTTAACCCTAAGCTTGGAAGAAGAAGCTTCCTCCTTCCCTCATCTATGGCATGGCATGCCAAGTGTCCCTAAAACCTAACTCTAGCCATGGCCAAGTGTCCCCCCATGTGTCCCTAAAACCTTAACCCTAGAGGACACATATAGGCCTTAACCCTAAACCTAGAAGGACCAAGTGTCCCTAGATAGGGGGTATGTGTCCCATAAAATTTATGGAAGAGGGAACACCTCATTCCTTTTCCCCTCTCTATATAAACCCACACACACCCACACACAATACACAACAAAGCATAACAAAAAAAAAAAAAAAACACACACACACCCGAGCCCACCCCACCACCCGCCTGCCGCTGCCGCCCGCCTGCCGCTGCCGCCCGCCCGCCGCCGCCGCCTGCCGCCAGCCGCCGGCCGTCGGACGCCGGACCACCACCACTCCGGCCACCTCCCCCTTCTCCATCTTCTTCCTCCATTTCCTCTTCCTCTTCCACTTCCAATTCCAAAGCAAACCCTAGGTAATTTCTAATTCCCTCTTCTTCCCCCAACCTCTATATTTATTCCTAATTTAAACTTAGGTTAGAGTTGCTAACAAGAATATTTGTTATTGGATTCAAATTAGGGTTTGTGGAGAAGTCTAGGTCATTCCCAATCCAAGGCAAGTCCTCCTTCTTCCTTTATTCCTTGAATTTTCCTTGTTTTGTTTAACCTCCAAATTAATAGGAGCAATTATGGAGTATTTTTAATTCTTTTTTTTTTGTAAAAAAAAAAAAAAAACTCAATCAAAATCCAATTTGGTTGAAAGTAATTGGAAATTAGAAACTGTCATACATAGGTATATATATGTGCATATGAGTAATTGAACACGTGAATGAATGTATTGGACACGATACAATTAATATTTGCAACGGACACCTTGAGTAGGATACAATACAAATCCATAAGTATTGGACACAACATCAAAGAATTTTTGGACACATGACATGTTTATACACACTTTGACACTGTTGATAGATGTAAATTTTGTTCACATATATATATATATATATATATATATATATATATATATATATATATATAAAAATTAAAAAAAAATATATATATATATATATATAGGTCCCATGTTTTCTGACTCGAACACGTACACACGAGAGTAGTTTTCGATATTAACATGATTGTATAATTCTGTCCAAAATTTTTTTAAAAAAAACTATTGAATAACACATGTTGGTATGATTAATAGCAAAATTAATTATTTTGCAAGTCCTCATATACCACAGTAACTTATCTCTATGAATTTCCAACTCTCTAGCACACCAATGCAATATTTCAAGGAGTCTAACGTGGTTTTCTCAAGTCATGACACATAGATTTGATATCCATATACTACTAATAAGTTCATTTTGATACTTGGGATAGTAAACGGCAAGCCGCTCAAATCAAGGAAATTGCTTGCCTAACTAATTTGCATGTTTGCCTGCTAAATTGCCATCGTAAGAATTAAGCATTGTATATACATATATGCTTGCTTGAGTTTCCGGTGCTGAGAGTTGCTCCACCGAAGGGGTCGACGAACCCATTATATTACTTGCGTGGTTCCGGTGTTGAGAGTTGCTCCACCGAAGGGGTCGGCGAACCCGGAATTTATTTTTATCATATATATATCTCTTGTGAATTTTCGGGGTCCCTAAATACAAAGGAGACTGCCGAAATTTTTGGAAAATTTAGAAGATAGACAAATTTCTGACTTTCGGAAATTTTAGAAAGTTTCTTATCTAGGAAGCATTGGGCGGGGAGAACAACTGAATATCTCTAGATATCCCGTAACATAATAACAAAAGCTGATCAGTATTTCGGAAATCTCGTAAATCAGTACATCTATTTTCAAATAGAGGGTACTAGTCCAAGGGAGGCTCGGAAATCTCGGAAATCAATGCATCTATTTTGACAGTAACATCAAATAGATGGTTTTAGCCCAAGGGAGGCTCGGAATTCACAGCCTGATCCCAGGTCAACGGGATTGTTTACGGGAAGTATTTAGAGGATTATTCAGAGTATTGTTCTTAAAACTGCATTGCATTAAATTCTTTTTTTTTCTCCAGAAACAACTCTGCCTATTATAGGTAGGAAGCTTTCCTGTTTGCTCAAGGGAAGCAAATCCTACTAAAAGCTCAAGGGAAGCTCGAAAATCTTACTATTCATGGAGTAGGATGATGTTTACATTCTTTGATTTACTAAAGCAAAGATATATATATATATATATATATATATATATATATATATATATATATATATATATATATATAGTAGTGCAAGTTGGCATATCCCTGTCTTTTCTCAAAAGAAAAACTACATATTTCATTATTTTGCTTAACTTTCACCGTTCTTGGCCGAGGACTTGCTTGTCGTTTTCTAAACGACCTAGTATTTGTTCACTAGGTGAAGAAGAAGAAGACGCCTCCGCCGAAGTATCGCCGCACTATAACGAGGAGTAAATTGTCCGGATTACCTACAGTTATGACCAGCACTATCGTAGTTATCTTGCAAATTACTTTTGTAATAAACTTGTAAAAGCATTGTTGGAAAAGTTTCCTGTATAATAGCTACACTATATTTAATACCATGTAAAAAAGTTTCCTGTATAATAGCTA
Organism: Iris pallida; assembly: GCA_029216955.1. Taxonomy (NCBI): domain Eukaryota; kingdom Viridiplantae; phylum Streptophyta; class Magnoliopsida; order Asparagales; family Iridaceae; genus Iris; species Iris pallida. The sequence continues at coordinate 6,206,322 of JANAVB010025400.1, read as the reverse complement.
CACTATATTTAATACCATGTAAACTCCTTGTATTTTCCATTTTGCTGATGACTACGGGCGACAATCGCGATTTCGGCGCGTAGCCTGGGGATGTGTTTATGACGTCACCATTCCATAAGGGAAGCGGGACGTGACACGTCTTTTAAGTACCCATATTCGCGATTGTCGCCCGTAAGGTTCTAGGATAGGATTACCACATGTCACAAGGTACATAATACAATTAATTATTTTACAGGACATTTCTAAACTATAATTTGAAAATTTTGTTATTCTACCCGATTACAACCTTTAACTCAATATCATATAATACATAACCAACTACAAAGTACTACCAGCTGATGTCCAGGATAGATCTTCTCTTTGTCTCATTCATTAAGCTCCTCCTCGGTGTGCACTAGCATCCCCTCCTGACCTTCATAAAACCCTAGTGAACAAAACTAGGTCGTCAATACGACGAGCAAGCCCTCAGTCAAAGGAGGAAATGATGAATGTGGAATTATAAGACAAGTGAAAACAAAAATATAGTGAATTGAGCAATTAAACTCATACCTTGTGATATCAGTCAAGAAGTAAATAGCTCTCAAGATAATGCCACAAAGAAAACAAATGCGATCTTTCTAGACCAATATGCAGTTTAGAGAAACTTTCTGGATCACACACACACGCCTAGCATCTCAACAATAACCCCATTGGCCCGGGATCAGGCTCGTACAAAACGGATGGTGCTTAGATTCTCCAGCCGTCTGTACTATCACATATTGATGTGATTACAAGCAAGATAACATCATGAGTGGTTTCCGAATCATCTGGGACGAGTCATCGCATCATGCGTTATAATAAGAAGTTCGTATGACTTGGACTTTTCCAAGAATATCGAACCCATTCATTAGAGAGATGAGCTGAACTCAGGGCCTGGATATCTAATGAATTAACAAGTATTCTGAGCTGAAAACTCAGGGTAATGTGCAAATGGATAGCTGAGCTGAAACTCAGGGCATGGATGTCCAATTGCGATCAAGAAAGTGAGCTAAGCCTCACCCCGGATATTCGCGCGGCCGCACGAACACCGATTCAGGGACTGATCAGTACGAAAGACAAAAATTCCATATTGCAAATAGGTCAGCCGGGTGTGATCCAATGGTTTCTCTCCCAACCCCATGCAACCTATTCTAGACATTCATACTCTAGAGAAACTATCCCCCAAACGGGAATCCTGGAAGCCAAGTCGCATTCCAGTAATAGTTTCGTCTATTCCGAAACTAATGTAGTCCAAGAAGTGTTGGAATCAAGGCAAAATTCCAAGAAACCAAATTGGACAACGATTTCCGAGAATCCCTCCGATGTTATGGATCGGAGATGGATGGTTCCAAGAATCTAGAACTTAAGTCAAAAGTTTCTAAAGAGTCCGAAATCTTGAAAAAGAGACTATCTCCGAAAATTCTCAAAAATTTTGGCAAAATCTCCTTTGTATTTACTGACCCGGAAATATTTCCAGAACACATAAACACAAAGAATAATATGTGGGCACGCCGACCCCTTCGGTGGAGCAACCCTCAACACCGGCAACACGCAATATATAACCGGGTACGCCGACCCCTTCGGTGGAGCAACTCTCAACACCGGCCACGCAATTTATAATAAAGCTATGCACAATAAAGTAGCTTTCTTACCTTGGCGAGCAAGCAAGCAATAAGGTTAAAATTTTAGCATTTGCCCTTCTTCTAAATACTCTTCCAAGTTCAAGAAAACTCAATTTAGCAAGTAAAGATATACTGTAGGCCTAATGTTAGTTGTTTACAAAACTAAGCACAAAATCTTAACTTGTAATAATATAGTGGACTTCTTGAGTGTACAAAATAGTCTTTTCACTTGAAAAGTTAACTAGTATGTTAACATATTTAACCGGTATCCATAAATAACCCTTCTTGTTGTGTTTTTATGGCAATAGGATCATTTGAGCTTAAATTAAAATCTGGACAGAAATGAAATATTAAACAAAATTGGTAATTAATCAAGTTTTCACATCTTTGGAAGGGTGTATCGAAGATATATTAAGTGTGTATATTTATACAAAGACTTTTTGATTTGTAAGTATTCATCCTTACATGCATAAACTTCTACATATATGCTTGTGTCCAAGTTGTGTCATAGTGTGAGTGGATATAATTTTACTAGCATGTTGGGTTTTTGACATTCATATATATATATATATATATATATATATATATATATATATATATAAAAAAAAAAAAAATATATATATATATATATATATATATATATATATATATATATATATATATATATATATATATGTATATATTTTTTTATATGTATATATATATATCAATGTTTATAGTAAAAACAACAACATACATCTACATATCCATAACAAGAGTTTTAAAAAAAAAATATCGGAAATGCCCTTCTTCTTCTTCTTCTTTTTTTTTTCATGATGTGTCCAACATCGTGTCCAATTCACACATTTGTGTATATACACATTCATGAGTGAATTCTAGCAAATTATTCCTAACACTAACATGATTCGGACGTGACATCTATTTTTTTTGGAGTGTGTGATTCCTAGTTAAGAACTAATCCTCCTATATAGCAATGCCCTCGTATGGGTGCAACCGAGTTTGCGTTTGATCATCTAAATGTGCACTAAAACTACAAAAACTACAAGAACAAAGCCCCAAACTAAGTTCTTGTCGTGGTTTTGTCACACAAATTCAAATATGACATTGCACAATGCAATGACACATATTTGATGTGTCCTAGTGTTTTTTTTTTTTTTTGAACGCATGAGTCGTGACCTAGTGTATTTTGGAATGTATGAGTCATGTCCTCGGGTACCAAGTGCACTGAAACTACAAAAACAACAACAAAGCTTCTAACAAGTTCTTGGGGTCGGCTATTTGTATCCTTTTTCATTCTTTTGTGTTAGCACATACATGGATACAACATAATAGAGAGTAGAGACTTGTGATAAGAACACGACACATAATTTGGTGTCCTAGTATATTTTGGAGTGTCTGATCATGTCCAATAAATGTTTGACATGATGCGGTACATACATATTTTAGGCGTTCGTGCTTCCTAGGTTGGGCACATTTTTCTGCAAGATTTTTGTCAAAAGTAGGGAGCTAGATGACAAAATGTCTAGCATTGCTAATATGATGCATTAAACCAAAGCTTCGTAGCTTGGAAACTGATCTATGTTGCAAGGACATGTACATGGATGTGTGCAACACTACAAGCACAATGTGGTATGCAACACCAATATTTGCATGCCGGATACGTTCTGTTGTGTCCATACAAGGATGGTCCTAAAGTGTGTCCTTGGGAAGGCCAACTTTTGAGAAATTCACTAGTTATACTATAATTTCAAACTTTTTGAAATATTTAGTGATTGTACAATTCCCACACTTTAGCAAAATATATGTATTTGATTTGTCCATATTTAATTTGTGTCCTGTAGTTAGGCATAGAAAAGGCACTAATGTTGTCACCGACATACTTTCCAGGAGTCGAACTAAATTCCTCTCCCAAGTTCATGAAACACCCAGCTCAGATTAATTTTCAGTAATGCAAGCTGAATTTATATATATACTATAATACTCAAGAAAGTAAATTTAGAAAACCAATTATCAAGAGTAAGGAGTAGGAGGGCTTGCCTTGAGCCTTGCTCTTAGAGTATGCTTCCTAGAGAAAAGTTCTTCCTAAAGCTCCAATTCAGCACCTAGGGCACAAATTTGGGAATTGGGGTTAATCTCAAAACCTAGAAATATTTTTGGAAAGAAATTGAGAAAAGGAAGGAAAGAGGATGAAGAGGAAGAAGAAGGAAGAAGTAGATGGTGATGATGATGAAGAGAGGGAGGGGGCTGGTGTAGTGCCCCGTCCCTACATCGTGCCCCGTACTTGTCCACGGGGTGTGCGAGAAAGGAACACTGTCGCTATCGATTCGGTCGGGACCGATAGGTCGGGATCGACCGAGTCGATCGAACGGGAACGGTTGAATTAAGATCCATTCCTCGTTATGGAATGTCTTCTTCGGAACCAAGTCCCATATTCAGCGGGTTGCGCCTCGAGGATTGACTCTGCGGCTGAGTCGGGAGAGACCTCCCGTTGCTCTGCTTTTCACGCCGCTTGCGTTGGTTTTGGCTTTGTTTTCTGAATGCGCTTTCGTGAATGTTTTCGATGGTATTCATGGCTTGCATTTCGAACTCACATTTCCTATCGAACTCCTTGAATAATGCAGTGTTCTAATCGGTTGCTTGTGCGATTTCAGGTAATCACGTAGGCGACGTCTAGCGCGGCCAACAAGTCCTCTCGCCGAAGTAAACTCAAGGTGAGTGGCTGACCCTTCTCTTCTCGACCCCTTCTTAAGTAAATCGATAGTGTTATTGCGGAAGAAAGAATGAATGCAAGGGCACGAACTGTAGAACCCTAGAGGGGGGGTGAATAGGGAAATAAAAAATAAACTATAACAAATGATGCAATAAAGAGTAAATAGTAGAAAGATCAAACGCAAACGCAAGGATGTATCCTGGTATCCTCTTTTGAGGCAATCCAGTCCCGGAACTCTCTCCGGCTTTAATCCACTATTATGCAAATAGTACACACGAGTTTGGATCCGAAGAACTCGCCAACTTCAACACGAGTTTGGATCCGAAGACTCGCCAACTTCTACACACGAGTTTTCTTACGAAGGCTCGCCAACTTCAAACAAAAGAGAATGAGAACTTGCTGATCTTCTAACACGTGAAGATCGAAATGTACAACTCTTTAATACTCTAGCACTTTGGGAGAGGATGACAATGAAAAGCTTTGAGAGAGTATTAATGGTGGAGCTCTTGGTTGTTGAAAAATTTATGGAAGAGTTGGTGAGAAAGCTCAAGAGAGAGAGAGCTTCCTTTTATAAGAAAACCAAGAGTGGGTGGCATTTAATGCTTCTGAGTGTACGCAGACCGGCATGCCGTCGGTATGCCGCGGCATACCGCCGGTATGCCGGCCAAATAGTAACGGTCATATTTATGACCGTTCAAGAGCATTAAATGCGGCCATTAATGCATGTCAGACCAAATCGAAAAGCAGATTATTCGAAATTCGGTATACCGCCGGTATGCCGGAGCATACCGTCGGTATGCCGACTAAAGTCACAGAAAGTTTTAGAGCTATAAGAAACGGCATGCCGCCGGTATGCCGTAGCGTACCGTCGGTATGCCGACAATAAATCACAGCATCTATTGTGTTGCTAGGAAACGGCATGCCGCCGGTATGCCGCAGCATGCCGTCGGTATGCCGACAATTCGAGACAGCAACTTTCTGGACACAGAAAGCGGTATGCCGCCGGTATGCCGAAGCATGCCGTCGGTATGCCGCTTATTGTCACAGAAACATTTCTGGACACGAAAACGGTATACCGCCGGTATGCCGTAGCATGCCGTCGGTATGCCGCTTTTTGTCACAGAAACTTTTCTGGACACAAGAACGGTATACCGCCGGTATGCCGCTCTGAATAACTTGATTTTCGATTTGTGCTTTAAGTTATCATCCATCCTTTAGTGTTTACAGAAATACCTAGACCAGTACAGACTCGAAAACACTAAGCATGAAGACGCCGACTTTATGCAGGGAATGCCGGTGAACGCCACAGTCTTCAAGAAATCAGAAAGTCCTTGATCTTCTGAGAGAATTAGAATCTGAAGAGCAAAAGACTAAAACTACGAAGATGCTGTTAATTACTCAAAATAAAATGTGCCAACAAACTCCCCCATTTTGATAATTGACAAAATAGAGAGATAGCATCTTCAGGGAGTATCTCCCCCGTAGGTAGACAGCTCCCCCTCAATACGATTTCTCCCCCTTTGTCACTTATTCAAAGATGGGGATAACTAAAGTAAACAGTGCACATATAAATGTAAAAATACGAGAAGAGTGATAAAAGCATGCAGGAATATATTGAAGGAAAAGTTAACATACATGCTTGACCCATACAAAGCAGAGAAAAAGAACATAAAGACTCTCCATTACGAGAGCCGGACACTTGAGACAAACAAGGATAAAGTCCCCGAAGGACTGCAAAGAGCAAGAAACAACCACACCGGTCCCCGAAAGACCACAAAAGACAAACAAACAACACATAAAAACAAGAACCACTAAACCACTGAGACCATCACCAAAGGAGAACCATCCCTAATCCTCTGCCGGATCATCATCACCATCATCATCCTGAGCCTGCTGGAGGGCGCCAAAAGGATCAATGCCGTCCGGGTACATAAACCCGTAGGCATTGGGGTCAGAGAAACGCGGGGCCGTGTACATGGGATCCTGAAGATTAAGATCCAGAAAGGCATCCCGGTCTTGGAGAGTGCGCTGGATGAAGTAGCCCTGATCGTGGAAGCGAGACTGGATGAGGGCGCCAAGTCCACGAGTGTGGGTCCGCATCTGCTCCTCCGCCTGGGCCATCCTCAGATCAAAGTGGTGCTGAGTAAGTGGCATATAGCGGCCCGTAGATGGAGGGGTAGATGCAGGGGCAGCAGGAGTGGAACCCGGTTGCTCCTGGGAGGAGGAAGCACGGGAAGAAGAGCCGCCAGCAAGGGTACGGGAGACGGCCAGAAAAGAGGGGACCCCATCCGAGGAGCAGAGAGACAAGTCAACCTGTTTGGCCTCCATGAGTAAGGTGATGAAGGAACCATAGAGGAGGTTCTGCTTCCCCGCAGGCATGGTACGCCGGAATTGCAGAAGAAGAGTCTTGGGGAAGGAGAAACGCTTCCGGGCATAGAGATGGTACATGAGAACAAGAGCGTCACCAGTGATGGCGTCATAGTTCCCGCCCTTTGGAAACAGAGTGTGGCACACGATACGGTGGAGCTCGTAGTAAAACGGCTCCAGCTGGACGGAGAGTGCCGGGATGGCGGGAGGGTTGGGACCCTTGCAGATGATGCGACAGAATTCGTCGAAGGGTGATGCCGCCGAGGAGGTGAGAGCTCCCAAAAGAGGTAACGCATCACCTCTGTCCGGGACGCCCAAGATAGCCCCCACTTCCTTAGAGGTGAGACGGAAGTGGCGGTCATTCACCATAGATTGGATGGCGGAAGGGTCGTCGTCATCCGGTCTCATGTTGCAGTAGAATAGACGGACGGCAGCCGGGTAGACAGGGATTTGGCGCCGAAGAAGAGAGGAGAGACCGGCATCGTCAAACAAAGGGACGTGACCGGGGAAGAGGTTCCAGTTGATGGCCCGTCCTTTGAAGACGTTGTGGTTGGCGAAGTGTTGGAACCAAAGCTCGGCCGCCAAGGCGTTGGAGAAGACGCGTTGGTCATAGCCGGAGGGAAGCGCCACCGGAACGAACGGGTTGAACATGGTGGAGGAGGATCGGGGGCGCTTTGGGTTTGCCATGAGAGAGGAGCAGAGCTATGTAGTGGAGAAGGAAGGAGTAGAGAGGAGGAGGAAGAAAGGATGGTATATAAAGGAGAGAGGGAAGATGAAGAGATGAAATTTGAAAAAAAGAAAAGGGGGGGAGGGGGGAACGGTTGTAGAGGAGTGTTAAATGGGGAAGGTGAAGGGAGGATGGGAAGTTAATGAGGGGAGTAAAAAGAGGAGAGAAAAGAGGGAAGTGATAAGAGAGGTAATTAATAGGAGGGGAGGTGAGGAGATGGGTAGTTAATGATGGAAGTGATGGGAGAGAGGGAATAAAGATAGTATGGAAAGATATGATGGAAGGAATAAAGGAGATAGAGAAAAAGGTGGGGCCCAGCTCAGAGTTGGTGTCCTGTCCGCAGTCGTCCGGTATGCCGTCGGTATACCGGAGTATACCGCCGGTATGCCGAAGAACGAAACAGAACGTTATTCTGGTTCGAAAAACGGCATGCCGGTGGTATGCCGTAGTGTACCGACGGTATGCCGAAGATCGAAACAGAACCTAATTCTGCTTCGAAAAACGGCATGCCGCCGGTATACCGCAGTATACCGTCGGTGTGCCGAACGAGAAACGGTTAGGGATCAAAGGATAAAATGCCTAGTTCACGGCAAAGGAAAGAGAAGCGATCTTCCGGGAGGGGCTTAGTGAAGATGTCGGCTAATTGATAGGTAGTATCAATAAATTCAAGATGGATATCTCCTTTTTGTTGATGGTCACGAAGAAAATGGTGTCTAATTTCAATGTGCTTCGTGCGTGAGTGACAAATCGGGTTTTTCGTGAGATTGATAGAGCTAGTGTTATCACATTTAATAGGGGTGCAAGAATGAGAAATACCATAATCTAAAAGTGTTTGTGACATCCAAAGAATTTGTGCACAACAACCAGCCGCAATATACTCTGCCTCAGTGGTTGAGAGAGCGACAGAGTTTTGCTTCTTACTAAACCACGATACCAAGGACTTCCCGAGAAATTGACATGTGCCACTAGTGCTTTTTCGGTCAATCTTGCATCCGGCAAAATCCGCATCCGAAAAGCCGTGAAGCTCAAAGGATGAGGATTTCGGATACCAAAGACCCATGTTAATGGTGCCTTTGAGATAACGAAAAATGCGCTTGACGGCACTCAAATGTGATTCCTTTGGATTGGCTTGATATCGTGCACACAAACAGACACTAAACATGATATCCGGACGGCTAGCCGTTAAATAAAGTAAGCTACCGATCATACCTCTATACTTACGAATGTCGACCGATGTGCCATCTTCATCATTGTCAAGCTTGGTCGTTGTAGCCATAGGGGTCCTCATTGATTTGGATGAGTCAAGGTCGAAACGCTTGAGGAGGTCCCTAGTATATTTCGCTTGATTGATGAAGGTTCCTTTAGGTCCTTGCTTGATTTGTAACCCCAAGAAGAAGGAGAGTTCTCCCATCATACTCATTTCAAACTCTTCCTGCATAACTTTGGCAAACTCTACACAAAGTGTGTTGTTAGTAGAACCAAAAATAATATCATCCACATAAATTTGAACCAATAAGAGAGTCCCATCATGGGATTTAATAAAAAGTGTGGTGTCAACTTTTCCCTTTGAAAAATTGTGAGACACAAGAAAAGAGCTAAGACGCTCATACCAAGCACGTGGAGCTTGTTTGAGGCCATAAAGGGCTTTATGAAGTTTGAAAACGTGGTCAGGAAATTGAAAATCTTCAAAACCGGGAGGTTGTTTAACATAAACTTCCTCCTTAATAATACCATTAAGAAAAGCACTCTTAACATCCATTTGAAATAGCTTAAAGTCATTAAAACAAGCAAAGGCACAAAGCATACGAATGGATTCAAGACGTGCAACCGGAGCATAGGTTTCGTCGTAGTCAATGCCTTCCTCTTGGTTATAGCCTTGGGCAACCAATCGGGCTTTGTTACGAGTCACTAACCCATCTTCATTTAGCTTGTTGCGAAACACCCATTTAGTTCCAATAATGGGATGATTGCTAGGTTTTGGAACAAGTTCCCAAACCTTGCTACGCTCAAATTGATTAAGCTCCTCTTGCATAGCTATCATCCAAAATTCGTCAAGAAAAGCATCATGAACATTTTTAGGCTCTATTTGAGAGATGAAAGCCACATTGGCACAAAGATCACGAGTGGCGGATCTTGTGCTAACACTTGAGGAAGGATCCCCAATGATGAGCTCCTTAGGATGATTGGTGACAAATCTCCATTCTCTTGGGAGATCCTTTGGAGGAGGCTCGAGAGGAGGAGACTCTTTTGATGGGGTCACAACTTCATTGTGAGATGAAGAAGGACGATCTTCAATAGAGGAGTTCTCCAATCCAAACGAGATGTCATCAATATCCTCGGAGGAGGAGAATGTAGAAGAGTTGAGTTCATTAAAAGAGACATTGATTGACTCTTCGACAACAAGACTTCTTTTATTAAAAACACGAAAACCTTTGCTATGAGTAGAGTATCCAAGGAATATTCCTTCATAGGCTTTTTCTTCAAACTTGCCTAGGTTATCCTTGGTATTCAAAATAAAACAATTGCAACCAAAAACCTTGAAATATTCAATAGAAGGAATTTTGTTAAACCAAAGCTCATAAGGGGTCTTCTTAGTAATAGGTCTAATTAAGACCCTATTAATAACATGACACGCCGTATTAACGGCTTCCGCCCAAAAATATTGAGGGAGCTTATATTGGTTTAACATGACCCGGGCCATATCGCCAAGGGTTCTATTCTTTCTCTCCACAACACCATTTTGTTGAGGAGTACGGGGACAAGCAAAGTCATGTCCAAAACCATTCTTTTCACAAAATCTTTTGAAATCAACATTATCAAATTCACCTCCATGATCACTCCTAATTTTGTTAATAGAAAAGCCTTTCTCATTTTGAACACGATTACAAAAAGCAACAAATTTACGAAAAGTATCACTTTTGCAAGCAAGAAAAATAACCCAAGTAAATCTTGAAAAGTCATCAACTAAAACAAAGGCATAGAGTTTGCCACCAAGGCTAGCTACTCTACTAGGCCCAAAAAGATCCATATGAATAAGTTGAAGGGGTCTTGTGGTACTCACAGAGTTGATGGATTTGAAAGATGACTTGGTCAACTTACTTTTCTCGCATTCTTCACAAACCATATCCTTCTTGAAGGGGATGCTAGGAAGTCCTCGTACAAGCTTCTTGGAGGCGAGACGAGAGATGGTATCCATGTTAGCGTGTCCAAGCCTCATGTGCCAAAGCCAACTCTCATCGTTCTTTGCAACTAGGCACCTGTCATTGTTAGTACCTTCAACAAGATAAAGAACATAAATATTGTTTTCTCTAATGCCTTCATACACAATAGTTCCATTGGAGCTATCGGTAATGTAGCATTTGAGTTTAACAAACTTGATATCATAGCCATTATCGGTGAGATGGCTAATACTAAGGAGGTTATGCTTAAGATTAGTGACAAGACATACATTATTGATACAAGGATAAGGAGGAGAACCGATATTACCATTTCCAATAATATAACCTTTTAGATTGTTACCGAAGGAGACATGTCCTTCCTTCTTCATCGATAGCGTTGTAAAAAGTGAAGCATCACCGGTCATGTGCCGTGAACAACCGCTATCGAGAATCCACTTGCTTCTAGCATGAGAAGGATTCGTCACCTACAACATAAGTTGAAGATGAACATTTTGGTACCCATGATCTTATGGGTCCTTGAGTGTTAGTCTTAGGAACCCATTTAAGAACTCTCATGTCAACTTGTTTTCTTGTATAACAAAAATTAGAAGTATGACCAAGCAACCCACAATAATTGCACATTAAGGAAGATCTAAAAGAAGAAGTGTGAGTGTTGTGCATATGTGAGTCTCTAGTGTGAGATGTTCTGCCATGAGTGTTATGATGATAGAAAAATGCATGATGAGAAGTTTTCTTTTTAACAAAAGGTCCTTTTCTAGTGTTAGAAGAGGAGTTGTGTGTAGTGTTCATGTAATGGTTATGCCTAGCATTGTGATGAGTGTGGGGAGGTCTAGGAGCATGCATGTGAGTGGAATTCTTATTACTAGAATTCTTACTCCGTGTAAGAAGATCATTATACTTAATAGAAGTGGAATATTCTCTTCTATTTGCATCTTGACATTTGCGCATGGCAAACTCATAAGAGCTTCTCATGGATTGAATCTCATCATCCTTTTTCTTGATGGTGTCAAGAGATTCTTGAAGTTTTAGTCTCAAAGACTCCACTTCATCCGTGTCGGAAATAGGAGATTTTCCCTTCACATCACTAATGATGCTTGAGAGCCTCTCTACTTCAAGTTGAAGAGCCTCGACCTCCTTAAGAGATTTCTTGTATTTATTCCGAACACCTTTGTGTTCTTCATGTAACTCAAGAATGGCTTTCTCCAAATCATCATAGGTAAGAGTGTTTAAGGAAAAATCATCAAGTACCTCATCGGTTGCCATGAGACAGACGTTGGCATTGTGTTTGCACTCCTTGTCATTGTCGGAGTCGCTTGCGTCGCTTTCACACCAAATGCTAGTGTTGGCGAACTTTCTGGAGGACGAGCTTCCCTTGCTTGGCTTCTCGTACTTGCTTGAATCTTTTCGTACCATCGGACAATCCCTCTTGATGTGTCCGGGTCTTCTGCATTGATAGCATGCCGGGTCATCTTCATTGTCCCGTCTAGAGCGGTTGGCCTTGTTGAACTTTAAGAACTTCCTGAAGTGCTTAGCTGTGAGAGCTATTTCTTCATCGTTGTCCGACTCATTGTCGTCGGAGCTATCCTTGGAGTAGGACCTTGAAGCTTTGAGAGCAAGAGTCTTTTCCTTTTCTTTGGTCTTCTCCTTCTCCTTCTCTTGAATGGAGGATTCCTCTTGATCCTTCATGTCAAGCTCGTGAGTCATCAGCTTACCCATGAGGGTCTCTAGGTTCATGACGGTAAGATCGTTCCCCTCAATGATTGCGGTAGCTTTAGGACTCCAAGCTTTCGTCAAACCTCTAAGAATCTTCCTTATCTTTTCATGAGCGGGATATTCCTTTCCAAGAGAAGAGAGAGGGTTAATAATATCACCAAAGCGAGTAAACATGCTAGCAATAGATTCATCATGCTTCATTTTAAAAGACTCATATTCTTGCGTGAGTCTACTGATCTTAGATTCCTTCACTTGTGAAGTCCCCTCGTGTGTAACTTCAAGCAACTTCCAAATTTCATTGGAAGTCTTGCAAGTAGAGATTCGATTGAATTCACTACTGTCGAGAGCACAGTAAAGAGCGTTCATTGCCTTGGCATCTCGACAAGCAAGCTTCTTGATGTTTTCAGTAAGTGTTTCCCGAAGGGTGTCAGAAGCAATATCCTCTATAGCTCTGGAAGGAGTAGGGATGCCATTTATCACGCAATCCCATAAATCGAAATCTATGGACTTGAGATAAATGCCCATCCTAATCTTCCAATAGTTATAGTTGGTACCATCAAATAGGGGAGGCCTATTTGTGGAGTGTCCCTCATTGTGAAACGTGTTGATGCTAGGGTTAGAGGCCATGGATCACTCAAGGGTGTAAATCCAAATCAAGAGAACAAAGCTCTGATACCAATTGTAGAACCCTAGAGGGGGGGTGAATAGGGAAATAAAAAATAAACTATAACAAATGATGCAATAAAGAGTAAATAGTAGAAAGATCAAACGCAAACGCAAGGATGTATCCTGGTATCCTCTTTTGAGGCAATCCAGTCCCGGAACTCTCTCCGGCTTTAATCCACTATTATGCAAATAGTACACACGAGTTTGGATCCGAAGAACTCGCCAACTTCAACACGAGTTTGGATCCGAAGACTCGCCAACTTCTACACACGAGTTTTCTTACGAAGGCTCGCCAACTTCAAACAAAAGAGAATGAGAACTTGCTGATCTTCTAACACGTGAAGATCGAAATGTACAACTCTTTAATACTCTAGCACTTTGGGAGAGGATGACAATGAAAAGCTTTGAGAGAGTATTAATGGTGGAGCTCTTGGTTGTTGAAAAATTTATGGAAGAGTTGGTGAGAAAGCTCAAGAGAGAGAGAGCTTCCTTTTATAAGAAAACCAAGAGTGGGTGGCATTTAATGCTTCTGAGTGTACGCAGACCGGCATGCCGTCGGTATGTCGCGACATACCGCCGGTATGCCGGCCAAATAGTAACGGTCATATTTATGACCGTTCAAGAGCATTAAATGCGGCCATTAATGCATGTCAGACCAAATCGAAAAGCAGATTATTCGAAATTCGGTATACCGCCGGTATGCCGGAGCATACCGTCGGTATGCCGACTAAAGTCACAGAAAGTTTTAGAGCTATAAGAAACGGCATGCCGCCGGTATGCCGTAGCGTACCGTCGGTATGCCGACAATAAATCACAGCATCTATTGTGTTGCTAGGAAACGGCATGCCGCCGGTATGCCGCAGCATGCCGTCGGTATGCCGACAATTCGAGACAGCAACTTTCTGGACACAGAAAGCGGTATGCCGCCGGTATGCCGAAGCATGCCGTCGGTATGCCGCTTATTGTCACAGAAACATTTCTGGACACGAAAACGGTATACCGCCGGTATGCCGTAGCATGCCGTCGGTATGCCGCTTTTTGTCACAGAAACTTTTCTGGACACAAGAACGGTATACCGCCGGTATGCCGGAGCATACCGCCGGTATGCCGCTCTGAATAACTTGATTTTCGATTTGTGCTTTAAGTTATCATCCATCCTTTAGTGTTTACAGAAATACCAAGACCAGTACAGACTCGAAAACACTAAGCATGAAGACGCCGACTTTATGCAGGGAATGCCGGTGAACGCCACAGTCTTCAAGAAATCAGAAAGTCCTTGATCTTCTGAGAGAATTAGAATCTGAAGAGCAAAAGACTAAAACTACGAAGATGCTGTTAATTACTCAAAATAAAATGTGCCAACACGAACACGGTAAAATGATCAAGTTTTCAAAGAGAATGTAGGCTATACCTTAATAACTAAATTTGCTATTGCACGGTCAAGGACAACTTGTCGACAAGGCGATAGTTTCCTCGAGCGGCAACCCGGGGCCACGGGACCGTTTCGACCTAGGAGGAAACAGGGTATAGTTGTGCTGGATGATAGCACGGGTTAAGCGGGGACTTCCAAAAGGGGGCTCGCTACCCGCGTTGGAAGGACCCCGATTAACGAAGCTATACGTCCAGGATGGCTTGTTATGCCAGTGGCCAATCACACGTAATATTGCACTTGGTATGAAAAATGATAACAATTGACAGGGAAGAACATGGTAAGTCTCATAAGGCGCGGCGCGGCCCGCCGTGAGTAAGTTCCAACGTAAATTACATTATGCTTGTCATTGTTCGCTTGAAATTCATTAGGATGGTTAGAAACATTCATGAACTAAGTCATATAGACTCATCAACCAAATGAGAGCTTGGAACTTAACTTGCCACGCACCAGTACAAAGTGTAATGTACTGATCCTCGCTCTCCACGCAGGTACCCCGAACCACGAAGGGCGTGCCACTTAAATCTCAAGGCGGCGTGGACACTTTTGAAGCCTCGTCCGTGTAAAGGCTTGTTTCTGAATTCCTTTTGAAGACTCCGCATTCAGTACAAAAGAAGACCAATGGCGGCTCGGCTTCCCTCGATCGCAGGTGGAAAGTGTAACTATTTTGCTTGTAAAAAGGGGATGTAATGTATGGAACGACTATCTCATCAGCGTTCGTTTTGTAAGTCGAGTCATGTTGTAGCCCGTACGGCAATGATTGTAAAGAAGTCAATGTAAATGAAATGTTAATATCAATGAAAAGTCTACTTCTATTTCAATTGTTTCAATCAATTTCTCTGCGTACTCTAACTTGATGTTGTGTTTCGGATAACCTTATGAATGCGCCTTGTGCGATCGCAATTTAGGTTCGCACGGCATCACGCCCGGGGGACGACTATCAATTCTGCAGAATCGGGACGTGACAGCTGGCTGGCCGGCGGCGGCGCCCGCCCGCAGCAGCCGCGGCAGCAGCAGCGCAAGCAGCCGCGCGGCAGCAGCAGCAACTAAGCGGCAACAGCAGTTAGCTAAAGGGGGGTGAAGAGAAGGAGAAGAAGAAAGAAAGAATAGTGAGGAGGAGGAGAGAGCTCACCTGGAAAAGGAAGGAGAAGAGAATGAGTTTCTCTTCCTCTCTTCTCTTTCAAATAAAAGAATGGGAATGAGAAGAAAGGACCAAAATACCCATCGAGCCTTGTCATGAGAAGAGAATGACATTTGGCACTCTTCCATGCATGCAAGCCACATAAGCTTTTATGTAGAAATGCAAAAATAGAATTTGCATGAGGAGCAAAAAGGAAAATCTGATTTGTTTTTTTTTTTTTGAAAAAAAAATTAATATGGGAAAATAAAAACAAAAACTTGAATTTACAAGATATGTATAAATATAAATATAAAAATTTAGGTTATGACACTCTATCCACCTTACAAAAATTTCGTCCTCGAAATTTAAATTTATAGATAAGATTTTCAAAGCAAATTAAATAGAAGGAAAATGTTCTACCCATCTTACAGAAATGAAGTAATAATCCATTACAGTATTAAATAAAATATTTTGAAACATATTTAGCAAAAGCTTCATGAAATTAAGGACAATTCGAAAATATTAGAAATCATCAAGATTCTTGATTTTTTTACCCATTCTTAAATCATTTTTCGTTTCCCTACCTTGTCAAACCTCTTATACCCATTTTTCACAAGATTCCAAATTTCTTGAAATTTCATAATTTTTTTTTGTTTCATCCATAATTTATGGACGAAATCTTGAAATATATTCTTGTCTGTGTCCAATTTTATTTTCAATAATATTCCTGATTTTTGGGAGTTGTCCTACCTCTAAATATCCTTATATGCATTACTTATTGATTGGTTTTTGGACTTTCTTTTTAAAACAATATTTTATTGGACTTTCTAAAATGGAATTTCATGTGAATGAAAAATTGTTCATTGTGTCAAGAATTCGAAAATTCTTCAATTGAATTATGAAATGGGAAGCTGTTGCAGCCATTCGGACTGATCGTCCAGATTGGCGAGGCACATATTCTCTAAACATGATTCAAGAAGTTAATAAAATTTCGGGGATCAGGACATAATATTTTCTCGTGATGGATTTCGAAATTTGATATTCATATTTTGATTTTGTTTTACTACCGTTTCGATTTGAAATTCATTGACCTTAATAATTTAAAGTGACATATGGTGTTTCTGGTAATATTAGATATATGAGTTTATTTTATGTAATATTACATATTACTTTTGAAACTATGACAAAGTAACGTCGAATATGTTTAGAAAAGTTAAGAATTAAGTAATGACTTTTGAATATATTTGCTTACATGGTAATACTACTTCACAATCATAATTCCTACTCATTCTATGGCTTCAAGGAAGAGGTAGCAAATCCTAATAGTGAAATGGAATCTTGATTGCAGCCATGCGCGCAATGGCGAGGCACAAGACTACTATATCACGTCAGGAAACAAGAAATGAGGAATATGATTTTTATAGAACATACATGGTTATGGTAATTGACAACTTTATTGATTATATGGAATTTCAAGAATCTTGATGATTTCTAATATTTTCGAATTGTCCTTAATTTCATGAAGCTTTTGCTAAATATGTTTCAAAATATTTTATTTAATACTGTAATGGATTATTACTTCATTTCTGTAAGATGGTAGAACATTTTCCTTCTATTTAATTTGCTTTGAAAATCTTATCTATAAATTTAAATTTCGAGGACGAAATTTTTGTAAGGTGGATAGAGTGTCATAACCTAAATTTTTATATTTATATTTATACATATCTTGTAAATTCAAGTTTTTGTTTTTATTTTCCCATATTAATTTTTTTTTCAAAAAAAAAAATCAGATTTTCCTTTTTGCTCCTCATGCAAATTCTATTTTTGCATTTCTACATAAAAGCTTATGTCGCTTGCATGCATGGAAAGTGCCAAATGTCATTCTCTCCTCATGACAAGGCTCGATGGGTATTTTGGTCCTTTCTTCTCATTTCCATTCTTTTATTTGAAAGAGAAGAGAGGAAGAGAAACTCAGTCTCTTCTCCTTTCTTTTCCAGGTGAGCTCTCTCCTCCTCCTCACTATTCTTTCTTTCTTTTTCTCCTTCTCTTCACCCCCCCCCCCCTTTAGCTAACTGCTGTTGCCGCTTAGTTGCTGCTGCTGCCACGCGGCTGCTTGCGCTGCTGCTGCCGCGGCTGCTGCGGGCGGGCGCCGCCGCCGGCCAGCCAGCCCCCTCCCTCTCTTCATCATCATCACCATCTACTTCTTCCTTCTTCTTCCTCTTCATCCTCTTTCCTTCCTTTTCTCAATTTCTTTCCAAAAATATTTCTAGGTTTTGAGATTAACCCCAATTTCTAAATTTGTGCCCTAGGTGCTGAATTGGAGCTTTAGGAAGAACTTTTCTCTAGGAAGCATACTCTAAGAGCAAGGCTCAAGGCAAGCCCTCCTACTCCTTACTCTTGATAATTGGTTTTCTAAATTTACTTTCTTGAGTATTATAGTATATATATAAATTCGGCTTGCATTACTGAAAATTAATCTGAGCTGGGTGTTTCATGAACTTGGGAGAGGAATTTAGTTCGACTCCTGGAAAGTATGTCGGTGACAACATTAGTGCCTTTTCTATGCCTAACTACAAGACACAAATTAAATATGGACAAATCAAATACATATATTTTGCTAAAGTGTGGGAATTGTACAATCACTAAATATTTCAAAAAGTTTGAAATTATAGTATAACTAGTGAATTTCTCAAAAGTTGGCCTCCCAAGGACACACTTTAGGACCATCCTTGTATGGACACAACAGAACGTATCCGGCATGCAAATATTGGTGTTGCATACCACATTGTGCCTCTAGTGTTGCACACATCCATGTACATGTCCTTGCAACATACAGTTTCCAAGCTACGAAGCTTTGGTTTAATGCATCATATTAGCAATGCTAGACATTTTGCCATCCAGCTCCCTACTTTTGACAAAAATCTTGCAGAAAAATGTGCCCAACCTAGGAAGCACGAACGCCTAAAATATGTATGTACCGCATCATGTCAAACATTTATTGGACATGATCAGACACTCCAAATTATACTAGGACACCAAATTATGTGTCGTGTTCTTATCACAAGTCTCTACTCTCTATTATGTTGTATCCATGTATGTGCTAACACAAAAGAATGAAAAAGGATACAAATAGCCGACCCCAAGAACTTGTTAGAAGCTTTGTTGTTGTTTTTGTAGTTTCAGTGCACTTGGTACCCGAGGACATGACTCATACATTCCAAAATACACTAGGTCACGACTCATGCGTTCAAAAAAAAAAACACTAGGACACATCAAATATGTGTCATTGCATTGTGCAATGTCATATTTGAATTTGTGTGACAAAACCACGACAAGAACTTAGTTTGGGGCTTTGTTCTTGTAGTTTTTGTAGTTTTAGTGCACATTTAGATGATCAAACGCAAACTCGGTTGCACCCATACGAGGGCATTGCTATATAGGAGGATTAGTTCTTAACTAGGAATCACACACTCCAAAAAAAATAGATGTCACGTCCGAATCATGTTAGTGTTAGGAATAATTTGCTAGAATTCACTCATGAATGTGTATATACACAAATGTGTGAATTGGACACGATGTTGGACACATCATGAAAAAAAAAAAGAAGAAGAAGAAGGGCATTTCCGATATTTTTTTTTTAAAACTCTTGTTATGGATATGTAGATGTATGTTGTTGTTTTTACTATAAACATTGATATATATATACATATATATATATATACATATATATATATATATATATATATATATATATACATATATATATATATATATATATATATATATATGAATGTCAAAAACCCAACATGCTAGTAAAATTATATCCACTCACACTATGACACAACTTGGACACAAGCATATATGTAGAAGTTTATGCATGTAAGGATGAATACTTACAAATCAAAAAGTCTTTGTATAAATATACACACTTAATATATCTTCGATACACCCTTCCAAAGATGTGAAAACTTGATTAATTACCAATTTTGTTTAATATTTCATTTCTGTCCAGATTTTAATTTAAGCTCAAATGATCCCTATTGCCATAAAAACACAACAAGAAGGGTTATTTATGGATACCGGTTAAATATGTTAACATACTAGTTAACTTTTCAAGTGAAAAGACTATTTTGTACACTCAAGAAGTCCACTATATTATTACAAGTTAAGATTTTGTGCTTAGTTTTGTAAACAACTAACATTAGGCCTACAGTATATCTTTACTTGCTAAATTGAGTTTTCTTGAACTTGGAAAAGTATTTAGAAGAAGGGCAAATGCTAAAATTTTAACCTTATTGCTTGCTTGCTCGCCAAGGTAAGAAAGCTACTTTATTGTGCATAGCTTTATTATAAATTGCGTGGCCGGTGTTGAGAGTTGCTCCACCGAAGGGGTCGGCGTACCCGGTTATATATTGCGTGTTGCCGGTGTTGAGGGTTGCTCCACCGAAGGGGTCGGCGTGCCCACATATTATTCTTTGTGTTTATGTGTTCTGGAAATATTTTCGGGTCAGTAAATACAAAGGAGATTTTGCCAAAATTTTTGAGAATTTTCGGAGAGTCTCTTTTTCGAGATTTCGGACTCTTTAGAAACTTTTGACTTAAGTTCTAGATTCTTGGAACCATCCATCTCCGATCCATAACATCGGAGGGATTCTCGGAAATCGTTGTCCAATTTGATCTTGGAATTTTGCCTTGATTCCAACACTTCTTGGACTACATTAGTTTCGGAATAGACGAAACTATTACTGGAATGCGACTTGGCTTCCAGGATTCCCGTTTGGGGGATAGTTTCTCTAGAGTATGAATGTCTAGAATAGGTTGCATGGGGTTGGGAGAGAAACCATTGGATCACACCCGGCTGACCTATTTGCAATATGGAATTTTTGTCTTTCGTACTGATCAGTCCCTGAATCGGTGTTCGTGCGGCCGCGCGAATATCCGGGGTGAGGCTTAGCTCACTTTCTTGATCGCAATTGGACATCCATGCCCTGAGTTTCAGCTCAGCTATCCATTTGCACATTACCCTGAGTTTTCAGCTCAGAATACTTGTTAATTCATTAGATATCCAGGTCCTGAGTTCAGCTCAGCTCTCTAATGAATGGGTTCGATATTCTTGGAAAAGTCCAAGTCATACGAACTTCTTATTATAACGCATGATGCGATGACTCGACCCGGATGATTCGGAAACCACTCATGATGTTATCTTGCTTGTAATCACATCAATATGTGATAGTACAGACGACTGGAGAATCTAAGCACCATCCGTTTTGTACGAGCCTGATCCCGGGCCAATGGGGTTATTGTTGAGATGCTAGGCGTGTGTGTGTGTGATCCAGAAAGTTTCTCTAAACTGCATATTGGTCTAGAAAGATCGTATTTGTTTTCTTTGTGACATTATCTTGAGAGCTATTTACTTCTTGACTGATATCACAAGGTATGAGTTTAAATGCTCAATTCACTATATTTTTGTTTTCACTTGTCTTATAATTCCACATTCATCACTTCCTCCTTTGACTGAGGGCTTGCTCGTCGTATTGACGACCTAGTTTTGTTCACTAGGGTTTTATGAAGGTCAGGAGGGGATGCTAGTGCACACTGAGGAGGAGCTTAATGAATGAGACAAAGAGAAGATCTATCCTGGACATTAGCTGGTAGTACTTTGTAGTTGGTTATGTATTATATGAATATTGAGTTAAAGGTTGTAATCGGGTAGAATAACAAAATTTTCAAATTATAGTTTAGAAATGTCCTGTAAAATAATTAATTGTATTATGTACCTTGTGACATGTGGTAATCCTATCCTAGAACCTTACGGGCGACAATCGCGAATATGGGTACTTAAGTATTCGTATGTCGCGTAGCCTGGGGATGTTGTTACGTACTCGGCTCGCCGTATTCTGGGAGCGGGACGTGACACGTCTTTTTGTTGGTGGCCCATGCAG
Organism: Iris pallida; assembly: GCA_029216955.1. Taxonomy (NCBI): domain Eukaryota; kingdom Viridiplantae; phylum Streptophyta; class Magnoliopsida; order Asparagales; family Iridaceae; genus Iris; species Iris pallida. The sequence continues at coordinate 6,184,829 of JANAVB010025400.1, read as the reverse complement.
GTAGCCCTCCGAGAGATACCAACTGTTGTTGTACCTAAAAGGACGGGACTTCCCAGGAGTCCGGCAAGTGAACCCAACCCTGATGGGGGAATGATCGCTCGTGCCAGCAGCCAGGCCCTCCGCCGAAGTGTTAGGAAAATGACGGAACCATTCCCCATTATCCAGAGCTCTATCAAGCTGGCACGCAACCCTATTCCGAATAGCTTTGTTATGCCAAGTCCAGAGGAAGCCAGAGCGAGACAATCCCTGGAGCCCCGCCTGGAGGAGACATCTCTGAAAATCATATAGGATAGAGTCTGGAACTGGCCGACCTCCCACCTTCTCCCCTCGGTGCAGAAGGGCATTGAAGTCTCCGATCAACAGGAGAGGAAGGGCCGACGAATCTGCTACGGCTGCGACCCGGAAAATGTCACTCCAAAGGGATTCCCGCCTCCGTCTGTCGTTGTGGCCGTAGACTGCCCCCAATAAGAACCGAAAGCCACCCTTGTTTGAGAAGGAAATAGCAATTAGTTGTTCCGTCATCATGAGCAGATCTCCATCCCAGCTCTTCGAGTTCCATCGAACCCAGATCCTGGCCATGCCACACAAAGCCAGGTTATGCAGTTGGGCCCAATGAGATGGGGTCCTACGAGTAAGAGTATTTTCACCTTTAATCTTCGTTTCTAACAGAACAGAGATGTCACATTTCTCTTTGAGAAGCACCCCACAAACCTCTCTCCACCTCCCTAGAGAACACGTCCCCCTCACATTCCAGGCTATAATAGCCATTAATTAATTAGAGAAAGGGTCCCCTGAGAAACACCCGGATCGGCATCTGGGGAGTGCGCCGCATCCGTCGCTAAAAGATCCTCCTCCATCCCAGTCGGAATAGTCTGAATGACCTCTAGCCTAGTGGTTAAGAGAGATGCATGCGGCCCAAGTGGTCAGGAGTTCGAATTCCAGTAGGAACGATTCCAGAAACAATTTACCTGGTTCCAAATATATATATATATATATATATATATATATATATATTGGAAGAAGGTAATTTTATTTTGGCCCGAAGGCCCTTACAAACTCTGTCCGAAGGCTACATCCCGGCCCGAAGGCCTCCTCCACCAGCATCGCACTTGCATCGCACCGCACCGCACCGCATCTGAATCGCACCCGCAACTGGGCCGCACCGCACCTATCCAGACCACGTCCCGTCTGCTCCATGCTGCACCGCACCCACCTTACTTTAATTCTAACATCAAAGAATTTAAAGTGTTTCTCCCGTTGTTCGAACCTGCAATATCTGGGGGGATATACCTCACTCTAACCACTTGAACTAGAGGTCCTTGGCACTATAACATATAAACAGATTACAACTAGCTTCCTGACTCAGGAATGACTAGTCCCCAGCACTATAACATCATACTCAATGTTATGCAGCACTCATATGCCTCTAGTTATAAGCCCCTCAAAAATACGTCTGTTACGCTCCTTCCATACATGCCAGACCGATGACGTCAATCTGAGGCGGGCTTCAGCGTACTACTTGGTACCTTCTTAATTCCCAACTCTCTATCTCTCTCCTCTCCAACTTCTCTCCCTTTTTTCTTCTTCTTTTGGTCTACTGGTGATCTCTCTCTCATTTCTTTTTCTGTGAATGCAAATCGGAGGACAGACATCAACCATGGTTGGGGTTATCTTCCTCAATGTAGCAACTGATTTTTTTTTAATAAATCTGTGTCAAGACCGTTTCTGAGGTGTACCAGCCGAAATTTTGCAGATATCGGCTGATATCAATTTGTATCGGACGATATTTTTGCAGATCTGGGCCGGTATTTTGCAAATTTGGTCAATATCAATTGGTATAGGCTGATATTTTGCAGATTTCGGCTGGAACCAACTGATGTAAATGTGTGGCTGATTACTACTAGCACGAATAGCAATGGAATTCAAAAAGTTAGGAAATTTTGCTTAATTAGTGAAACAGGTTTTCACAAGGATAAGTAAAAAAAAAATCAACGCCAAGCTAGGTTGGGTATCGAAAAGGTGTCCATGAAAAGAGGTTCTAGTAAAATAAAAAGTATATGTAGATTCAACAGAAATGTTCAGGATAAGGAGTTACAGTCATAAAGCAAAACAAAAGTACACTGCAAAAAGTTAATTTGAGGATAATATTATGAGCCAAACTATTAGGAAAATAGAGAAATTATTTAACAAGTCAAACTGGGGAACAATATAAACAATGATTAACAAGGATAAGGAGCTACTTACAAGGTATCAAAACTCACCTAAATGCAAAAGCAAACATAAGAAGAAATATTGGTGAAGCGGATTTACACTGCATAGATGGAAAAAGTAATGAAAGATAAGTATGAAAACAAGAAGATAGTATTCTAAAAAAGAAGCAGATATTATAGTATTCGAAATGCTGTTACAAATTGGAGCAAGCAAAAAATAGGACAATTTTCCAATTAAAATACAACAAACCATTGTAGCAAATGTCACAGATATGAAAACAAGAGATGCATTGCTGAGGTTTATGTCTAGAGCAGTTCCAAGGGCTGTTGGCACAACTGCAAAACTTATAAGTTCATTAGTATATCAGTAGTTAAAAGCTCAGAAAAGAAAAGTTTGTAATTATACTGAAAGGCAAAAAGAGATATACCTATTCAAATAGGTATAATCAAACTAACAACAGGTTCAGATTGAAAAGGTATTTTTCAACAAAAGCTCCACTATTTATCATTTTTTCCTCAAAGAGCATGCGGTATAAATCTAGAAAGATCACTCCACAAAATTCTGACCAGATCATTGGACGAAAAGAAGACCATAGTGCTGGATTGTATCTCACATCCGGGTCAGCGCTCAAGGAACGCAAGTTTGGTGATGATAGAAAAGGGGGTTGTATAGAGAGAGTTAGTCAAAAGTAAGTCGGAGGATGAGGCATAAGTAAATGGGATTGGTCCTGGATTTAGTAAGGGGGTGACCTTTTGAGTCATATGGGACGAGTCCAATATCATACCTCATGGACAACAGTGGTTCGGGTCTCACCCCGTTCTCAACAGGTACCATATTACGTTGTCATATAGCAACGGAATCACTCCAAAACAAGATAACAACTCAGAACCACCAAGAAAAGAAATCACATCCAAGATAACCTTTTGTTGATATCAAATATTCTTATATTCAACATGTAAAGGATCCATTCTCAGCAAATAAGCCATACAGAATCACTTTCACAACAGAACACTACTTGCTATATATATTTTTTTTTGGAACCAGGTAAATAATTTCTGGAATCGCTCCCACTGGGATTCGAACTCCTGACCACTCGGGCCGCATGCATCTCTCTTAACCACTAGGCTAGAGGTGATTTGCACTACTTGCTATATATATATATATATATATATATATATATATATATATATATAATCAAGATCCAATTAGAACCCTATTAACCCTAGGCTTCCTAAATATAGGTTTAGAATCCTGATTTCTCAATCTTATCCTAGTTCAATTGTCAAATAAGACCAAAAACAAATTAAATAACTTATTTAACTCGATATTGCATATGATTAATGGCTCGTGGTTGAGATGTCAAAGCCTAGTTGTAAGGTTTCACATCTTTCCTATTTAGGGTTTCACAACCAACTAGCATCCTAGCAAAAATCTCATGAAAAGAAATTACATCAATTATCGGCAAGGGATTGGTTACATAAAGTTCTTCAAAATAGCCACACTAAGTAGACTGGAAGAAGAAGAAGAACAATGGGAGGAGGGCAATTCCTAACCAAGTCATTTTCCAAGGAGTAGAAGCCGATGCAACCTTTCAAGGTGGAAGCAAGAATTGATCTGATGATGTATGGTGGTGCTCATGTTGTTCTTGGTTAATTACATCTAGAGGCTAGTTGGAATGTCATAGTGATTAATGCAAAAAACCACGAAGAAAGATGAGAACATGAAAACCAATTCAGCTCCGAGAAGGGTGACCAAGAGAAGAAGACGAAGGACCATAAAGACCTTCACAGCGAGAAGTGTGGTCATAAAGGACTTGACAAGGGATACATGCAAGCTTGTATCCTAAATCAAGGTCAAAAGTAAGAGGGAGGTGATCCAGTAGTGGCATTGCCGAAACTTATACACACAAACAAGAAGATATTTCTTATGGAGACTTCAAAGGGGACAACCGATCTGAGGCAGTGAAGGATCTTTTCCATGTGAAGCTCATCTAATTGAAGCAAAGCATCATAGGAGCAATTGAAAGGTCGGAAAAACAAAATCACAAAATCACTACTAGCAAATATGGGGAAGGAGACTACACCATATCCATTTAGTAGTCGTTATGGAGAAGGAGGTCGAACTGAAGAAAACTAAGTAGTCCCGATTTTATGTTTATGTCACCAATTACTACACCGTTGTTGTTTTTTGTTATAGGGCAGGATATGGGGAGAAAAAGAGATGGTGGCTAACTGTAATTTGATAAAGAAAGTAATTGCAAGGAAAAACCATCATATCTCCCCGATTGGGGAGTCATCTTATTTATAGAAATAGGAATACAAGTAGAAAGACAAGAAAGTCCTCAAAACCCTATATTATATTGTCCACAATTGCTTGCAATAGTTATGACTCGCGTAAAACCCAAGTAAACAATGCTTGATTGGCCTTCGCCCCTAGTAAGACCAGATTTCTGGTGGGACTAGAATTTCTGACCGGAATTTTGATCCCCTTATTTCCAACACCACGTCAAGTTTTACATGTTTGGAACATTACATTTTCTACGGAAATAAAAAGTACATGTTTTGAAGAAAAGAATACAGAGATTTAATATGTTGATCTTCATCAGGTGGAGTCATCCTTCAGTAGTCCTCATGTAGTTTGAGTCAGTAATTTGACCCGCTGGTAGCTGTCTTCGTGTCAGCATTAGTAGTTTGGTTTGTCTTCATCCACTCTTCTTCATATGAACTCTTTTACATTTTTGTTTACATCTTCTTTTCTTTTTATTGGATCACAACACGAGGATCTTCATCTTCCCCCTCAATGGATCACAGAACCAATAAGGGTATCTCCAATATTGCCAATGACTGGATCGCCACACAAATTGTTAGAATGTTGGCTTGTTTGACTAGGATTATTCCGGTCATGCACTTATTTATCGAGATTTAAGTCAACATAAATATTTGGGATCATTATCGACTATATTTCCTAAGGTTTGGAGGGGCTATGGTTTTTTTGGTTGTATTCCTCCACCTATAAATAAGAATGGCCCTATTAGGAATGTGTTGGTTATTTGAAGCTTATTTCTCCACAAAAATTATGATTTGCCACCATCTTCTCATCTTCTCCTCCATCTTTGATGCCTACTACCCATATTGTTCCTCTTATAGGGTGGTAGGCATGAGAGATGAAGGAGAAGCAAGATAGTCGCTATGCCTAATTTGGTGGAGAAATAATATGTAGGAAAGCAGCATACCTCCCCAATTGAGGAGTCATCTTGTCTATAAATAGAGGAGTACATGTAGAAAGACAAGAAATCCCCAAAGATTTAAAACATATTGTCAAAAATTGTACCCAACGATTTTGTCCGACCTAAAACCTAAATAAATATCATATAGCTGGATTTTTCTGAGCAAGAAGAGTGGATTTCTGGTGGGGCCAGAATTTCAGTCCTCTTCCGGTACCCTTATTTCAACAATAGATAATAACACCTTGATGTGGTTCATTGGATATGTGCGAAGTCATCTTGGAAGTTACTATTTGTTGGACAAAGATGCTATCCACCACACGAGGGAAGGCAAGTATCGGTTGTAAAGGAAGAGAGTTTCATGATCCATGTTGTCAAACACCATGGAGACTCAACTTTGCTCGTGGCGGCACTGCAAGCCAATAAGATGTTGAATGCATGTGTAAAGTTTGTAGTTGAAATGAGTCTAATATCTCAGATAATATTATTGAGGGCTACTGCCTACTACTTATAGAGGGTCCAACCCCTCTTCATATTACATCTAACCGATGTGGGACTAAAGTCCCTTATTTACTCTCAACACTCCCCCTCAAGATGGGCGATAGATATTAATCATCCCCATCTTGTTACATAGCTTTGACAGACTCAATGAACTAAGACCCTTAGTCAGACAGTCTGCCACTTGTTCTTCTGAGCGAACATAGTCAATCTTCAATATCCCTTGTTCCAGCTTTTCCTTGATGAAGAATCGATCGATCTCGATGTGCTTCGTTCTGTCATGCTGAACCGGATTGTTCGCTATACTTATCGCAGCTTGACTATCGCTCAGAAGGTGCAATGGTGTCCCCTTGTCTAGCTTCAACTCTGTCAGCAGCGCCTTTACCCATAGCAATTCTGATACTCCTAGAGCCATTGCTCTGTATTCTGCTTCAGCTGTCGACCGTGCTACCACTGACTGTTTCTTGCTTCTCCATGAAACCAGGTTTCCTCCTACAAAAACACAGTACCCTGTGGTAGACCTTCTGTCGTCTATGCAGCTTGCCCAGTCTGCATCGCAGTATCCCTCAACATCTGTGCATCCATTCTTCTTGAACCACAGTCCTTTTCCCGGCGTCCCTTTCAGATATCTTAGAATCTGAAATACTGCATCCATATGACCCGTTCTTGGATCATGCATATAGCGGCTTACAACACTTACTGCAAATGAGATATCAGGGCGAGTATGTCCTAGATAAATCAGTCTGCCTACTAGCCTTTGATACCTTTCGCGATCAACAGGCTTTCCTGCTTCTGCTCCCATCTTGCACTTCTGGTCAATTGGAGTGACTGCTGCTCGGCATCCCAGCATTCATGTCTCTTTCAGCAGATCTAGTGCATATTTCCTTTGTGAGAGAACAATTCCTTGTTCACCATCACACACCTCGATACCCAAAAAAGTAACTCATCTCTCCCAGGTCCTTCACCTCAAACTCTTTGGCGAGTTTCGTCTTCAGCTTAGTGATCTCAACTACATCGTCACCTGTGATCACTATATCATCTACATATACAGCAAGTATAGTAATGTGGCCCCTTGCATGCTGGAGGAAGACAGTATGATCTGCATTTGTCTGATGGTACCCCATGCCAGTGACAGCCCTTCTGAATCTGTCAAACCAGGCTCGAGGAGATTGCTTCAGCCCGTACAGCGACTTCTTCAGTTTGCACACTTTTCCATGTGACGTTCCTTCACCTGAATCTGACACAGAGTAGCACCCCGGAGGAGTCTCCATGTATACTTCTTCTTGTAGATCTCCATGAAGAAATACGTTCTTTACGTCTAACTGGTATAGCTTCCACCTATAGTTTGCTGCAATGGAGACCAGCGTTCTTACGGTACTCATCTTCGCTACTGGGGCAAAAGTTTCATCATAGTCGATACCATATGTCTGGGTATAGCCTTTTGCAACTAGTCTCGCCTTGTATCGTTAAACTTTTCCTTCTGGTGTCTCCTTCACTGTGTAAACCCATTTGCATCCCACAGCTTTCTTCCCTTCAGGTAATGGCATCAGCTCCCATGTCTTATTTTTCTCTAGTGCCCCAAGTTCTTCCATCATTGCGGCTTTCCATCTTGGGTCCTTCTTTGCTTCCTGCCAATTCTTAGGTAAAGAAGTGGAGTCTAACGAAGTGAGGAATGTTTGATAAGTCGGAGAAATATTAGAATAAGATAGGTAGTTGGCGATATCATGTTCATAATCTTTATAACGAATAGGAGCCTTTCCCGCATTAATGCGAGAAGACCTCCTTAAGGGAGCAATGGGTGGTGGAGAAAGCATACCATCCGAATCGGAGAGACCCGCTTCCGAATCCGAGCGATCCGGTGCGGGAGTAACATCTTCAGGAGTCGGAGCAGGAGTAGACGAGGGACTTGGCACTATAGGCACAGGGCACGACACAGTACTGGACCTCTGCTGTCTTCTTCTGTAAACTTGGAGCTCCTTTTCCCTTGTCTGATTCTCCCCCTGCGTAATGTAGAGCTTCTAAAAAGAAGGTACTGATTCTCGAAGGCAACAAGCAGAAATCTTCTAAAGAAAATCTGAGTTTAGAGATCTTCTAAAGAGAAGGAACTCTGATTCTCGAGGCAACTACAGAGATCTTCTAAAGAGAAGAAAATCTGTTTTTTTTTTTCAGAACAGCGAAAAACCCTAAAAAGGGCTGCTGGAGCAGCAGTAAAGGGAGGGGGGCGGTGCTGGAGGGGGGAGGGGGGCGCTGGAGGGGGGGGGGGGCGGCGCTGGAAGGGGGGGGTGGCGCTGGAGGGTTAGGGAGGGGGGCGGCGCTGGAGGGGGGGGCGGCACTGGAGGGGGCGGCACTGGAGGGGGGCTAGGGTTTGGCGGCTAGGGTTTAGAGTATGGCAGCGGCGTGGAGGAGGGTGGCGGCTGTGGAGGTGGGTAGGGAGGGCGGCTAGGGTTTGGAGGAGAGGATGGAGAACTCGGCTCTGATACCAAGTTGAAATGAGTCTAATATCTCAGATATTATTGAGGGCTACTGCCTACTACTTATAGAGGGTCCAACCCCTCTTCATATTACATCTAACCGATGTGGGACTAAAGTCCCTTATTTACTCTCAACATTTGTTTTTGTTCACTCGAGGTTGGCGAGGAGTTAGGGATTTGATTCAAGTGCAGATGAAGAAGCTAGGGATCCTAGTCCAAAATCAGTAGAAGTTGATCAAGCCGTCTTACCGGAGGCTGAAGATGCATATTCCAAGAAGTGAGGCATGCATCCTATGAAGTCGGTTGGAAGGGAGCCTTACAAGGCCAAGCAAGATGGGACAATAAGGTCAAAGATGGGGAATTCTCTTTTTGGTCGCACTTCTGAGCTTGCAGGAGCTTATCCAAATTAGGGGTGTTATGATCCCAGAAGATCTTCATAAAGACATAGATAGTGTGGAGGGTGACTACTAGGGGCCGAAGGTGAAACAGAGTCAATGGTAGAAGGAGACCCGAAGAACTGAAGCTCGAAAGTGTGCCCGGCTCAGTGAACCAGCAACTGGTCGACTGACCAATAGACCATTTAATTGAGTCTAGACAAGGCCCTGTGGGTAGGTCGAGCGGTTGACTGTCCTGGAGAGCAAGGTGACGACAAGTTCACATACAAGACATTTTTAATCCAGCCAGAAATAGAGATTAATCCTACGTTTAGGATTAACGTAAAGGGAAATTTTGATCTATTCCTCTTAGACTCAGTCTCTTTAGCTATATAATGGAGGTCATTCAGCCAACACAATGCCATGGGAGGTTCAGAGAAGAAGTTACCATAGTTATCTTCCCCTAGTGAAAGGCGATAACTTAGTAAAAGTCTATTTCGGAAATTCTCCCCTCTAAATCCAATAGTGTTCTTTGTTTGCTTCCACATAATCCTCCAATTTCTTTCATGACCCCACATCCTGATATCTATTGGTTTGGGAGCTCCTAATACGAATATGAATAATTAGTGAATGTGACAGTCTTGATCCAAGAAACACACAATCCAAATATCCATGTTATGTCCGTGTCACATTGTGTCGGACACGCATCAGACCACGAACACTCCATATTACATTAGAACACAAAAATAGGTGCATAATTACGTCTCCATGTCCAAAATGATGTGTTGTGTCGTATCCATATTTGTGCAACATAGGACACGATTGTCGTGCTAACAACCGTAACAGAAATACAAATACCTCTAACAAAGTAATCCTTCCACGTCATCGACACACCGGACTCTCCACCGTGAGACTGGAAGAACGCGATCGTCCTCGACAGGACAGCTTGCAGTCCGAAATGGAAGGTGTTCATCAGCAACGGCGCCGGAAACCTCCCCAATTTATCCCCCAACAACGTCTTGTTATACCTATCGAAAGCAAAACAACAAAATTCAGTCAGCAATGGCAGAAACGAAAAGGAAAGAAAAAAAAAATTACGAGAACGACATACGAAGAACACACTCACAATGTCAGACAAGTGCTGATCGTGTACCAGACCAGAATGTAGAACGAGGTCTTGAGCACGGCGCCGGCGGAGAGGCAGCCGGAGTGCGCCAGCGAGTCGAGCTTCGCGCGCGACTCGCTCGGGCGGAGCCCGCTGCCGCCGGCGCCGGCTTCGACGTCGAAATGGCTGTACTTTGGAGTGGTCCGCTGGCGGAAGTGAGGGGATCGGGTGCGCCCTCCGTTCTCGAGGAGGGGGAGACCGAAGCCTTCTTCGGATTCGCTGCTGTCGGATCCGGGTCCGGGTCCGGGTCCAGGTCCGGGCTCCTCCTCGATGAGGGAGATCTCCGTCGAGAGGGGGCGGTGGGGGATGGCGGCGGTGGCGGCGTCGTCGCCGCACCATCGGGAGAAGGAGGGATCTTTGTGGAGGGGCCGGGCGATTCGACCGCCATTGCCTCTCGGCTCTGAGGATTTCTCCTCCTCCTCTTCATCTTCTTCTTCGAGATCGCTTTCTCTCGTCGCCATTTTTTTCCTTGATTTGTCGGGTCAGAATGTTTTCGCGCTAAAAAGGGATGAAGCTGACGTTGATGAAAGTCTCCCCCTCTCTTCTCGTATGAATCCAAATGAATGAATGTCGGTTTGGTCCGTTGGATATTTGTTCAAATATAGCAACCACAAAATGACACAATTCTTTATGGGAATTCCATAGGCAGTTTAAATTTATTTTTCCATAGGCAGTTTAAATTTATTTTACTTGTCTAAATTTTTTCTATTTATTTATAAGTTTGTCATTCTTTATATATATATATATATATATATATATATATATATATATATATATAATCCAAATACTAGGGGTATTTGGATTATATAATTTCTATACATTCTTAGATAAAGTTATTTTAATTTCAAGATAAGAATGTCATTTACACCATCTACTAATTTTAAAATTCAAAATCTCCCTAACCTACTCATCCCACTCATTTCTGTTTCTCTCTTTCTGCGCGTAAATTTTTTTTAACTACTCCTGAAGAAGCAGATATTTTTTCACTACCTTCATCTTCTTTTACTAAACAACTTCATCCTCATATGATTATGATAACTCTTCCGAATTAGCCACATTTGTCGACATTTACTCCTGGCATCTCTGAATCTGTACCATTTGAGTGAAGCAAGGTATGATCTCTTCATTATTTTATTTATTCTTTTTTTAAGTCTCATAGTTGAAAATTATCAAATAATTTGAGACATATATCTAAACAACAATATGGATTTATAGATGTCATTTTTAATTTCTATCATCTAATAATTCAAATAAACGTTTAAATGAATACTATATTTAAAAATATCAGCAAAACTAAATTTACAAATGATTATTATATTTGATTATAAAACTAAACTAAATTTACAATATGGATGACATCTATATGACAATCGTATATTATTATTAATTTTCATAAAGGAATTTTCTTTTGATATATGATACAAGAAAGGGATATTATTATATCAAATATCATGGATGGAGGAGATTATTATATACGTGTACTATGTGTTGAATCAAATATCATATTAATTTTCATTATATTTTACCTGATTTAACCATATTATATTTTCAACCGTACATTATATTAACTGATTTCAAAATCAGGTTCAACACATTATATAATAATATATGGTTGACAATATAATCTTTTTTTATTATTTTTTTATTTTTTTCGACATTTTCTTCTTATACTTCTCCTACGAGTTGGAGAGAACGAATGAACCAGTAGAAGAAGGTTGACAATATAATCAATATTCAACAGATTATATTACAGGAAAGGAAATATACATTGAAAACTTAGAAAGGGATTTAAATGAATATTATATTACAAGTAGAGGATAAATTTTACAAAGAGATTTAAATGATTATTTTGAATTTTACAATGTGTTGAACTGACGCTCCAAGAGAAGGAAAAATAATGAAGAACATATGGAGAAAAAATTTTGTTTTCTTCCGATTTTTTCGTATTATTTTTATGGTTATTTCATTATTAAACCGTATATCTCTCTTTCATAGTTAATTCATATTGTTCGGTGGCTAGACATATATTTATTCATTAACATGGTTTTCATGCTGCCGACTAATCATATAGATGTCATCCTACTTTATAAGGCATCCATAAATTTGGTTTCACAATTTGGTGAACTATATGTCATGAGAAATTTTTATCTACCTGGATATATTTTTGAAAATTTTCAAAGTCCAAGTTTTAAAAAATTGCAGAAGCGAGGATGATGCACCAACTTAGTTGGCGGATTCTCGAACGACCATAAATGAACCAATAGGGTTGGAAAGTAGATGCACAAAATTTTTTTTGACATAATTCTTTTATATTAATTTAAAAAATCATGATTAAGATAATTTCACACATCATTTAAATTTAAAAAAATCGATTAGGATCATTCTTACATGTTATTTAAAAAACTAATTAGGATATTTTTGGATATTATCTAAAAAATATAATTTAAATTTTGATTGGAATAATTCTGTTATATTATCTAAAACAATTCAAATTTATACTTGAACTAATTATGCCATATTATTATTTTTTAAATTTCTTTATTGTGATAACAATAACACTATCTATCTATAACAAATCTACATTTTAAAAATATCTATTTATAAATTGTCTATATTGAAAAAGTAAACCTCGGTAGATAAAATATGGCGTGTTATCACAGCACACTTTAATCTCGGGCAGTCACAGAACACACATTTTTTAAAATTTAGATTTAGATTTATTTCATATTTTTTACAATGTTATCTCATTATTAAACCGTATATTTCTCTTTCATGGTTATTTTATATTGTGCGACGGCTGGACCTATATTTAAACAATGAAATGGATTTATAGATGTAATATGAAAATTCAACTATCTAATAATTCAAATAAATGTTTAAATGGATATTATATTAAAAATAAAAATAAAAAATAAACTTAGAAAAGTATTTAAATGAATCTCATATTTTTTATTTTTTAATTTGTAAATGTGTTGTACTGACCTACAAGAGGAGGCAAAAATAATGAAAAACGGAGCGAGGATAAAATTTAGAAAGTGATTTTTTTTAATCTTATATCCGTATTTTTTAAAAAATATTTTTTATTATTAAGCCGTATGTCTTTTTTCCTGGTTATTTCTTATTGTACGGTAGCTATACAAATATTTAAACAACAAAATTGATTTATAGATGTAATTTAAAAATTCAATTATCTAATAATTTAAATCGATATTTATACTATTATTTAATTCAAATACCAGGGGTATTTGGATGATATACTGCTCGAAGATGCTGATAAATAACGTTTTATTATTATAATTTTGTCATCTGAGTGATTTCTTATTGTTATTGGAAGATTAGTATTTCTGTTGAGTAAGTTTTGTTGGATGTTTTCTTTGTTAAATAAGATTGTTTCAATATTTCTAACATATAAAATTTCCTATTGAAAATAATAATTTTAATAAATTTTTAAATAAGTTTGGTTGTATATTATTTTTGCTGCATAAAATGATATCATTATTTGTAATACACGTTGCACACGCATCGCGTGTGCCATGACACTATATATATATATATATATATTGGAAAAAAAGGTGAATTTTATTCCAAAGGAAAAGCCATAATCTTACAACATACAAACAGAGTGGGACTCCCACTCATCACTCATCAATTCTCCATAGCATTTACATTAAACTCGATGTTATGGAGAATGCCAACCGGAGGGGTGACCAGCCCCTCAAAGATCCGACGGTTTTGCTCTCGCCATACATGCCAAACCGAAGCAGCCAGGCGAACTCTGGCTGTTCGGAACCAGTCCTGCCCTCTACCCCTGCTATCTCGGATCACCGTGATGATGTCCCCAATACATTTTCCGGAGGCGCCCACTCCCAATACCCGACTCTGCTCCGACCAGATCTGCCATGCCATAGTACATTCGAAGAAGATATGCTTTATAGATTCAGACTCCAAACCGCAAAGCACACACTTGGGATCCGGAACCGGCACTCCAAACGAACTCAGGCAATCTCTAGTCAAGAGGCGGCCCAGTAGAAGCTTGTATACACACAACTGCATCTTCCTGGCCAGAACCTTGTACCAAACGAACTCGTAATCAGAACTCAACGGAAAAGTACGCCAGATAAGGTTGTAGCAGCTACGAAATATGAACTCCCCAGTCCCCGAGGATGCTCTAGTCGGCTCTCAAATCCACCGATCCGCAGGCAAAGTCGGATCAATGGCAGTAGACATAATGCTCCCACCTAGATCCTCAGTGAACCGATAAGAGTCTGGCCTCCACTCCCCATCTCGTATGATGCGACTGCACGTTAGACCACGCCTGTCCTCTTGATGAGTCGGGGCGCCTCTGATGTCCAACAGCGAACGCCGATCTATCCAAGGATCCCGCCAGAGGTCCGTACCCGACCCGTCCTTCATGACCCTCCGAATAGCAGACTTGAGCATCCCCTGTGTCTCAAGACAGTCTTGAACGTGACTGAGTGGTTGTTGTCAGTAGAACACGTCCAAAAGCTGTCCTGCTTCACGTATCTGCTATGCATCCAGTCCGCCCAGAGAGATCCCCCGCTGATGAATCTCCAGGCCAGCTTAAGCGTAGAAGCCTCCCTAATCTCCTGCAACGGTCTGAGCCCTACTCCTCCCTCCTTCCTGGGACGACAGAGCTGGTCCCAGGAAATCGCATGCATACCTCCCCTCCAAATGAAATCGGCACATAAACGCTCCACACGCCGAATAGTGGCCACAGGAAGGAGGATGGACTGCAGCCAAAAATGGGCCACAGCCGAGATCACCGATCTGACCAGCTCAATCTGACCGCCAAATGACAGACCTGCTGCTTGCCACCCTTCTACTCTCCTCTGGACATATTCCACCAGACTATGGCAATCCTGATCTCGCGCATAATTGACTGTGAGAGGCACTCCTAAGTATCTCACCGGAAGATCACTCCTCGCGATACCCAGTACATCAGTCTGCTCCTTCTTCCGGGGGCACAGGGAGCTGAAGTAGACCCTACTCTTATTCCTGTTCATCTGAAGACCCGAAAAGGACTTCAAATCTTCCATAATAGCCGCAAGCGTCAGCAACCCCTCCGTCGAAGGCTGGATGAAGACAAGCAGATCATCAGCATAAATAAGGTGGGTAACTGGGGGGACCATCCTCCGAAACAGAGGTACCAGCTGTCCACGGTGCACAGCCAGATCCATCAAACAAGTAAAGTACTCCATAACCAGCGTGAACAGGTAAAGGGACAATGGGTCTCCTTGCCTAAGCCCACGGTTGCTCTGGAAGTACCCATACGGAATGCCCTGGATGAGAACAGAGAAAGTAGGGGACGTAATGCACTCCCGAATCAACTCAACCCAGTGCTCTGCGAATCCCATGGCGGTCATCAGATGACAGAGGAAGTCGCAATTGACCATGTCATACGCCTTCCTCAGGTCCAGTTTAACACAAGCTTTCTCCCCTCCAGGTCTGCTAAATCCCCTCACCATCTCATGTGCCAGGAGGCTATGCTCTGCGATCGACCTCCCCTTGATGAACGCAACCTAATTTGGAGATACCAAGTCCTGCATGATCCCCTCCATCCGCCGGCACATAAGGTGCGTAATTATCTTATAAAGATAATTACAACACGCAATAGGTCTGAAATCCGCCAATGCTGTCGCACCCTCCTTCTTCGGCACCAAGGTCAGGAAAGTGTGATTCAGTTCTTTTAGAAGCTTTCCTTTGTTGAAGAATTCCTGGACCACCTCCACGACATCATGCTTCAGAATGTCCCAATGTCGTTTGAAGAAACCACCGCTGAAGCCATCCGGACCAGGAGCCTTGTTGGGGATCTGCCACCTTAACAATAGATTTTACCTCCTCCAGTGTAACAGGGGCAAGCAGAATGCTATTTCTATATGGAGTCACCAATCTCTTCGTAACCACCTCTGGGAACACGAATAGGTAGTCAGTCTGGAAATATAACTCAGAGTAGTACCTGACAGCCTCGTCCTGGATCTCAGCCGGCGTCCCCAACAGAGTGCCATCAGCATCAAGAAGCTGGGAGATGTGATTCCTATTCTGTCTAGTCCGGATAACATCATAGAAGAACTTGGAGCAACGGTCGCCATCCTTCAGCCAGGAACATTTGGCTCGCTGGGCCGAGCTAATCTCCTTCTGCAGCCTCAGGATGTTGACTTCTCCGATCAGCTCCTTCTCTCTAGCCGTCAGGTCCCCATTAAGTATGTCAGCTTGCATATCCTGCTGCAAGGTCCGCAACTCCACCTCCTTATCTTCTAAGGTGGACGTGGGCAACCCCTTCACCCAACTCCTAAGGGCTCTCTTCGTGGCCTTGAGACGACGAACCAAAAGGAATTGGGCCGTCCCCTCCTGACCGCTAGTAAGCCCCTCAGCGACAGCCTTTAGGTAGCCCTCCGAGAGATACCAACTGTTGTTATACCTGAACGGGCGGGCTTTCCCAAGAGATCGAACAGTGAAGCCAACCCTGATGGGGGAATGATCGCTCGTCCCAGCTGCTAGTCCCTCAGCCGAAGTGTTGGGAAAGTGACGGAACCACTCCCCATTGCCCAGAGCTCGATCCAGCTGACAAGCAACCCTGTTATGAGTTGCTTTGTTGTGCCAAGTCCAGATGAAGCCTGAGCGAGACAATCTCCGAAGCCCCGCAAGCAGGAGACATCTCTGGAAATCGTAGAGGATAGAATCTGGAACCGGACGACCACCCAGCTTCTTCCCTTGGTGCAGAAGGGCATTGAAGTCCCCGATCAAGAGAAGAGGAAGGCACAACGAGTCAGCAACAGATGCAACACGGGAGATGTCGCTCCATAGGGACTCCCTTCTCCTTCTGTCATTGTGGCCGTAGATGGCCCCCAGCAAGAACCGAAAGCCACCCTTGTTCACGAAGGAGATGGCAATCAACTGCTCCGTTATCAATATCAAATCTCCATCCCAACTCTTCAAGTTCTAGCGAACCCAAATTCTGGCCATGTCACAAAGATCCAGGTTGTGCAGTTGGGTCCAATGAGAAGGGGTCCGTCGAGAAAGAGTCTTCTCACATTTGATCTTGGATTCTAATAGAACAGAAATATCACATTTTGTTCTGTGGAGCACCCCACAAATCTCTCTTCACCTCCCTAGCGAACACGCCCCCCTCACATTCTAGGCGATAATGGCCATTAATTAATGAGAGGTGGGGTCCCCCTGTAAAACTCCCGGGTCGGCACCTGGGGAGGTGCCGCATCCGTCGCTAAGGAATCCTCCTCCATCCCAGTCGGAACCAACTGTTGTGGAGCGACCTGAGATATTACCAATGCCCAGGTAGGGTTGTCAACACACACCACCTCCTCTCTATCTATAGTATGTCCCACCACCATGGAGGGTACATCTCTCAGTAGGCCGACAGCACGTCTCTTCCTGCAGTAAACCTGCCCTCCAGACGATCCGCCCTCCCCTTATGCCTCAATCTCCGATGCCACCATACCTCTAGTAACTATACTACTCAGCCCCTGGCCAGTGGACATTACCCCACCCGTGGGTGCAGGCTGAGTAGATACAACGAGGCTCAAACCGCCATCACTCACAGGATGAGTAACCTCCCCCTCCAAAACCTCCGCTCCGCTATCATCTCTGAAATCCATATCGCATGGGGCTTCTGGAGCCACACTAGGAGGGGTAATAGGCTCCACCGGAGGTCCAACCTCCGAACATGCACTGGCCAGATGCCCGAAGCAGGAACAGCGTGAGCAGGTAGGTGGAACCCATTTGTACTCTACCTTCTGGGTAAGTACCTCCCCAGAAGGGATCTCATATTCTACCATCTTCGGGAGCTCCCCCTGCCCGAATCTCCACAAAGATTCTAGCGTACATCAATCGCGTCCGAAAGACAGTAGCTTCATCTGCCTTGATCGGGGTGCCCACCAAGCTGGCCAGACGCATCAACAAAGGTATGCTCCAAAACCGGATCGGGAACTCAGGGAATCAAATCCATACTGGAATGGCGTTCAGAACTTTCCTCTCACATCGCAGCTTCGGAGTCCACTCCTTGAGAATGATCAGTCTGCCGTCGAACGTCCAGGGGCCACCTTGGAGGATCCTATCGACATCCTCCGCGAGTCCGAACTTTACATAATAGAAGCCGTTCTCGCGAGCATAGAACTCCATACTCCCCTTAGGCTGCCAGACACGCGCTGCATAGCCCCGGATCTGCCCGTAGAAAGGCTTGTTGCCCAAGACATTGTAGTGTCCCGAAATTCGTGATACGTATTTTATACGTGTTCGTATTTCTGACCCGTATTTCTTATTTTCTTTGATTAGTTAGTTGTGGTTTATTTTCATATTTAGCATTGTGGTTTAATTGTCATTTATTGTTCATGGATTTATTTTGATTAAGTGGAGCTTGGTTTTATTCGGATAGGAGAAGGATTGGGTTGGTTCGGCTTGGCTTAGTTTACTTGGTTCATCATGAACCAAGGTGAACCCCTACCTACCACCACCATCCTCATTTATTAACCCCACCCTCTTTCTCTCTCATCATTCACTCTTCTTCTTCCTCACCGTTGCTCTCCACCTACCAAGAGGTTTAGGCAACTGCAATCTTGCTTCTTGAGGGATCTTAATTTTATTGTTCCATTCTCTTCTTTATATGATTATAAGCCTCTTTAGAACTTGGAGTTTTTAATTTTGATGGATAGATTCTTCTAGATCTACATTTTAACTTTGAGTTCATGGAGTTTTCTTGGTTTTGATCTACTAAAACTTGTTATTTTCGAAAACTAATAGTTCCATGAGCAAGAGCACGAAAGTTCATGCGAATTTGGTTTTTGATTCACCTCATTTCAAGTTAAAATGAAATTTTTATGGCCAAAATAAGTTTTCTGAATTTTTATGTCGGCTGAAGAATGTGGTGCTGGCGTAAAATAAGATTTTACGCAGGAAGGCTAGCGTAAAATTGAAATTTACGCAGGAAGGCTTGCGTAAAATGAAATTTTATGCTGGATTGTATCCAGAATGTGAAATTTTACGCCGGGAACCCTGAAATTGCGTATTTTACGCTGGATTGTATCCAGAATGTGAAATTTTACGCAGGGAACCCCGAAATTATGTATTTTACGCTGGATTGTATCCAGAATGTGAAATTTTATGCTGGGAACCCTGAAATTACGTATTTTACGCTGGATATCATCCAGAATGTAATATCTTACGCAGGGAACCCTGAAATTGCGTATTTTACGCTGGATATCATCCAGAATGTAATATTTTACGCAGGAAACCCTGAAATTACGTATTTTACGCTGAATAGTACCCAGAATGTAAAATTTTATATTGGAACCCTCCCCTTTTACATATTTTACGCAGAATTGAATTTTTGGCATAAAAAGTGCACAGAATGACTGTTTTTGCCAAATTAAGCTATTTTCTAGCCATAATTTCGAAAAACTTAAAACATGAAAGTTTTATATCTTTGTCTTGCCTTTCCGAATATCTCTGGAGCACCTCGTTCTAAGTTCGTATGTGGAAGTTATGCCCCGCCTCCCTGAGCCGCATGATTCCCCTACAACTCTTGCACCCTGTTTATATTTAGTTATTGCATACACGCTTATATCAGGTTAAATATTAATTTTAAATAATGACATGACATGATAGTGACCCGTCGTGGCGCACTCTTGACAGTGTATTTGACATGATATATATCTCGAATGCTGTTGCGACGGCTAGCATGTCATGGCAGAATTGAATAGCCTGGACACCGTGGGTGAATGTGTTTGTACTAAATGAACCGGTAATGTTTGCATCATGTCTAAGGCAAGGATCCCTGATTACCACGGTAAGGGATACCTACAGTATATTGACTAAGGCTAATAAACTAGAATAATTTAGTAGACATGAAGAGATTCCCAGCTACAGGCAAACCCGTTACCTGGGCGCATTAAGTGGACTTGTAGCCTACCGACGAGTAGGGCACATTTCCAGCACACAGTCGCGTGTTGCATTCTCCATAAACGGATATTCAACCTGGATAACCGGATGGTCTGCAGGGCTTGTGGCTATTGGGATAATCTCATTGCATCTTGCTAGTAACTAGGTCTGTGATAACCCTAGTTAGTTAAAAGTATCAAGCCGTACTCTTGATTGGCCGTGATTGATTGGATGGAGTTTATCCCAGCTTAGTCTTATCCCGATCCTGTACAAGATTGTGACACGACAAGATTATTGAGGCTTGCATTAACAATAACGATCGGGAGTCCAGTTCTGTTCAGGCGAAGGGTTATAACCCCGGTCCTTGTTTGGTTTAAGGGTTGTAACCTGGCTCCCGGAGCAGTTCTATGTCCTCTCTTCATTATTGTCTTATTGCAACCCCATGCCATGCTCGTCATGTTTCACTTACTGTAACGACATGATAAATTATTTATACTGGCCTTAACAATACAGATCAGGGGTCCAGTTCTGTTCAGGCGAAGGGTTACAACTTCGGTCCTTGTTTGGTTTAAGGGTTGTAACCTGGCTCCCGGAGCAGTTCTGAGTCCTCTCTTCGTTTATTGAGACGGGTCTCTATTCAGCTGAAGGGTTACAACTCCGGTCCTTGTTTGGTTTAAGGGTTGTGACCTGGTTACTTGAATAGTTTTCTCGTACTCAGTTTACTGTGGTTATCTCTATTATTATCAATTCTTTATTTTGCTATCTTTATTATTCTATTGTGACATGTTGGTTTTAGTTCCTAAGTGAAGCCTCCTTTGTGGTACTTGCTCTTTCTGGGGTCTGACCCAGCTGGTTTTGTATGGCCAGATATCGGAGCAGCTTCAGAGGATCCACCTATCTTCCAGCCAGATGGTAACCACCAGGCGTAACCCTGACAACGAGTGGGTTTCTTTTTGTCCTCCCACTTTATTGTAAAAATTATTTTTTTGAGGCGTTTAGCCAGCGAGCATGTGTTAGCTCGTATTGTATCTTGACTTACTGTCTGCCTACGGGCTATAACATGATTGACATATCCTAGGTTTGATCATGTACGACTGAACTCTTGCTAGTCTTGACAATTTTGTACGACTAGCTTCATGATCATCCAATATATAATGTATGGGACGCCTTGCTATTATATATTTGGTGCTCTGACATCTTGTAACTATTATTGCTTGCCTGTGATTGAGACAATAGGCTTATTCTTGACCATAGGAGACTGATGGATTGTAGTTAAACCCTCATATATCTAGACAGCCGTGACCGTATAGTGACGTGGATTCCATTTTATTATACGTAGCTGTATATGTCTGCCCCCGCTCTCCAGTATTCTGGTTCTGGGGTGTGACATGGTTTAAGTGGTGGCCCATGCAAGTCTTATCAATCAAGAAATATGAGGGTTTATCGGATAGATGTCTCAATCTGTACTCGCCTTTGATCTCCACTCGTATCTTCTCATCTCCTTGGATTCCTGACTTGATAACATGCTTGCATCATTGTTCTATCCTGGTCCTTCCTTAATATTTCCGATGTTATTGCTTCAGTGGCATCGTTCCTGTTGATCAGCCAGAAGAATTTCGGCCGGCAGACCAGCAACAGCAAGAAGATCAAGATCAGTCCTCAGCAGCCGCCTCCCGAGCCATGCCTTCTGGAGAACCAGTGCCCCCAGTCCAGCCAGTTCAGCCAGCAGGGTCAGAGGATGGGGTCTTGATAGGGCTCATCCGTGAGTTGCTTGCGTCTCAGGATCGTCGAGGTAATACCTTGCAGCAAGCAGTACAAGAAGCTGTGAACGGAAATGGTCCTTGAGGGAATAGTGCGGTCAACAATTTCAAGCGCCTGAACCCTCCCTTCTTCGATGGCAGCGAGGATGCTATCGCTGGAGATGCCTGGCTACAGGACATTGAAGTTATCTTGGAGGCAGCCAGAACCCCTGAAGCAGAGAAGGTGGCGGTGGTGCACCTGCAGTTACTAGATCAAGCCCGCAGCTGGTGGGCTATGCAAGCAGCAAGTTTGGGTACGCCTGTCATATGGACGGTATTCAGTGATATGTTCCAGACCATGTACTTCGACGCAGTGGCTAGATATGACCTGCAGGCCAGGTTTAGTAAACTCAGGCAGATGAGCAGGACGGTCGACGGATATGCGGTTTGCTCCCACCTTGGTAGCAACCGAGCTAGACAGAGCACAACGATTTCAGCAGGGGCTCCACTTGGAGATCATATTGGCAGTAGAGCAGTTCGAGCACAGAACTTTTGATGTCGTCTTGCGAGCAGCGAGGAGGCATGAGTACACTTCCCGAAGGATAGCGGACCGGACCGGAGATCGGAAGCGATCTCACGACCAGATGAACCAATCCTCAGCACCGGCCCCAGCAGCCAGGGCCCTGACCATTGGAGCTACGAGGGCAGGTTCGGTTACTTCCTTACAGCATTCTGCCCCGACTTATCCCCAGCAGCAGAAGCAGAAGCGGCCTTTCGCAACCGGTTGTTCTCATTGCGGGAAACCCGGGCATGTTGTTACTGAGTGCCGCAGAGCACAGGGATTGTGCTTGGTTTGTGGTTTGTCGAACCATATGATAGGATCTTGTCCGTTCAGAAACAGATCATCGCCAACAGTAACTAGTCCCTCGGTTATGGGACCAGCACCAGAACCAGCTCCAGTTCACCAACCACAGCAGCTCCCGTTCCCGGGTCCATTGCTGTCTCAGGCCCAGGCCTTCCAGCAACAGAGGCCTCAGCAGTTCGCCTAGGCCCAGGCCCAGATCCAGAATCGGCAGAGAGGTATCTGTGTCCTATCGTCTTTCTTTCCGCCGTCGTTATACGGACACATGTCTTGTTTCATGTATCCTAATTACAACGGTATATCCCGGGCCCGAGCCATGTCCTAGATCATTCAAAAACGGTTATTGGTACCAACCTTTTCGTATGAGGAGAGGCCCGTGTCCCTGTTTGACCAAAGAGAGAGACCTCGAGCGCAAGACTATCAGTTTAGTTCGTGTTGCTTGAGTTCATCACTCCTTGGAGAGTCAAAGTGGGAGTGTGAGGATGATATCCGATCACGTTATCCCAATCGGTTTGGCTCGTGAGGTGTAATATCTTCCTTATGCCTTGCACTTCGATTCCTTGCTTGCATGTATGATTGTATGATTGATTGGTAGCATAGATTGCTTGCAATAGTATAGTTGTCCCGACATCTCTAGCCTCTTGATTAAATTCCGAGGACGGAATTCTTTTAAGGTGGTGGGTAGGATGTAGTGCCCCGAAATTCGTGATACGTATTTTATACGTGTTCGTATTTCTGACCCGTATTTCTTATTTTCTTTGATTAGTTAGTTGTGGTTTATTTTCATATTTAGCATTGTAGTTTAATTGTCATTTATTGTTCATGGATTTATTTTGATTAAGTGGAGCTTGGTTTTATTCGGATAGGAGAAGGATTGGGTTGGTTCGACTTGGCTTGGTTTACTTGGTTCATCATGAACCAAGGTGAACCCCTACCTACCACCACCATCCTTATTTATTAACCCCACCCTCTTTCTCTCTCATCATTCACTCTTCTTCTTCCTCACCGTTGCTCTCCACCTACCAAGAGGTTTAGGCAAGTGCAATCTTGCTTCTTGAGGGATCTTAATTTTATTGTTCCATTCTCTTCTTTATATGATTATAAGCCTCTTTAGAACTTGGAGTTTTTAATTTTGATGGATAGATTCTTCTAGATCTATATTTTAACTTTGAGTTCATGGAGTTTTCTTGGTTTTGATCTACTAAAACTTATTATTTTCGAAAACTAATAGTTCCATGAGCAAGAGCACAAAATTTCGTGCGAATTTGGTTTTTGATTCACCTCATTTCGAGTTAAAATGAAGTTTTTATGGCCAAAACAAGTTTTCTGAATTTTTATGTCGGCTGAAGAATGTGGTGCTGGCGTAAAATAAGATTTTACGTAGGAAGGCTAGCGTAAAATCAAAATTTACGCAGGAAGGCTTGCATAAAATGAAATTTTACGCTGGATTGTATCCAGAATGTGAAATTTTACGCTGGAAACCCTGAAATTGCGTATTTTACGCTGGATTGTATCCAGAATGTGAAATTTTACGCAAGAAACCCTAAAATTGCATATTTTACGCTGGATTGTATCCAGAATATAAAATTTTACGCTGGGAACCATGAAATTGCGTATTTTACGCTGGATATCATCAAGAATGTAATATCTTACGCAGGGAACCCTGAAATTGCGTATTTTACGCTGGATATCATCCAGAATGTAATATTTTATGCAGGAAACCCTGAAATTGCGTATTTTACGCTGAATGGTACCCAAAATGTAAAATTTTACGCTGGAACCCTCCCCTTTTACATATTTTATGCAGAATTAAATTTTTGGCATAAAAAGTGCACAGAATGACTGTTTTTGCCAAATTAAGCTATTTTCTAGCCATAATTTCGAAAAACTTAAAACATGAAAGTTTTAGATCTTTGTCTTGCCTTTCCGAATATTTCTGGAGCATCTCGTTCTAAGTTCGTATGTGGAAGTTATGCCCCGTCTCCCTGAGCCGCATGATTTCCCTACAACTCTTGCACCCTGTTTATATTTAGTTATTGCATACACGCTTATATCAGGTTAAATATTAATTTTAAATAATGACATGACATGATAGTGACCCGTCGTAGCGCACTCTTGACAGTGTATTTGACATGATATATATCTCGAATGCTGTTGCGACGGCTAGCATGTCATGGCAGAATTGAATGGCCTGGACACCGTGGGTGAATGTGTTTGTACTAAATGAACCGGTAATGTTTGCATCATGTCTAAGGCAAGGATCCCTGATTACCACGGTAAGGGATACCTACAGTAATTGACTAAGGCTAATAAACTAGAATAATTCAGTAGACATGAAGAGATTCCCAGCTACAGGCAATCCCGTTACCTGGGCGCATTAAGTGGATTTGTAGCCTACCGACGAGTAGGGCACATTTCCAGCACACAGTCGCGTGTTGCATTCTCCATAAACGGATATTCGACCTGGATAACCGGATGGTCTACAGGGCTTGTGGCTATTGGGATAATCTTATTGCATCTTGCTAGTAACTAGGCCTGTGATAATCCTAGTTAGTTAAAAGTATCAAGCCGTACTCTTGATTGGCCGTGATTGATTGGATGGAGTTTATCCCAGCTTAGTCTTGTCCCGATCCTGTACAAGATTGTGACACGACAAGATTATTGAGGCTTGCCTTAACAATAACGATCGGGGGTCCAGTTCTGTTCAGGCGAAGGGTTACAACCCCGGTCCTTGTTTGGTTTAAGGGTTGTAACCTGGCTCCCGGAGCAGTTCTGTGTCCTCTCTTCGTTATTGTCTTATTGCAACCCCATGTCATGCTCGTCATGTTTCACTTACTGTAACGACATGATAAATTATTTATACTGGCCTTAACAATAAAGATCGAGGGTCCATTTCTGTTCATGCGAAGGGTTACAACTCCGGTTCTTGTTTGGTTTAAGGGTTGTAACCTGGCTCCCGGAGCAGTTCTGAGTCCTCTCTTCGTTTATTGACTTGTTACCTTACCAATAGTATTTGAGACGAGTCTCTATTCAGGTGAAGGGTTACAACTCCGGTCCTTATTTGGTTTAAGGGTTGTGACCTGGCTACTTGAATAGTTTTCTCGTACTCAGTTTACTGTGGTTATCTCTATTATTATCAATTCTTTATTTTGCTATCTTTATTATTCTATTGTGATATGTTGGTTTTAGTTCCTAAGTGAAGCCTCCTTTGTGGTACTTGCTCTTTCTGGGGTCTGATCCAGCTGGTTTTGTATGGCCAGATATCGAAGCAGCTTCAGAGGATCCACCTATCTTCCAGCCAGATGGTGACCACCAGGCGTAACCCTGGCAACGAGTGGATTTCTTTCTGTCCTCCCACTTTATTGTAAAAATTATTCTTTTAAGATGTTTAGCCGGCGAGCATGTGTTAGCTCGTATTGCATCTTTACTTACTGTCTGCCTACGGGCTATAACATGATTGACATATCCTAGGGTTGATCATGTACGACTGAACTCTTGCTAGTCTTGACAATTTTGTACGACTAGCTTCATGATCATCCAATATGTAATGTATGGGACGCCTTGCTATTATATATTTGGTGCTCTGACATCCTGTAACTATTATTGCTTGCCTGTGATTGAGACAATAGGCTTATTCTTGACCATAGGAGACTGATGGATTATAGTTAAACCCTCATATATCTAGACAGCCGTGACCGTATAGTGACGTGGGTTCCATTTCATTATACGTAGCTGGCTATGTCTGCCCCCGCTCTCCAGTATTCTGGTTCTGGGGCGTGACAGACATACAGGACGAGGGTATTCTCCTAGTATGCTGTCACCTTCTGGATCTCCTCCGCAGGAAATGAGGCCCGAAAACCCCTTCCTGCCTTGATTGGCGGAACGTACTCCATCGAAGTGGGGGTTTTCGGCCCCACAGGTTTGCAGATCTCAGCCCAGGACCGTCCAGTAGGCCGAGGGGTCGTCCCAGGAGGCCTCGGGGCAATCACCGGACGAGGAGTCCCAGATCCCAGAACATCCAGATCCACCACCTTGCTTTTCCCCTTAGCCGCCGCGGTCGCCTTAGGCCGCCAACCCACCGATCTCCCAGTAGACACCCCCGGACCCCGGCCAGATGGCCGAGACCCTGACCCGTTCTGACGGCTATCGGGATGGCGATCCCTAACCTGACCATGTCCGCCTTCCGTCTTCCCCCCGGTCTTTGCCATACGACGGCGTGTAACCGTCGTCCATCCGCCTCCTTCCGTTTGGCTCCCAGGGATCCTGAACCTGCTCCGAATTCAAAGTTCAGATCCATGGGGACACCCCGCAGTGAGTCTGACCCCCCCGTCACCGAGTGGAGGACGCCCGACCCCCCTCCCATAGAGCCCGCCCCCTGCCACCTGGGGGGGGGGTCATCAACAACCCATGGGGGTCCACCCGACCCCCCTTGCTCCCGTACCCCCCCCCCCCCCTCCGCCTGGGGGGGAGCAGCCGCGCGTTTAGGCGTCGGGGGGTCCGCCCGGCCCCCCCCCCCCCCCCCCCGATCTTGCTCCCCCCCCCCCCCCACAACGACGGGAGGGGGCCCGTCCTTCTTGGCCGAGGCCCGCACCCCACCGGCCAGGGGGTCCGGCGGCCGCGGGGGCGGCCCGCATGTAAACCCTAGCGCTCCCGCTCCCGAATCGCCAGTCATCGCGTTATATATATATATATATATATATATATATATATATATATATATATATATATATATATATATATATATATAGTCCTGTAGTATATATTGAACTATAGAAAATGCTACAGTTGGATTATATATGAACCGTAGAAATACATATATATGAACCGTAGAAATACATATATATATATATATATATATATATATATATATATATATATATATATATATAGTCCTGTAGTATATATTGAACTATAGAAAATGCTACAGTTGGATTATATATGAACCGTAGAAATACATAAGTAAACAACTCGGACAGTAAAAAAAATTTATAAAGTCCTATTTATATACATGACTGTAGAAAATTCTATAATTCATATATAATCCAGGATTGTAGGATTTCCTATAATCCTACATGTACTATAGGACCGTAGAAAAATTCTACAGTCCTATATATACTAATGTACTGTAGAATTTGCCTACAGTCATGTTGGAAAAGTTTGGGGTGGGCAGCCCAAAGTAAATTTGGGACTATTCTGAATAAAAATTATAAAAATCTGAATTGTCCTGAAGTAATGGACTGTCCTAAATAAAATATGAAGTGCCGAGATTATGATTGTTGAGAATGTTCTCCAAAGTTTTGATTTCGGTTGTGCCTGTCCAACTTACAACAGCAACCGAGTACAGAGGATCACGTCCAAAAGGAGAAAAGCATCCACATTCCCATCAACCAATTGCTACATCAATAAGAAATGTGACAGGAAAAAAAAATCACTTGATGGCCCTTAATAGGAAGAGAAAGAATACTTGTATCTAGTTTGTTGCGATCAAATGGGAAATTTACCTTTATTAATGATGAAATGGCCAGTATTATGATGGAACACTTCAAATCACTCTTCCAATCTAGTAGTACCAGTCCAGTTCCTGTTAATGCTACGACTGAACTGAAAATGAAGGCATATGCACAACCCCGACTTCTGACGACACGAGGCAGACACTCAAGGATATGAGCCCGTGCAAATCTCCATGTCCAGATGGCGAAGATGTTACGAAACTCATCCAGTACTTCTTCATGTCAGGTTCTTTACCTCCCTATCCAAATCACATTTTTATTGTACTTGTGCCAAAAATCTCCAACTCCTATCAATCCTTCTGACTTCAGGCCTATTTCTCTTTACGATGTTTTTTTGTAAAAAAAATCCACCAAAATCCTAGCTAATAGTATTAGACCTATACTTCACAAGCTGATCAATCCCTTCCAGAACGATTTTGCCCCAGGTAGACAGATTTGTGACAATATAATCATTGCTCAAGAAACGTTCCATTCAATTTCTAAACTCACCCCTTCCAAGAGTGCGTTTGCTCTTAAGATTGATATGTGAAAAGCGTATGATAGGCTCAGTTGGGATCTCGTAAGCCAAACTCTTCATGGATTTGGTATAAATGGAAAAGCTCATGCTCTGATTATGCAATGCTTAGTCACAGTTTCATTTGCTATATTGATTAATGGCTCTCCTACCCAAAGATTCTATCCTAGCCGTGGTTTAAGACAAGGTTGTCCCCTTTTGCCTTATCTCTTTATCATGTGCGGAGGGATCCTCTCAAAACAATCACTATCGTGGAAAAGGAATGCTCTTTATTATGGTATCAAAGTTAGAACATCCACAGTGGTAACACTCCAAACACATACTCTAAATTATTAAAATTTGTGTAAATTATTATTTTTGGAGTGTCTCCTTGATATTGGCACACAATGATACACTCCACACAAGTACTCCTGTAGAAAATAATAGTTGGGATGATTTTTATTGATGGACTACTTCACTACTTATAGGGAGTCTAGCTCCTCTACATACTACAAATTCCGATGTGGGACTAAAAGTCCCTTATTGATTCTCAACACTCCCCCTCAAGATGGGCGATAGATATTAATCATCCCCATCTTGTTACATAGCTTTGACAGACTCAATGAACTAAGACCCTTAGTCAGACAGTCTGCCACTTGTTCTTCTGAGCGAACATAGTCAATCTTCAGTATCCCTTGTTCCAGCTTTTCCTTGATGAAGAATCGATCGATCTCGATGTGCTTCGTTCTGTCGTGCTGAACCGGATTGTTCGCTATACTTATCGCAGCTTGACTATCGCTCAGAAGGTGCAATGGTGTCCCCTTGTCTAGCTTCAACTCTGTCAGCAGCGCCTTTACCCATAGCAATTCTGATACTCCTAGAGCCATTGCTCTGTATTCTGCTTCAGCTGTCGACCGTGCTACCACTGACTGTTTCTTGCTTCTCCATGAAACCAGGTTTCCTCCTACAAAAACACAGTACCCTGTGGTAGACCTTCTGTCGTCTATGCAGCTTGCCCAGTCTGCATCGCAGTATCCCTCAACATCTGTGCATCCATTCTTCTTGAACCACAGTCCTTTTCCCGACGTCCCTTTCAGATATCTTAGGATCTGAAATACTGCATCCATATGACCCGTTCTTGGATCATGCATATAGCGGCTTACAATACTTACTGCAAATGAGATATCATGGCGAGTATGCCCTAGATAAATCAGTCTGCCTACTAGCCTTTGATACCTTTCGCGATCAACAGGCTCTCCTGCTTCTGCTCCCATCTTGCACTTCTGGTCAATTGGAGTGACTGCTGCTCGGCATCCCAGCATTCCTGTCTCCTTCAGCAGATCTAGTGCATATTTCCTTTGTGAGAGAACAATTCCTTGTTCACCATTATATACCTCGATACCCAAAAAGTATCTCATCTCTCCCAGGTCCTTCACCTCAAACTCTTTGGCGAGTTTCGTCTTCAGCTTAGTGATCTCATCAGCATCATCACCTGTGATTACTATATCATCCACATATACAGCAAGTATAGTTATGTGGCCTCTTGCATGCTGGAGGAAGACCGTGTGATCTGCATTTGTCTGATGGTACCCCATGCCAGTGACAGCCTTTCTGAATCTGTCAAACCAGGCTCGAGGAGATTGCTTCAGTCCGTACAGCGACTTCTTCAGTTTGTACACTTTTCCATGTGACGTTCCTTCACCTGAATCTGACACAGAGTAGCACCCCGGAGGAGTCTCCATGTAAACTTCTTCTTGTAGGTCTCCATGAAGAAATGCATTCTTTACGTCTAACTGGTGTAGCTTCCACCCATAGTTTGCTGCAATGGAGACCAGTGTTCTTACGGTACTCATCTTCGCTACTAGGGCAAAAGTCTCATCATAATCGATACCATATGTCTGGGTATAGCCTTTTGCAACCAGTCTCGCCTTGTATCGTTCAACTTTTCCTTCTGGTGTCTCCTTCACTGTGTAAACCCATTTGCATCCCACAGCTTTCTTCCCTTCAGGTAATGGCACCAGCTCCCATGTCTTATTTTTCTCTAGTGCCCCAAGTTCTTCCATTATTGCGGCTTTCCATCTTGGGTCCTTCTTTGCTTCCTGCCAATTCTTAGGTAAAGAAGTGGAGTCTAACGAAGTGAGGAATGTTTGATAAGTCGGAGAAATATTAGAATAAGATAGGTAGTTGGCGATATCATGTTCATAATCTTTATAACAAATAGGAGCCTTTCCCGCATTAATGCGAGAAGACCTCCTTAAGGGAGCAATGGGTGGTGGAGAAAGCATACCATCCGAATCGGAGAGATCCGCTTCCGAATCCGAGCGATCCGGTGCGGGAGTAACATCTTCAGGAGTCGGGGCAGGAGTAGACAAGGGACTTGGCACTATAGGCACAGGGTACGGCACAGTACTGGACCTCTGCTGTCTTCTTCTGTAAACTTGGAGCTCCTTTTCCCTTGTCTGCTTCTCCCCCTGCGTAATGTACGTATTGTCTTCTTCATCCTCCGTATCAGTATCAGTGATGTTGTCTCCTCCTTTCTGCCAGTCTGTCACGACAGGACAAGGTACCGATCCGACAACGACGTTTGGGCGTACTACCTCCCCCTCACGTCTAACACCCGCTGTGTGAGGCGTGTTTCCAAACGCAGAACCTTCGTCCGAACCATAATAAGGTTCCAGCTCTCTGAATGTAACGTCCATGCTTACAAACAGCTTCCGTTCAACCGGGCTCCAGCATACGTAACCCTTCTGTGTCCCGGTGTACCCAACAAAGATACACTTAAGTGCTCGAGGATCCAGCTTACCAACACCAGGCCTGTTATCGTGGACGAAGCATACACAACCAAATACTTTCAGAGGAACGGTGTACGCAGTTGTCCCCGTGAGCATTTCCAAAGGCGTCTTTCAGTCCTGTAATTGAGAGGGCATCCTGTTGATGAGATAAGAGGCTGTCAAGACAGCCTGCCCCCACAAAAATTTAGGGACATTCATAGCCAGCATCATTGTCCGAGCCACCTCCAGCAGGTGCCTATTCTTTCGCTCGGCAACACCATTTTGAGCCGATGTATAAGCACAAGAGGTTTGATGCAGTATACCATGAGAGGATAAATACGCAGCAAATCTCTTATGGGTATATTCTGTCCCATTATCCGACCGGAAACACTTAACACGAGCATTATACTGTGTCCGCACCCGTTGATGGAAGCTTTGAAATGCCTCGAAAATATCACTTTTATTCTTCAGCAGGTAGACCCACGTTACGCGGGTAGAGCAGTCAATAAAAATAACAAACCATTTGTAACCGTTAACACCGTTTGTAGGACAAGGGCCCCACACATCGGAATGAATCATATCAAAAGCAGCAGAACATCGATGCCCAGAATGCACATAGGAGCTTCTGGTATGTTTCCCCAACTCACAAGAATCACAAACTAACAACTCTTTATTTGCTTTTTGATATAATGACGGATACAGTCGACCAATAACGGGAAAAGAAGAATGTCCTACACGCTGATGTTGGAGGAGCAGCACGGCTTCGACACTTCAAATTCGGACTTCCGGTTGGGCGTCTGCAACCAAAGATGCCAGTGCTCTATCCAGACCGTTCCTGTCCAAGTACCATAGACCCTTATGCCATGTGCGAGTGCCTAGTCGTCTCCCCGTTCCCTTCTCCTGAAAAGTTACCTTAGGAATATCAAAGGAAACAATACAGTTTAGATCAAGGATAATGGCGCTAATGGAAATAAGATTGACAGGAAAGGAAGGAGCATGTAAGACATTAGATAGAGTGATGGAAGGAGTGCAATCAACAGTGCCTTTACCCGTAACTGGCCTGTAGGTACCATTAGCAGTCTGAATGCTTTCTGGCGGCGTTAGAGGAGAGTATTCCCGGAACTCTCCTCGGGACCCCGTGACATGGCAAGATGCCCCAGAGTCTATAATCCAAGCTGGCTGAGAGACAGATGCAAGAGCACGCGGAGGTATACCGGCACTGGTTTGGGAGAAGTAAGTGCAGTAATCTCCTATAGCGGACGGCGCCCCAGGAATGACTTGTCTTTCACCAGAACCAAGCTTTGAGCCGCGCATCTTCTCGAGAACTTTCCTCTCAAATGGAGTGATGTCCGCCAGCTGATTGTCCCCACCTTCATCCGCCAGATGCGCCTTATTGCCTCCAGAGTAAGTGCCCTTTCCACCACCGTAGCTGCCTCGACCACCTCGTCGTCCACCGCGACCACGACCCCGACCATTCGAGGGAGTCCGTGTCAGTTTTAGGCAAAAGCGGATGTAATGCCCTGTGTCACCACAGTTGTGGCAAACGCCTCCCGTAGAAGGAGGCTGTGTGAAAGTGGCAAGAGCAGATGTGTCAACTCCGGCCTGCTCCCCCTGGAAGATACCCTTGGTAGGCATCAGCTTCAACCGTGCTTCTTCTTGTGCCATGGCAGCTATGGCGTCCTCTAATATCGGCAGCGTCGGTTGTGCGAGAAGGACATTCCGCCGTTGTTCAAACGCTGGGTTGAGCCCTTTCAAAAACTTCATCATCCGTTGCCGCAAAATATAATCCAGAAATTTTTGAAAATATTTGGCAAAAGTCGGTTCAACCTGAGCATCCTCCATGCCAAGAGGATCATAATGGTCAAGATCAGACCAGTACTTCTTCAACAAGGCAGCGTACTCAGAGATGGTACGATCGTCTTGGATTACCCTATCGAGCTCATCCTGCAGTTGGAAGACTCGCATGGGGTTACTCGAACCGGAGTACATGTCCTTCAACGTTCTCCAGATATCAGCAGCTCCCTCCATTGCTTCAACGTTACCCGACACTTGGTGTAATGCCTGTGGTTCGTATCACGTATTCTTGGAATACGTGTACGTATTTTATTGCATGATTTCCTGGCTTGGCATTTCCTTTTTGGCTTGGTCTATTCCTGGTTCGGGTTGGTTGGTTCGGCCTGGCTTGGTTTTGCTTGGGTTCATGATGAACCCTTGGATGAACCCCCTACCTACTACCACCATTGTATTTATTAGTCCATTCTTTTCTCTCTCTTCATTTAATCATCTTCTTCTTCCTCATTTACTTCTTACCTACCAGAGAGAGAAAAGAGAGGTCTAGGCAAGTGCAACTTGCTTCATGGAGGAACTCTGATTTTATTGCTCTATTCTCTTCTTTACTACATTATAAAGCACTTTAGTACTTAGCTTTTCCAATTTCCATGGCTAGATTTTTGTAGATCTAAGTTTGTATTATTTTCGAATTTTTTGGGTTTTGATCTACTTAATCTTGTTATCTTCGAGTTTTGATGGTTCCATGTTGTAGAGAATCTCGTTCTACCCTATTTTGACCTATGGAAGTTCGGATTTGGGCTTCGGATGAAGATTTTATGGAGCTTGGAAGCTTGGGTTCATGGTGTTCTTCTTCTCTGAAATTTGGAGAAGAAGAACAGTGCTTGACTTGACTGCATGACAATTCATGCGGCAAGTGATTCAGCCGCATGAGACTTTTTTAGCCGCATGGGCTGAGTCTCATTCTTAAAACCGCATGAGGCCCTTGCTTCCCAGCCGCATAAGTCTGCCTTCATCCTCAGCCGCATGAATACGAATTGAACCTGACCGCATGAGTCCTCAGTTCCTTCTTGCCGCATGGATTTGCCTTCCTTGACCGCATGAATCTTACCCCGAGAGCCGCATGAACTCGGGTCCTTCAGCCGCATGCGCACCCGTTTCCCCCGCTAGCCGCATGAATCTTGCCCCGAGAGCCGCATGACCCTGATTAATCCCGACCGCATATGGATCCTTCATTTCCTCAGCCGCATGAGCC
Organism: Iris pallida; assembly: GCA_029216955.1. NCBI lineage: Eukaryota > Viridiplantae > Streptophyta > Magnoliopsida > Asparagales > Iridaceae > Iris > Iris pallida. The sequence continues at coordinate 6,150,557 of JANAVB010025400.1, read as the reverse complement.
TGATCCTATCCAACCGCATGGACTCTCTTCCGCTGGCCGCATGACTCGCTCACCCCGGCCGCATAAGCAACCACTGAACCCAGCCGCATGTGCGTCCTCCTCATCGAGCTGCATGGATCCTTGTTCTGCGAGCCACATGTGCCCCCCTGCCCTGGCCACATGGGATCTAGTAACCCTGGCCGCGTGAGCTCTCCTATTTGAGCCGCATGCGCCCCCCTCCTTCCTAGCCGTATAAGCCTGAGCCGCATAACTTTTATGGTCCTGTGTACCATTATTTATCATTATTTGCCCGTGTTTTGTAACTCCTTTATTAGGTATTTTACGCCCATTTTATATCCTTACGCCTTTTGTCCTGAACTTGAGAATCATGAATTTATGTAATATGTTTGGAATTGATAACTGAGCCTGATACGATAGTGACCCGTAGTGGTGCACTCCTGACATGAGTAACCTGACATGACCTGATAGTGGCCCGCCGTGGCGCACTCCTGACTAGTACACTTGACATGATAAGCTGACACGATTTATCTTGAAAGCTGTTGCGACGGCTACCTGACATGACATGACTGACAAGAATGAACATCCTGGACACCGTGGGCGATTGTGCTTGTACAAATAAACCAGTCCTGTCTTGCATCATGTCTAGGACAGGGACTCCTGAGTACCACGGTCAGGAGTACCTATTGAATTGGACTAAGGTTAATAACTAGATTAATATATTAGTCATGAAGAGATTTCCCAGCTACAGGCAATCCCGTTACCTGGGCGCGCCTGGGATCTGTAGACTGCCGTCGAGTAGGGCACATTTCCAGCACACTGTCATGTGTTGCACCCTTCAAGCCACTTAAGGGTACATGCGTTTCCTGGACGATGTACCCACCTGAATTCAATCCTAATCTTTCGTCCTGGGTAACCTGGATGGTCTGCAGGGCTTGTGGCTGTGGAATAATCTCACTGCATCTTGTTAGTAATTAGGCTTGTGACAACCCTAGTTAGTTAAAGTATCAAGCCGTAGGTCTTGCTTGGCCGTGAAATGATTGGATGGAGTCTAATTAGTCTAGTCTTGCCCTGATCTTGTTCCAGACTGTTACATGACCAGAATGCTTGTATTTATTTTACCGATAAATGGTGAGAAACCAAGCTCCGTTCAGACGAAGGGTTGCAACCCCGGTCCTTGTTTGGTTTACGGGTTGTAACCTGGTTATCTGAATAGTTTCATGGCTATCTCGTCGTATATCATCCTGATGTGTTTTCTTTATTTCCAGTTCTTACTTTTATTTATATCGTGTGCTGATTGCTGGTTTTAGTTCCTAAGTGAATCTTCCTTTGTGGCACTTGCTCTTTCTAGGATCTGACCCAGCTGGTTTTGTATGGCCAGATTTCGGAGCAACTCCAGAGGATCTATCGACCTTCCAGCCAGATGGTGACCACTAGACGGAACCCTGGCAACGAGTGGGTTTATTTTTGATCTCCCACTTTATTGTAAAAAATATTCTTTTGAGGCGTTTAGCCGACGAGCACCTGTTTAGCTCGATTGCACTTTACTTACTGTCTGCCTACGGGCTGTAACATGATTGACAGATCCTAGGGTTGATCATGTATGACTAAACTCTTGCTAGTCCTCACATTTTGTAACGACTAGCTTCATGATCAGCTGAATATGTAATATTTGGGACGCCTTATTATTGTATATTTAATGATCATACCTCCTGTAACATTTACTTACTTGCTTGTGATTGAGACACTAGGCTTGTTCATGACCATAGGAGACTGTTGGCTTGTAGTAAACCCTCATGTATCTAGACAGCCGTGACCGTATAGCGAGATGGAATCTATTTCAATATACGTAGCTGGCTATGTCTGCCCCCGCTCTCCAGTATTCTGGTTCTGGGACGTGACATGGTTTAAGTGGTGGCCCATACAGGTCTTGTAAATCAAGATATGTGAGGGTTTACCGAATAGATGTCTCAATCAATATCCGTCCTTGATCTCTGCTCGTATCTTCTGAATCCCTGGATTCTTGTCCTGATCACCTGCTTGCATCGTTGATCTGTCCTGGTCCTTCCTTATTGTTTCCTATGTCGTCTTCTTCAGCGGCATAGTACCTAACCCGGCCGATCAGCAAGGCGGAGCACCTCCCGCGGACCAGCAGCAACCTGGAGATCAAGCCCAGCATTCCGGGGTAGCCTCCAGAGTCGAGCCTATTGGAGAAGAGCCCCCAGTTCAGCCAGTCCAGCCTGCAGAACCTGATGATGGCACTTTGGTAGGACTCGTCCAGACCTTGATAGCTTCTCAAGATCGTCGTGGGGACGTCTTGCAACAGGCAGTAGCGGATGCTTTGACCAGAGGTGGTCATCCAGGGAACAGCGCGGCCAACAGCTTCAAGCGCTTGAACCCTCCCTTCTTTGATGGTAGTGAAGATGCTATCGCCGCAGATGCTTGGCTTCAGGACACAGAAGTGGTTCTAGAAGCAGCCAAGACCCCAGAGAATGATAAGGTAGCCGTGGTGCGCTTGCAGCTATTAGATCTTGCCCGCAGTTGGTGGGCAGCGCAGGCCGTTGGGTTAGCAGCACCCATTGCTTGGGCGGTGTTCAGGGAGAGATTCCAGACCAAGTATTTTGATGCCGTAGCTCGGTATGATCTACAGACGAGATTCACCAACTTGAAGCAAGGAGGCATGACGGTCGACGGATATGCGGCCGAGTTTTCCAGACTCAGTCGGTTTGCTCCCACCTTGGTGGCAACCGAGTATGATCGAGCCCAGCGATTCCAGCAGGGGCTTCACCTAGAGATCTTGTTAGCAGTTGAGCAGTTTGAGCATCAGACTTTTGATGCAGTCTTGAGAGCAGCCCGGAGGCATGAGTATACCTCCCAGAGGATTGTGGATAGGACCGGAGGTCGGAAGAGATCTCACGGCCAGATGAATCAGTCTTCAGCACCAGTCCCGGCAGCCAGGGCTTTGACTATTGGAGTTCCGAGGCGAGCGGCCTCAGTGACGTCGGTTCAGCATTCAACCCCGACGTACCCTCAGCAGCAGCAGAAGCAGAAGTAGTCTTCCGCAGTGGGATGTTCTTATTGTGGGAAGCCAGGCCATGTAGTGGCAGAGTGCCGCAGGGCACAGGGATTGTGTCTGGCTTGTGGAGCAGCAGACCATAGGGTTGGATCTTGTCCGAATCGGGGTGGTTCATCATCATCCAACCTTTCTAGCTCTTCGGTGAGAGGACCAGCACCGATCCAGCAGCAGCAGCAGCAGCAGCAGCAGTACCCATTGTCGAGGCCCTTGTCGCCTCAGTCCCAGATGTTCCAGCAGCAGAACCCCCAGCAGCATGTTCAAGCCCAAGCTCAGAGTTAGAGCAGGCAGCGAGGGTTCCAGCAGAGGGGACCAGCACCCCGAGGGCACGGTCAGGCTATGGTGATGACCGCAGAGGAAGGATTGGCACCAGGAGAGGTAGTGGCAGGTACTATTCTCGTCAACTCATTTCCAGCTTCAGCTTTATTTGATTCTGGTGCATCGCATTCTTTTATGTCTGCACGATTCGCGACACGGGTAGGATTGGAGCCCGAGTCATTATCAGTAAGGCTCAAAATACTTACTGGTAACGGACTTGTGGGAGTAGATAGAGTGTTTTCCTCGTGTCGGATCGTAGTTAGCGGTAGAGAATTTTTCGCTAGATTGATAGAGTTCCCGATGGCCGATTATGATGTGGTCCTAGGAATGGATTGGTTGAGGAACCAGTATGCTAGAATAGACTGCCATATCGGTAGGGTTGTTTTTAGCATTCCAGGCGAGTCGGAGTTTTCCTTTTCTCGAGGCGAGGTTGAGCCTTCTCCTCCATTGTTGCAAATGGCAGTAGCAGCAGTTCAGTTGCCCAGGATAGTGGATGAGTTCCCAGATGTTTTCCCAGAAGAGCTTCCAGGTATGCCGCCAGAGCGGGAGATCGAGTTCACCATAGACTTGATTCTCGGGACAGCTCCAGTATCAGAGAGAGTCTATAGGATGGCGCCGTCAGAGTTGGAGATATTGTACAAGATGATTGAAGAACTTCGAGCCAAAGGATTCATTCGTGCTAGTGGATCGCCTTGGGGAGCCCCGATGCTTCTTGTGAAAAAGAAGGATGGTACGTCCAGGTTATGTGTTGATTATCGTACCTTGAACTCAGTGACAATCAAGAACAGATACCCTCTTCCGAGGATAGATGACTTGTTTGATCAACTCAAGGGGGCTTCAGTATTCTCGAAGATTGATTTGCGCTCAGGTTATCATCAGATCAGAGTCAGAGAGCAGGACATCCCGAAGACAGCTTTTAGATCGAGATATGGGCATTGGGAGTTCCTTGTTATGCCTTTTGGAGCAACCAATGCGCCAGCCGTATTCATGGACCTCATGAATCGCATTTTCATGCCTTACTTAGATCAGTTTGTGATTGTGTTCTTGGATGACATCCTGGTCTACAGCAAGAGTGAGGCGGAGCATGAGCAGCATCTCCGTGTGGTTCTTCAGATCCTCAGAGAGCACCAGTTGTATGCCAAGTTCAGTAAATGCGAGTTCTGGCTCGATCGCATTTCGTACTTGGGTCATATCATCACTAGAGGAGGAGTAGAAGTGGATCCCCAGAAGATTATGGCTATTGAGTCATGGCCAGTACCCAGCACAGTTGCAGAGGTTCGTAGTTTTCTTGGATTGGCCGGCTACTACCGGCGGTTTGTTTCGGATTTTGCTCGGATATCAGCGCCATTGACGCAGTTGACCCGCAAGGATGTGCAGTTTGCTTGGACAGCAGAGTGTCAGAGTTCTTTTGAGCAGTTGAAGCGAGGCCTGATAACAACTCCTATTCTCACGCTTCCAGATGGGACCGGAGGATTCTCAGTATATTGTGATGCTTCAGGCAGAGGTTTAGGATGTGTTCTGATGCAGCATGGGAAGGTAATAGCTTATGCGTCACGGCAACTTCGTGATCATGAGAAGAATTACCCAACCCATGACTTGGAGCTGGCAGCAGTGGTGTTTGCGCTTAAGTTGTGGAGGCACTACTTGTATGGAGACAAGGTGGAGATTTTCACCGACCACAAGAGCCTGAAGTATGTTTTTACCCAGAAGGATCTTAACATGCGTCAGAGAAGATGGCTGAAGCTTCTTGTGGATTATGATGTTAACTTGCAGTATCATCCCGGGAAGGCCAACGTTGTTGCAGATGCTTTGAGCAGGAGAGCAGGAGTTTATTTTCTAACAGCACAACCAGAGCTGTTAGCAGATCTTCAGAAGATGGGTATAGAAGTTGTTCTCCCTTCCAGTATAGCATTGATGGCCAGCATGCAAGTTCAGTCTACTATAGTCGAGAGGATTCGGATGGCGCAGTCAGCAGATTTCAAGCTTCAGCGACTCAGAGCAGAGTGTGAGGCAGGACGAAGACCAGAGCTATGCATTCATGAGGATGGTACACTTCGACATGGTAAGCGTCTTTGTGTACCCAGCGGAGATATCAGGCGGGAGATCATGGCAGAGGCGCACAGTTCTCAGTATTCCATCCATCCTGGCAGTACGAAGATGTACCGAGATATCCGTCAGCACTTCTGGTAGAATGGCATGAAGCGGAAGATAGCTCGGTTTGTCTCTCGGTGTTTGGTTTGCCAACAAGTTAAAGCTGAACATCAGAGACCGGCTGGACTTCTTCAGCCCTTGCCGATTCCAGAATGGAAGTGGGAGCATGTAACCATGGATTTTGTGACTGGATTACCTAGATCCCCAGCTGGTAGAGATGCTATCTGGGTTATAGTTGATCGGCTCACGAAGGTAGCTCACTTTCTCCCATTCAGAGTTGGTCAGTCGACGGCTCAGCTAGCGGAGATGTACCTCAGGCAGATTGTCAGAGTACACGGAGTGCCAGTCAGTATCACCTCGGACCGAGATTCCAGATTTATGTCGCACTTTTGGCGTAGCCTGCAGGAGAGTTTGGGAACTCGTCTCCAGTTCAGTTCAGCGTATCATCCGCAGACAGATGGTCAGTCGGAGCGTACGATCCAGACTCTTGAAGACATGTTGCGGACTTGCACACTTGACTTCGGTGGTTCATGGGAAGATCACTTGCACCTGGTAGAATTCTCGTACAACAACAGTTTCTAGGCCAGTATCCAGATGGCACCGTTCGAGGCACTGTATGGTAGGAAGTGCAGATCCCCGTTAGCCTGGGATGATATTGGAGAGAGACAGATGCTTGGTCCAGAAATGATTGCTCAGACCATTGAAGTGGTCCGAAGGGTCAGAGATCATCTTCGAGTTGCCCAAGATCGCCAGCGTCATTGGGCCGATTCTCATCGGCGTCCTCTTGAGTTTTCGGTCGGCGATCATGTATTCCTGAGGATTTTGCCTAACCATGGCGTCATTCGTTTCGGCGTGCGGGGAAAGCTTAGTCCTAGGTATATAGGACCGTTCGATATTCTGGAGCGAGTAGGAGATGTATCATATCATCTCGCTCTTCCGCCGTCGTTAAGCGAGGTGCATGACGTGTTCCATGTATCCCAATTACGACGATATATCCCGGACCCGAGCCACATCCTGGATCATTCGGAATTGGTTGTTGGTACCAACCTTTCGTATGAGGAGAGGCCCGTGTCTATATTGGACCGGAGAGAGAAGATCCTCAAGAATAAGACTATCAAGTTAGTCCGAGTTGCTTGGGGTCATCACTCTTTGGGGGAGTCAACGTGGGAGCGTGAGGATGATATCCGATCGCGATATCCCGACTTGTTTGACTCGTGAGGTATAATGTCTTTCTTATGCCTCATGCCTTCGATTCCTTGCTTGAATGAGTGATTGTCTGCCTAGTTATAGCTTGCATGTGATTAATGTAGCTTGTCATTGCCCCTTTAGCCTCTTGATTAAATTTCGAGGACGGAATTCTTTTAAAGTGGGTAGAGTTGTAATGCCTGTGGTTCGTATCACGTATTCTTGGAATACGTGTACGTATTTTATTGCATGATTTCCTGGCTTGGCATTTCCTTCTCGGCTTGGTCTATTCCTGGTTCGGGTTGGTTGGTTCGGCCTGGCTTGGTTTTGCTTGGGTTCATGATGAACCCTTGGATGAACCCCCTACCTACTACCACCATTGTATTTATTAGCCCATTCTTTTCTCTCTCTTCATTTAATCATCTTCTTCTTCCTCATTTACTTCTTACCTACCAGAGAGAGAAGAGAGAGGTCTAGGCAAGTGCAACTTGCTTCATGGAGGAACTCTGATTTTATTGCTCTATTCTCTTCTTTACTACATTATAAAGCACTTTAGTACTTGGCTTTTCCAATTTCCATGGCTAGATTCTTGTAGATCTAAGTTTGCATTATTTTCGGATTTCTTGGGTTTTGATCTACTTAATCTTGTTATCTTCGAGTTTTGATGGTTCCATGTTGTAGAGAATCTCGTTCTACCCTATTTTGACCTATGGAAGTTCGGATTTGGGCTTCGGATGAAGATTTTATGGAGCTTGGAAGCTTGGGTTCATGGTGTTCTTCTTCTCTGAAATTTGGAGAAGAAGAACAGTGCTTGACTTGACCGTATGACAATTCATGCGGCAAGTGATTCAGCCGCATGAGACTTTCTTAGCCGCATGGGCTGAGTCTCATTCTTAAAACCGCATGAGGCCCTTGCTTCCCAGCCACATAAGTCTGCCTTCATCCTCAGCCGCATGAATACGAATTGAACCTGACCGCATGAGTCCTCAGTTCCTTCTTGCCGCATGGATTTGCCTTCCTTGACCGCATGAATCTTACCCCGAGAGCCGCATGAACTCGGGTCCTTCAGCCGCATGCGCACCCGTTTCCCCCGCTAGCCGCATGAATCTTTCCCCGAGAGCCGCATGACCCTGATTAATCCCGACCGCATATGGATCCTTCATTTCCTCAGCCGCATGAGCCTGATCCTATCCAACCGCATGGACTCTCTTCCGCTGGCCGCATGACTCGCTCACCCCGGCCGCATAAGCAACCACTGAACCCAGCCGCATGTGCGTCCTCCTCATCGAGCTGCATGGATCCTTGTTCTGCGAGCCACATGTGCCCCCCTGCCCTGGCCGCATGGGATCTAGTAACCCTGGCCGCGTGAGCTCTCCTATTTGAGCCGTATGCGCCCCCCTCCTTCCTAGCCGTATAAGCCTGAGCCGCATAACTTTTATGGTCCTGTGTACCATTATTTATCATTATTTGCCCGTGTTTTGTAACTCCTTTATTAGGTATTTTACGCCCATTTTATATCCTTACGCCTTTTGTCCTGAACTTGAGAATCATCAATTTATGTAATATGTTTGGAATTGATAACTGAGCCTGATACGATAGTGACCCGTAGTGGTGCACTCCTGACATGAGTAACCTGACATGACCTGATAGTGGCCCGCCGTGGCGCACTCCTGACTAGTACACTTGACATGATAAGCTGACACGATTTATCTTGAAAGCTGTTGCGACGGCTACCTGACATGACATGACTGACAAGAATGAACATCCTGGACACCGTGGGCGATTGTGCTTGTACAAATAAACCAGTCATGTCTTGCATCATGTCTAGGACAGGGACTCCTGAGTACCACGGTCAGGAGTACCTATTGAATTGGACTAAGGTTAATAACTAGATTAATATATTAGTCATGAAGAGATTTCCCAGCTACAGGCAATCCCGTTACCTGGGCGTGCCTGGGATCTGTAGCCTGCCGTCGAGTAGGGCACATTTCCAGCACACTGTCATGTGTTGCACCCTTCAAGCCACTTAAGGGTACATGCGTTTCCTGGACGATGTACCCACCTGAATTCAACCCTAATCTTTCGTCCTGGGTAACCTGGATGGTCTGCAGGGATTGTGGCTGTGGAATAATCTCACTGCATCTTGTTAGTAATTAGGCTTGTGACAACCCTAGTTAGTTAAAGTATCAAGCCGTAGGTCTTGCTTGGCCGTGAAATGATTGGATGGAGTCTAATTAGTCTAGTCTTGCCCTGATCTTGTTCCAGACTGTTACATGACCAGAATGCTTGTATTTATTTTACCGATAAATGGTGAGAAACCAAGCTCCGTTCAGACGAAGGGTTACAACCCCGGTCCTTGTTTGGTTTACGGGTTGTAACCTGGTTATCTGAATAGTTCCATGGCTATCTCGTCGTATATCATCCTGATGTGTTTTCTTTATTTCCAGTTCTTACTTTTATTTATATCGTGTGCTGATTGCTGGTTTTAGTTCCTAAGTGAAGCTTCCTTTGTGGCACTTGCTCTTTCTGGGATCTGACCTAGCTGGTTTTGTATGGCCAGATTTCGGAGCAACTCCAGAGGATCTACCGACCTTCCAGCCAGATGGTGACCACTAGACGGAACCCTGGCAACGAGTGGGTTTATTTTTGATCTCCCACTTTATTGTAAAAAAATATTCTTTTAAGGCGTTTAGCCGACGAGCACCTGTTTAGCTCGATTGCACTTTACTTACTGTCTGCCTACGGGCTGTAACATGATTGACAGATCCTAGGGTTGATCATGTATGACTAAACTCTTGCTAGTCCTCACATTTTGTAACGACTAGCTTCATGATCAGCTGAATATGTAATATTTGGGACGCCTTATTATTGTATATTTAATGATCATACCTCTTGTAACATTTACTTACTTGCTTGTGATTGAGACACTAGGCTTGTTCATGACCATAGGAGACTGTTGGCTTGTAGTAAACCCTCATGTATCTAGACAGCCGTGACCGTATAGCGAGATGGAATCTATTTCAATATACGTAGCTGGCTATGTCTGCCCCCGCTCTCCAGTATTCTGGTTCTGGGACGTGACACTTGGTCGGTCAAAGAGGCTGTCAACCAACCAGCCACGACATTGTTGACAATGTCCCATACAGCAAACTCCTTCGAGGAGTGATCGACAGGGGCCGTAGTATGGCCATCAACATAACCAACCAAGCCACGTCCCTTCAGCGTCCGCATCGCCTGCCGCGACCATTTCAAGTAGTTGGTCGTGCCTTCCAACTTCGTCTTCAGCTTGTCCAACTTCCCCATTTTGTACGGTGACGGATCCACATCAGTATGGGCCACGCGTGGGGTCGCCTCCGGTAATCTCTTGGTCAGGAGATCCTCGACCAGGGCCTTCATTTCTTCTGCTGTCAACTTCTCATAGATGGAATCCATGACTTCTGCAACTGCAATCAGTGAGGTGTTGTTGTTTCCGGAGTCGTCTTCTTTGGAGTCGTCTTCGTCTTAGTCAGCTACCGGGGAGAAACAACAAAACGAGATCCCTCACTGATATGTCGTAGTTTATACGACCAACTAGAACCGCGTCATGATAACGCGTTCGGACGGCTCAAGGATAACCAACGTAGTTGTGCCTCCTTGCATGAGACAAACCAGAGGTATACCAGCCGTGCAGAAACGATTATAAAGACAACGTTTCTGAGATACGAAGATCTAAAGAGATTTCGTATTCGTAGCAGAGCTTCTAAAAAGAAGGTACTAATTCTCGAAGGCAACTACAGAGATCTTCTAAAGAGAAGGAACTCTGATTCTCGAGGCAACTACAGAGATCTTCTAAAGAGAAGAAATCTATTTTTTTTTTCTTTTTTTTTTTTTGGAAACAACAAAAAGAAAACCCTAAAAAGGGTGCTGTAGCAGCAGTAAAGGGGCAGGTTGGGGGGGGGGGCGGGGGGGGGGGGGCTGCGCTGGAGGGGGGGAAGGGGGCCGGCGGGTCAGCGGGGGGGGGGGGGGGGGGGGGCGGGTCAGCGGGTGGGAAAGGGGGGCTGCTCCGGGAGGGGGGGGGGGGGAAAGGGGGGTCGGGGGGGGGGCTGCTCCGGGAGGGGGCTAAATTTTTTTTTTTTTTTTTGGTGTGGAGAGAGAGAGAGAGAGAGAGAGTTATGGCTCTGATACCATGTAGAAAATAATAGTTGGGATAATTTTTATTGATGGACTACTTCACTACTTATAGGGAGTCTAGCTCCTCTACATACTACAAATTCCGATGTGGGACTAAAAGTCCCTTATTGATTCTCAACAACTCCAAATTAACATCATTTCTATTTTTCTCTTTATTTTCCTTGGTAAGATTTTTTATCCCTCTTTTACCTCTTTAATTTTCTTCTATGTTTGGTTAGAACGGTTAATTTGGTGGGCCCAAAAATTAATGTAACGAAGCTATGACACGTCCCAAATCTGGAATGTTTCTTAGCTTTCTAGCAGTTTTTAAGTATGGATAAGTGTCCATTGCAGCCTTCAAGTGCTACACAATTTAACTAAAGTCAAAATGTAGCACTTGAAACCTCTCTCACTGTGGATGCTCTTAGCAACAACCCGACTACCTATTCTCATTTATTCTTTGCAGACGACCTGATCCTATTCGGATATTGCTCCATCTCTAACATCCTGCAAACAAAATCTATTCTCAACTCTCTTGAATCATGGTCTGGCCAACAAATCAATTTCGATAAGTCTTCCACATATTTTTCCAGAAAACTAGATGATTACATGCGTCGATATCCTTGGGGTAAAGCTTATGGACACCAAAGATAAATATCTTGGGCATCACCTACTTCTCTCTAAAAATCGAGCCTCGACTTGTACCAAGCTACTTGATTCCAGCACTTCGAAGCTCATAGGTTGGAAAGGGAAACATCTTTCTCACTCGGGAAGAAGTGTACTGATCAAATCCTCTTTATCCTCTCTTCTTAATTACTATCTATCAACCTATTTGCTCCCTAATTAAAGAAGTTACCAACAAGTTCTCTCAACAAAAAAGGCAGTTCTGGTGGGGTGATATGGAAGGAAACAGAAAACTACATTGCACTGCTTGACCGACATTCACTGCTCCGAAAACTCAAGGTGGCCTGGGCATAAGAAATATCCGGAGATATCCAACATTGCTTTAGTAACTAAATTGGCATGGCGTTTCTTAACTAATCCAGGAGATGAATGGGTTAAATTGTTAGAAGGAAAACATCTTAGACAAGAAGACTTCTGGACTGTTAGCATCCCATCATCTGCATCCTACCTTTGGTCTAGTATCATGCCTAGCAGAGCTCACCTAATCAACAATGTAAACTGGTCAGTTGGTGACGGAACTACTATTAGTATTTGGGCAGACCCATGGGTCCCATCTGTTGGGAACGTGGTATGACTCAGACCGGAGTTGGCCCATGAGGTAACTGGACAATTTGGAAGCCAAGGATGGAGGATATACTCTGATGCAAGGACTTGCATGGTCCGTTGGAGGGCGATATCACAAAGTTGAGATTCGGAGTGCCTGTCCACAGGAGATCTAAGAAAAAGTTCGCACTTTGCTCTCAGTGCTTCGTCACACAAAGACATAAGGAAGGAGGAGCTAATCGAGGAGTCGTCAACTTCGATTAGGAAGATTGCTGCAGGTTGGTGAGTGGTTTCATTGTAACATCTGTCATTTCTTCTTGAGTGTGGTGAGGGGGTTGAACAAATTAGGGCAAATGGTTCAACATTTGTTTTTATCAATCTTGTAATTTCATCTGAGTTATATAGATTGAGATTTGTCCAGGTGACGTAGTCACCGACTTGTCTTTATATGTGCTTGTTTGTTAGATGGCGGTTGATTATTTCGGTGGGTTGACCTAAGTTTTCGCTGCAGCAACGTCGCAGACGGTATCGGATCACTTGTAGGGTGTCTTCAATTTCCATCACCATCCTCGCCTTCTTTTAAAGTTTCTGATAACCGTGAAACCAACACACATGGGTCAGAGGGTCAGTGATCTGATCCTTCAGGATGACACGAGTTGGAACATATCATCTATCAGAGGGTCAGTGATCTGATTAGCATCTCAATCGAGAATGCTTCTTATGCAAAGTACAAATCGAAACTATAGATCACCCTTTTTATCCATTGTTCTGTTTCAGGTCCAACTTGGCAAAGACTGGTACCGCACAACTGCAGTATACATCAAGATACCTCTGCCAAAAGCTTCATTCGAAGCATTATGAACCATGGCGATCGAGATCTATACTTCTATCTTATGTGCGAAACGAGGCAATCTTTCAAGACAAAGCAATCTCTGTAGACGACATCATCAGACCATCTCAATGTCTACGAGACAAATATCAGAACTACAACTATAATCAACATCAACCATCATCTTCACAAGAATCACAACAAATCCAACTTCTTGATCATGTAAGAATAACAACAAATCCAACTTCTTGATCATGTTTGGCAGGCTCAGATAGCAATATGGCCGGTCTAGAGGGTTGGGTTGCCATATCCGAAGCTAATTTTGGTTGCCCCTTAGGGTCTGTTTGGCAGTTGTAAGGGTAGCGGACCGGTTATGAGCGGTTATGAGGGGTCCAATTTTGGGTGGATTTTAAGTTGAGCGACTGAAAGTTTTTTACATGAATAAAATTAAACAGCGAAGGGTATTAGTAGTTACAATTATATATTTTTGGTCAGGATATAAATGGAATAAAATTAAAAAAAAAAACGACTCAAAACTCACCGATTTTGGTGTTTATAAAGCCACCCAAAATTGCATTACACTGATTTTGGAGGGTTTTTGAGCCGATCAAAACCAGTGCCTCAAAAAAATAAAGAAGTAGGGGTTTTCATAAACGGTCGATTCAGAAACACCCAAGAACCGATAAAAACACCATTACCAAGCAGACCCTTAATCTTTATTGTGGACCGATCCTTGAGGCTACTCTGTGATCCCAACCTCTTATAGGGTCACACTGAGCTTGGGGGTGCCTTAAGCAGAGGGGGGTTGTCCAAGTCCGGAGTCTTGTCTGGCTTACCCCTGGACCGACCCTGAATATCAGAATATGGGTGGGGCAGCAGTGTTATCGACTCGCCAGGAGGGAGGTTCTCCTTTGACGGCTGAGGGCTTAGCTCTTCGACTTGCTATAGAACTTTGCAGAAGGAAGAATATCTGTAATGTGATTATAGAAGGTGTCTGTAAAGTGCTTCTAGATGCCATCTGCTACAAGAGTCATCACGTTCTGTGGCAAGCTCGCCATGCAATCGATCAAGGCCGAGAAGTTCTCAATTCAGCCAGTGGTATCTCCTTCAACTATGCTCCAAGAGAAGCTAACAATGTGGCAAACAAATTGGTGGCATATTGTATGAATTCATATCAAATTTCTTGTCTCTCTTTGTATGAGAATCAACCATCTTGTATAATGAATACAACCTCAAATCAGTCATGATATAAGGAAGATACACTCTGTTCCTGCTTCAATTTAAGGCTTTTTATATGGGCACAATCAAATATGATCATGGCTAGTCCGGATTGTGGCTAGCCCAATTTTTTTTTGTTTTTCACAAGGCTAGTCCAAATTTTTGATCATGGCTATCCCAAATTCCCCTCCCCCCCCCCAAAAAAACCCATTTTTTTCTCTTCATTTACAAAATTCCTTCTCTCTCTTCCAAAATCCTCACCCCTCTCTTCTTCTTCTTCTTCCTCTTCTCCTCCACCTCTCCTCAATCCCCAACATCTTCCTCTTCTAATCCACAACTCCTAAATTTTCAACATCTTCCACTTCTCCTCCACCATTCTCCTCTTTTGAAGAAATTAATTCAAGCATACAAATTCTTTCTCAATTTATTTCCAAAACCCTAGAAATTAATTTGAAAAATTCAAGCATCAATTACATTGTTTATTTCAATTCTTTGTAGCCCATTTGAATGAATTAAACTACATACGGAGTAGAAAATTATCCATTTAAATTAAACCCAAGTATGAACGAACGAGAAAACTCTGCGTCGACAAGGACTGTCCAATTTTCTGGCAGTCCTACAAACTGAATGGACTGCCAGAAGAATGGGCAGTCTAACTCACAACATGTGTAACTTTGGACTGCCCATTCTTCTGGCAGTCCAACATACAGACTGGACTGCCAGAGAGTTGGGCAGTCCAAAGTTACACATGTTGTGAGTTGGACTGCCCATTCTTCTGGCAGTCCAACATACAGTAAAAACTGCCAGAAAAATGGGCAGTCCTTTGTTTCACATGTTGTGACTTAGGACTGTGTCACGTCCCAGAACCAGAATACTGGAGAGCGGAGGAATGACTCAGCCAGCTACGTATTACGGGTAGATGAATACCGTATAATACGATCAATGCTGTCTAACCAGACGAGGGGGTGCATACTACATGAAAGTCTTACTATGGTCACTCCACATCTATTGTCTCAATAATTCAAAACAAGAAACAGAAATAGAGAACATGTGAGATAAAGCAGTAAGGCGTCCCAAACGCTCAGTCAAAATGTTCTTGAGATCTGGATTTACAAAACATAGACAGATGGTATAATAACATATACACAATTGTAATCAGCTGCAGTCTGACTTTAGTTACAATTATGTAAAAGTAAGTGCAGGACAATCCGACTAACATGTCGGTGCCAAACGGCAAAGTATAAAATAGATAACAAAACGGGCGGAGAAGTAAGAAATCCACTCGAGTCCTCCTGCGATCATCCCTCTAGTGTTGACCATCTTGGAGGTAGAAGTAAGCTGGATCCTCGGGGACTGGCTCTAAATCTGGCCATGCAAAACCAGAGAGGTTAGACCTCTAATAGCAAGTACCGCAAGGGAGCACGATATGAGGAATGAAGCCAGTAATAAGAGAATATGATAATAGATCTCTGCTATATACTAGGACTCACACAACATCACGATACTTCGAACCAACCTCCCAACCAAACAAGGACAGAAGTTGGCCCGTCATGTCCTGACATTCTGATCATCTCAGTTAAGTAACAGAGTAGGTACAGTACACAAACAAAACAATTTAAACGGACAGGCAACTACTACGGCTTGTTATTGTGAGTCCCAAGTTATCTTAGTTTTATGCAATAAAGGATTTCTCAGTTCTTACTATGCGCAAGCAGGGCTAGTTTACCCAGTCAATCAATTGCGCCAATCATGAATTAGACGAGTCCCCGCGGGACGCCCGTCATTAATATACAATATTCAATAGATAATATAACCAGATACCACTCCCTGCCCGTGTGGCAGATTTGCAGCATCTGTGGGGACCAACCGGCCTGTCGGGCACTACTAGTCCCAAGAGGGCTGCCATGTAAGAACTCGGGAATCCATTCTCTCCATGCAATCATTATTTTATTTAACTTAATAGTCTCTACGTTGAGTGAAGTACCATGTGTAGGAGCGTAAAAAGTGCTTCAAAGAAAGAGTCATCTCATTCATAAGTGGCCCGCTTTACGCCTAACAGAGCGGGTAATTTCTTTACGCCCAAGACAAGGCTAATTGTATTACGCCTAAGCAGATTGACCTTTTTATGCTTGGGAATACACCGGTGATTTTACGCCAAGGACTGAGCAGCCTCTTTCACGCTGGACAAAAGCTATCAAATCTCGCATTTAATGCAGACTTTGACATGAAGATATCAATGATGGCATTTACGTACGGGATTTTACATGAGTCCTTACGCTCATAAGAAACAATGTGTGCGTGAAGTCTATTTGAGCCATTTTACGCTCAAGGTTATTCGATAACCACTTTACGCTGGAAACCTATGACAGAGCTAGTTTACGCTCATCTTTTTACGCCCGATTCGTTCTGGCCAGTTTGGAACGTGGTGTGCATGCGTGGTCTTCATGCCACCTATTTCGAAGAACGTGTGTACATGTATCCTATTCTTACTGAAATGATGGGACACGTGTCAGCATATACAGAGGATGATTCTGATCGTGGAGGGCAGTTGTTAGCATAAAGACAGATGTTGATGCTCTTTTACGCAGGAAAGCCCCAGTCTATAAATAGACTCATTTTTCTCATACACACAGACAGACAGGGAGAGACATGAGAGAATACAGAGATCAGAGCTTCGAGATTTTGATTCTCTAGAGCATCCTTCTTCAACTTTTCTTCCAGAACAAAGTGAAGCAAAGCAGGAAAGCATTCAGCCTCGCCATCAGTGCCCAAGTGCGTCGATACCTTTCTGGTGCATTAGTTCTTCCAAGTTGTTCTACTTCAAGCAGTGATCTTCATCATCATCATATGGTCCAAGGAACAAAGTGATCGTTTACGAATCAGACTTCCATAGCAATACTTTTCTAGAATCAAAGTTGTACTTCTCGTACTTTTTTTCTTGTTTTTGTTTTCAAAAGCCAATTCCTCTATGGCATTTTGTTAATCGAAACAAAAATGGCGACTCTGCTGGGGACGACCTTCTCCTCTGACGAGGAGGTGAATGCTCAATATGATGATGTTTCAGTCGGTTCGACCAAGAAGACTCTGGTGGTATACTTCGACCAGACTGCCTATAAAGAAATGCTCCGAACTGGGGGTGGTTCTCGCCATTCCAATGTTCAAAAGTCTCGCAAAGCACGAAAAGTTTGGATTCCCAAATCCAAAGTGATTTCTGATCTCTCTGCTGCTTCTGATGACAAAGGGATTCTTCCCACTCCTGTCGTAGGGGCTCCCGTTCATAACGAGGCAGTCCCTACTTCAAAGTTGCACTCGAAGTGTGACGATTTTTCTCCCGTTTGTAACGGTGAAGATAATCAGGTTTCACGCCCACTGCGTAAAAATCAAGTTTTACGCTCAGTGGGTAAGAACCAAATTTTACGCTCAGTTCATAAGAATGAGACTCCCATTCGTAATGGGGCAGACTCTAAAGCTTGTGCTTCTGGGTGTAAGAATCAGTCTCCCGTCGGTGACGTGGTAGGCCCAAATAAATTACGCTCCTCGCGTAAAACAAAATCTCCCGTTGGTAACGTGGTAGATAACAAGATTTTACGTTCCATGCGTAAAGATCAATCTCCTGTCTATGACAGTGTAGATGAAATTCACAATGATGCTCACATGTCGAATGTGAATGTATCTAAACGTGTGCAGCATAAAAATATTATTGGTACAACTTCTGTTCTACACCAACAACCTTCTTATACTGCTTTACGCAAGGTACCAAATTTATAAATCACACGCCAAGAAAATGGAGTCCTGCGTGCTAAATCTCAAGATTTACGCACACAACTCCAAACGCGTAGAAATGTACAAATTGGTTCTGCGAATGCAGCCAGTAATCTTCTTTATACACAAGGGACTAAACGTTTTTCTACCCCCAATGTAGTAAAGAAGAATACTTCATCCACTCCTTCTGATTTACGCGAATTGCTAATGCAAAAGCGTAAGAATAGACAATCTCCAGTGACATTCCCCCAAGAAAAACATCTTTGTGAATACCACCAGGTTGTGATCAACTATTGTTGTTCGGCTTCAAGACGATCAGTTTTTGATCGATTGAGTTTCAATGTACCTCCACATCAAGCTGAAGACCAAGAACATGAGTTGCCATATGTGTCAGTCAACATGGCATCTCATACTAACAGAGGACGACATCCCAGACGGAATACGTCCCAAACTCCAAGTCAACAACAGTTCAACAGGCTTCTTGATTCCTTTGAAGGAGTATATCAGAATACTCGATCAAGAAGACGAAGATAATTGCAGACTTCTGATTCAGAGGCTGGGGGTACTCAATCTTTTGAGTCTGATACCGATAGCATGGATTCGTACTTCTATACAAACCCTTCTGTATCTTCAAGAGAGGTTGAATCCTACGCTGTTGGAGATGAACCAGAGACGTCATCTGCTAATACAGAACAGCGTCTCACTGCTGTTGAACAATCACTGAAGGATATGCTTAATATGGTGCAAAGCATGCATCAAATAATTTTGAATCAGCAAACTGCTCAACCGACAGTAGTGACACCGGCACCAGTAGCAGCACAAACTCAAGATAGTCAAAGGGCTGAAATACCTTTGAACATTCAAGAGCCTGCTGCTAATCAAAATTCTGCATCTACGGATCCCATCATTCCAGAAGATGTACCACCTCCAGTGGGGGTCATGGTGCATCCAACGACTACTCAGTCAAATGTGCTTCCTCAAACCAGTGAAGCCATTCAAGCAGTGCGTGAACTTAAAGCACAGTTTGAAGTTTTAAGGCACAAAGATCAACTCCAGAGGCTAGGGATTAAGCAACCTTATCCTCCTCATTAGAATGATGTACCCTTTCCACCGAAGTTCAAACCACAATCCATGGTTTTGTTCGATGGAAAAGCATCTCCCAGTCAATATATCAACTACTTTGATATTATGACTGTACATTTGCAGAAAAATGATGCTCTTCTCACTCGAGTGTTCATCGGATGTTTGACGGGTTCAGCTTACGACTGGTATCGTAGCTTACCCGATAACTCTATTTCGTCTTTTGACGAATTCAAAGCAATGTTCCTCTTCCGCTTCTATGAAGGAGGTATGGACATAAACATGTCCTCCTTGATAGAAATCAAACAAAAGGAGAAAGAAGATACTCGGACATTCATTGAACATTTATGACAAGCTACTCTAAAGATGCCTCCTGGTATGCCAGATTCAGCGTTGATTGACACGTGCAAGATGAATCTGCGACCATCCATCGCTGTCTTCACAGGTTCCCAATTCACAGATTGGGCTTCGTTCATCATAGCAGCAGTTTCTGCCGAGACCAATGGTAGGTTGGCTCGCGAACATGGGATGATTTTTGCTTCAGAAGATAAAGGAAAGAAAAATAATCCTGGCAATAATCCCGACAATCGTAATGTGAAAGGAAAAGATACTCTTATGGTCAATCTTTCCAAGAACAAGACGACATCAAGCAATCAAGAATCTTCCAGGCCAAAGGAAGAATACTCCTTTGACGAAAGCGATATCCCAGGGATATTCCAATATCTGGTGAAAAGTGGTAAACTTCAGATTCCAGAGCCAAAGAGGCCTAATGAGGTGAATCTGACTGACAATCCCAAGTATTGTATCTATCATAGATACATTAATCATCCTACCAGTGCTTGCTATGTCTTGAAAAAGAAGATCCAAGAGCTGATAAATGGTGGCGCCATCGCTTTAACCAATGATGACCATACGGTGACAACCAATATGGTTTCTCTTCAGTTTGGAGATTTTCCTCCACAGCAAGTCCCAGATAGAATTATACCAATTCCGAAGGCGACGATGAAGATTGTGAATATCCCGCCTGCCAGGGAAGAAAATACAGAATTGCTGCCTCTCACATTGAAGAATGGTGAAATCATGTGGGTACATCCTGATTTAGTGCCTGAACTGGAAAATGAAGGCAAAACTTCAAAATCCAAGAAAGGCAAGAAAGTCAAAACTTGCAACATGATCTCTCATATTATTCCAGATTCTGATGACTTGGATCATCTATGGGACGACCTCCCTCTGGAAGATAGACTGAAAGGACTAAACATCTGCCCTCCAAGTTTAGCTTCTCCTACTAAGCTCAAGCTTACTCATCAGCAGTGGCTAGCCATGAATAGTGTTCCTTTATACCGGGCACAACGAGTCTTTGCTGCTTATGAAAAAGCTCCAACAGGGATTTCTCCTCGTATCCCGAATTCTTTTTCTCCCTTAACTATGGAGACGTCTGTACTTCATTCTCCTGTAGTTGCAGAGATTCATTCCTCGTCCTGCGCTGAAACGCCTGTTCAAAGTCCATTGCCTATCCATTTGTATAGTCAGCAATCTGTTATTCTCATGAAGAAGATGGGTTATGACTTTCAAAAGGCAGAAGGTTTGAACCATGATAAAGGAATCCGTCTTCCTTTACAAATTCAAAATCAGAATTCTACCGCTGGATTGGGTTCTGAAATTCCTCACAAGAAGAAGGCTAAAGGAAGAAAGACTAAATCCTGTAATATGGTACTTTCTTCTCCTGAGTCTGAAGAAGAAACTTTTGCTGGTACAAGATCTGGAAAAGAGTACCACAAAGACTATGAGGGATCCTCCAAAGAAGCAAAAGATGTAGTGGAAACACTACCGGTTCAATCTTCTCCTGTTCCTGCTAAACCGTTTGTGGTTGAAAAGGGAAAACAGAAAGCAGTGCGCTTTGATATCCCATTGAAGTCTGCTTCCAGTCAGGGGGTGACAATGAAGCCTTACAAATTCGATATTCTAGCTCAGTTAGCCAATACTCCGGCTAGATTGTCTATATTTGAACTGCTTCGCCTCTCCAGAGAAAGCAGAGAGACCTTGAGTGAAGCTTTACTTCAAGCAGATTCATGCTTAGCTCAACTCAAGACTCCCGATAATATGCCAGTGTCATGTCCACAATGTCATAGCGTGATGGAAGCAATTCCCAACATCATCTTCACACAAGAGGATATGCTATTGAAACACAACAAGCATGATAGACCTCTGTGCTACACTGGATATATCGGATCTACTGAAATTGACAGGATTTACATTGATCCCGGGTCCTCAATTAGCATAATTCTTTAGAGTATGCTAAGACCCCTGAGAATTCCTACTAGTGAACTGACTTACACTAGTACCACCATTGTTGATTTTAACTCTGGCAAGAGTAAGCCACTGGGGAAGATTCGATTACAGATGCAGATTGGTGATCTTCGATCCATAGTAACTTTCTATGTTATCAACTCGGATGTATCCTACAATATTCTTCTTGGAAGACCGTGGATTCATGAGCACAATATTGTGCCTTAAACTCTCCACCAATGCTTCAAATATGTAGATTCCCAAGGAGTTGTGAAAACTGAATTTGCTGATATTAATCCTTTCAAGGGTGTCGAAGCCTACTTCTCTGATTCAAGGCTTTATAAACAAGAGCATATGAAAGAGATATCAGACATTGCTGAAGAATCATCACCTGAGGATCAGTCTATTAATGAAGATCCACCAGAGGAACAACCCTTGAAGATCATGGGCAAAGGAACGAATTGAAGCATAGAAGTGGGCATACGTATTGAGTATACGCAGTTCTGTAGTACTGGTAGCAGTTGAAATTCAAAATTTAGCACCAGTCCGAGCACTACCAAAATACCTCCATCCTCTAGCTCCGTCAAGTAATTTCCCATAATAACGGAAATTAGTTAGAGGATTACCAACATGAAGTTGGTCGTATCCAAATTGGCGAGCAAACCTACTGGGTAAGTATGGTTTGAACGCACAATTGTCTTCGTTTCTGTACATTAGATGAGACGGTCTGATGTACTGAAGCCACCTAAAGACTAACTGTGGCAATACAACTCTTCCGTCAACTTCATCTTCGAACTGGACACCAAAGCAGTCTGCCGGAACATGCGGCCGGGTACAAAAGAAGTTCCAACCGTATGAATAATTCAAAACCGCTCGGGTATCTGCTACAGTTGTAGCAATCCATGTAGCTTTGCTGAATTTTTGGAGAAAGACCTCCGCATCGTCGCCTGGGCCCGGCAGTAATAATCTGCAGTTGTGATGCAACAACCAGCCCATCAGATAAGTGTAGGGCATCTCTACCCTAGGAAAAACTTTCCGATGAGGAGCATTGTTAATTAACTCCTCACCGAAAGTTCTTAAACTTGCATTTATCCGACACACCATGGCCGACAGCAAGTTGATCCTGACTTTAAATACCAGACGTATCGCTGGCCATAGCACACTCCGATGAATTTTGTCAACAGTACCAATACCTGGTACAACCCATCTTCTCAACCATAAAGAAAGAAAGCCTGCCAGCAAAGCTCTCCGAGAGATTCTCTGACTACCATATCTGAGGAAGCTCAAGGCTTCAGTTCCTGCAGGAAATTCCCCAGTCTTCGTAGACAGATATTTATTCGGGAATTTATAAGTAACCATCATATTCCGAACCTTGTTAGAAGGGATCGTCGAATCTATGTTGATTACTGGAGCCTTGTTCTCTTGAAACCTTTCTTTATCTTCCTTGGAGATCTTATCCTTGTGGAAGAAAAGATAAGTCATCCATTTGTTGATATACGCCAGATGGGACGTACTTTTATGCATCGTGGTACAAGTCAGGTAGTGGCACATCAGTTCTTCGTATGTCTCGACTAACTGAGGGTTAACTTCTCTGATCTCGGCAAGCTCCCTGTTGGAGGGAACATATTCTTTATATGGGGCCTCCCCCATTGGCAGCTTCGATATAAACTGCATCTCATGAAGAGCAAGATCCATTTCACCTTTCGGAGTAGCAAAAGTTCCAGTTGAACTTAAATATAGCTCCATCAAGGCCAGAAATAAGTTTCCATTCGCAGGAATACCATAGCTGGTGGAAGCTACTGCTTCGTATAAGCCAATATCTTTCAATTCTTCCTCAAAGTTCTTCATCATCCAAAGGCTTATCTGAATCCAACTCTGGTTGAATGGAGTCAACCATCCTGGCAGTCTGGGGTTGGTTTGAGGATACAACACAGCTTCCTTCATAAATTTATTGACAAACATCGGGGTTTGAACTGGCTGTATTAGGCCCGAATCTTCGCTTGGATTAGAGCCTGGCATAAGGCCTAAGATAGAAGTAACGCCTCCATTGGGAACACTAGCAAAGTATCCCATATCATTGGCACGCTCTCTCTTGAAGACAATTCTACCCGGGCGTCCATGACTATTGGGAGTCAAATTCCACAACATCTGTCGGGGATGAGTGGCATGGACGAATGCCGATAAAGGATAATCTCTGTCCATATCTGGAAGATACATAGCTCTATTCCCAAATTTAAAAACCCAAGACTCTTTCTTGGGGTGTGTCTGGGATTTACAATCAATGGCATCTCCAAACAGAAAAGCTGGTTTTGCGAAGTGTTGTCCGTCTAGTGAATTCAACAACTCCCCATTTATCATGGATAGCAACAATCTATCCCCTTGAGCTGCTATCAACTGTGCCCTCTCTGCCGGATATTCGGGGTTCGACTGGGGAAATTGGACATGAGATAAATCTTCCAAATAGTTCGAACCTACCATACCAACTGATGATCCGAAAACTTCAGCGAGGGGGTGAACTTGCAGATCCACTGGTCAAATAACAAAAGAGATCAAGTTAGTTCGAAGTTTTTAAGAGTTGAGGAAAAACTCATGCAGTATTGGCTCGACAAAACCTCTCAGAAAAGATTGATTAACTTCACGTTACCATACAGTGACATGAGCGTAATGCAACTTTTTACGCTGGCATGTACGAACATGAGCGTAGTTAAGTTTTACGCTAGCATATTGGCTGTGGGCACAAGAACAGATTTACGCTGACACGTGTAACGTGGGCGTATTCTTGCTAAACTTTACGCTAACACGTACAACGTGGGCGTATAATGTTATTTTAACTTTACGCTAACACGTACAATGTGGGCGTACAATATTATTTCAACTTTACGCTAATACGTACAGCGTGGGCGTAAAGAGCTGAAAAATTGGTTTTCCTTCTTCTTTCCCGACAGATTTATTTTCTGAAGATTAGGGTTTTTTACCTATCATAGGTGGAGCCACGGCCGGGTTAGGGTTTTGTGGTGGTGATGACGACTGAGTAGAAGTCTTCACATGGTCGGTCGACGAGGAATCAATGGCTGGTTTCTTCCCCTTGCTGCCGGCGGCGGATGATTTCTTAGGAGCCATCAGATCAGAGTTTCGATAAAAGAAAAGGCAAAGAGATTCAAGAAGATGAGTAAAAGTGTTTTCTCTCTCTAAAAAGGTCTATTTATAGAGAGATTCAAAACCGACTGTTGGACATCCCTATGATTACGCTGACTGTTGGATATCCCCGCCCTTACGCGGATGACTGTTGCGTATCCCGAATTTTGCGCTCAGCAAATCTCAATTTTTACGCTTCTGTTCAAAGTGTTTCAAATTTTGGAGACATTTGAAACTTTGAAGGGGGTCTTGTAGGAGCGTAAAAAGTGCTTCAAAGAAAGAGTCATCTCATTCATAAGTGGCCCGTTTTACGCCTAACAGAGCGGGTAATTTCTTTACGTCCAAGACATGGCTAATTGTATTACGCCTAAGCAGATTGACCTTTTTACGCTTGGGAATACACCGATGATTTTACGCCAAGGACTGAGCAGCCTCTTTCACGCTGGACAAAAGCTATCAAATCTCGCATTTAATGCAGACTTTGACATGAAGATATCAATGATGGCATTTACCACAGGATTCAATAGAATTTGTCTCATACAAAGACCATTGTTGTCGTTTATAGAGATCGAGCTACTTTACGCTCACTGAATGGTTTCTTTTACGCACGGGGATTTACATGAGTCCTTACGCTCATAAGAAACAATGTGTGCGTGAAGTCTATTTGAGCTATTTTACGCTCAAGGTTATTCGATAACCACTTTACGCTGGAAACCTATGACAGAGCTAGTTTACGCTCATCTTTTTACGCCCGATTCGTTCTGGCCAGTTTGGAACGTGGTGTGCCTGCGTGGTCTTCATGCCACCTATTTTGAAGAACGTGTGTACATGTATCCTATTCTTACTGAAATGATGGGACACGTGTCAGCATATACAGAGGATGATTCTGATCGTGGAGGGCAGTTGTTAGCATAAAGACAGATGTTGATGCTCTTTTACGCAGGAAAGCCCCAGTCTATAAATAGACTCATTTTTCTCATACACACAGACAAACAGGAAGAGACAGGAGAGAATACAGAGATCAGAGCTTCGAGATTTTGATTCTCTAGAGCATCCTTCTTCAACTTTTCTTCCAGAACAAAGTGAAGCAAAGCAGGAAAGCATTCGGCCTTGCCATCAGTGCCCAAGTGCGTCGATACCTTTCTGGTGTATTAGTTCTTCCAAGTTGTTCTACTTCAAGCAGTGATCTTCATCATCATCATATGGTCCAAGGAACAAAGTGATCGTTTACGAATCAGACTTCCATAGCAATACTTTTCTAGAACCAAATTTGTACTTCTCGTACTTTTCTTCTTGTTTTTGTTTTCAAAAGCCAATTCCTCCATGGCATTTTGTTAATCGAAACACCATGCCGTGGATCATGGTCATTCAGAATGAGTACTTTCGTATGGGGTACGATATGCGCAACTCTACAATGATATCAGTGCGGTCAGGTTGTAGGTCTTACATAGCGTAATGCAACAATCAAAACTAACCACGGAGTAATCATGCCTTGACCATAAAGTACACATGCTTCTTTGGTAAGATAAATAAATAATAAATAAATTGAAGCCTGCACGTGCCTGTATGCCAATATTCGGGATTAGCCAATCGATTTCAATGGTTCATAATTAATATGAATGTGTCTCATTCATTCAATTCAATAAGACGACTAGCCAGTCTCTTAGTTCCAACTAAGAACGCATGATCAATTATTAGTCAAGGTCACAATCATTATCAATGGTGACAAGGCATGAAAGTCAACTAATATTCAGTGGGGTCGAGTCTACAACTCTCAAGGTTTAATTTCAGTCAATCGGGGTATCTATAACTCAATTCATGATACATGGTACATCCTACGTAACAATCTATATTTAATAGAAATATTAGCATATCATGATTATATCAAGTTTATGCAAAAAGGCGTAAGGATATAAAATGGACGTTAAATATCTAATAAGATATCAATATACAGGGCTATAGAAGATCCAAGGGAAGCAGGCTACGCTCATGTCAGCCTACGCTCAAGCCAGCGTACGCTCAGGTCAAGCCACGCTCAAGTCAAGCCACGCTCAAGTCAGCGTACACTCAGGTCAGGCTACGCTCAAGTCAAGCTATGCTCAAGTCAGCGTACGCTCAAGTCAAGCTAGCGTATGGACTCCATACGACTCCTCTTCAAGGCAGCGTATGTGCTCCATACGACTCCTTATCATCCAAGCCAGCGTATGCAAGTCATACGCTTCCAAAAGGCAGCGTATGAACTCCATACGACTCCTTACTATCCAAGCCAGCGTACGCAAGTCATACGCTTCCAAAAGGCAGCGTATGAACTCCATACGACTCCTTACTATCCAAGCCAGCGTATGTACTCCATACGCTTCCTCTTCAAGACAGCGTATGTACTCCATACGCTTCCTCTTCAAGACAGCGTATGCAAGTCCATACGACTCCTCATCAAGGTAGCGTATGCAAGACCATACGCCGCCAAAAGGCAGCGTATGAGGACTACGCTGCGCTAAAGAGCACGTACAACTCAGTGGCACAAGCTAAAAAGCTCGCGCACTGCTCACTGTCTTCTCCAACCAGCAAGAACTCCATGGTTGAACCTAAAGCTTCAAAAATTCATAACTTGGTCAAAATAAGTCCAAATCTAACTTTGCAAAGGTCAAATTTGGAGAATAAAATTCTCTACAACATGGAACCATCAAAACTTGAAAACAAAGAAGTTTGATAGATCAAAACCACCAAAATCCGAAAATAACTAATTTCTAGATCTACTAAAAATAAAACTTCAAAACGAAAAATGCCAAGTTCTAAACTCTCTTAGAATCACAAGGAAAGAGAATGGAACCATAAAAATGGGTCCTCATGAAGAAGCAAGATGTACTTGCCTATAGGTTTGGTAGGTGGAAAGAGTAATGAGGAAGAAGAAGAAGAGTGATGGTGAAGAAAAAATAATGAAGAGAAAAAAAGGGAGGGGTTGGCTTTAAATGAAAAGGTGGTGGTAGGTGGGGGTGTTAGGTTTGGTTCATGATGAACCAACTAACTAAACCAAACCAAGCCGAACCCAAGTCTAGCTAAAGTAGAGAAATAAAAGCAGAAAGTAAAATACAGATAATTAATTAACATAAATTTAAAGAGATTTAAATATGAAACAATACATGGTAAATATTAAATAAATACATTTAAGCAGTACATGTATTAAAAATACGTATACTGGGAACGGGGAGTGACATCTCTACCCTCTTTAGAAAAATTTCGTCCTCAAAATTTCAAATCCAAGCAGGATAGGAATATCAAGGCCAAACTAGTACAAGCAATTTAAGCAAGCAATCATTTTACAATGTCCATAGCAAGTAACATATCTATATTTAATAATCTACGATATCAAGTAATTTCTACTCATAGGGCGACTAGCATGTGGAGTTAAGACAATCAAGGTACACGGGAAGAAATATACCTTGTGAGTCAAACAGATATGGATACCGTGATCGGATATCATTCTTACGTTCCCACGTTGACTCTCCTAATAAGTGATGACCCCAAGCAACCCGGACAAGACTAATTATTTGGTTCTTGAGTATCTTCTCTCTTCGGTCTAAGATGGACACAGGCTGCTCCTCGTAAGACAAATTGGTACCAACAACCAACTCAGAATGATCAAGGATATGGCTTGGGTCCGATACATACCTTCGTAACTGAGATACATGAAACACGTCATGCACCTCTGGTAACGAAGGTGGAAGGGACAAACGGTAAGCAACATCGCCCACCCTATCAAGGATAACGAATGGTCCTACGTACCGCGGACTCAACTTCCCGCGAACGCCAAATCTAATGACCCCACGGGTAGGTGAGATCCGTAAGAATACGTGGTCACCAACAGAAAACTCTAGCGACCTACGATGCTGGTCCGCCTAATGACGATGCCGATCCTGCACAACTCGAAGTCGCTCCCTAATTCTCTTAATCACCTCAACTGTCTGGACAATCATTTCTGGGCCTAGCATCTTCCTCTCCCCGATATCATCTCATGCTAGTGGCGACCTACACTTCTTACCATATAGTGCCTCAAATGGCTCCATCTGGATACTGGCTTGATAACTGTTGTTATATGAAAACTCAACTAAGTGCAGGTGGCTTTCCCAAGATCCTCCAAAATCTAGGGTGCAAGCTCGTAACATATCTTCTAAAGTCTGAATTGTCCTTTCTGATTGCCCGTCTGTCTATGGATGGTAAGCCGTACTAAATTTTAACTTGGTACCCAGACTATGATGTAAGCTCTTCCAGAAATGTGATGTGAAACGGGTATCTCTGTCTGACACAATACTGACAGGGACTCCATGCTGCCTGACTATCTGCTACATGTACAACTTTGCCAACTTTTCTGTAGATTGTCCTACTCTGAAAGGAAGAAAGTGTGCTACCTTTGTAAGCCGATCTACTATCACCCAAATAGCATCTTTACCACTTGGTGATCTCGGTAAACCGGTCACAAAGTCCATTGTAATATGCTTCCACTTCCATTCCGGGATAGGAAGCGGTTGTAATAATCCAGCTGGCCTCTACTGTTCTGCCTTTACTTGCTGACATATCAAGCAACGGGAAACAAACCTAGCTATCTCCCTCTTCATCCCGTTCCACCAGAAGTGCTGCTTGATATCTTGGTACATCTTGGTCCCTCCAGGATGTATAGAATACTGAGAACTGTGAGCTTCTGTCATTACTTCTTGTCTAATATCTCCACTAGGCACGCATAAGCACGATCCAAACCTAAGCGTACCATCTTCGTGGATTTGCAACTCTTTTCTGAGTCCTGACTCACATTCTGCCCTAAGTTTCTGAATCCTTGGATCCTGTGCCTGGGCTGCCTTGATCCTGCCTACCAAGTCGGATTGAACTTGTAGACTCGCCAGAATTCCTATATCGTTAGGAAGTATAACTTCGATGCCCATCTCCTGAAGGTCTTCTAAGATGTGCTTCTGCGTTGTCAACATAAATGCGCCGCCTCTTCTGCTGAGAGCGTCTGCTACCACATTAGCCTTGCCTGGATGATACTGAAGCTCTACGTCGTAATCCTTGATCAACTCCAACCATCTTCTCTGCCTCATGTTCAGCTCTTTCTGAGTAAAGATGTACTTCAGACTTTTGTGGTCTGTGTACATGTCCACTCGGTCACCATATAAGTAATGCCTCCATAACTTCAAAGCAAATACTACTGCCGCCAACTCCAAATCATAAGTTGGGTAATTCTTCTCGTGGTCTCGAAGTTGCCTTGATGCGTACGCTATCACCTTCCCATGTTGCATAAGGACACATCCAAGTCCTTTACCTGACGCATCACAATATACCGTAAAACCTCCGGGCCCAACTGGCAATGTAAGGATAGGTGCTGATATCAACTTCTGCTTCAGATTCTCAAATGATGCCTGGCATTCTGCCGACCAGACGAATGGTACATCCTTTCGTGTCAAGCGGGTCATGGGTGCTGAAAGTCTTGCAAAATCTGATACAAACCTTCTGTAATATCCTGCCAATCCCAAAAAACTCCGTACATCAGCTACGGTCTTGGGTACTGGCCAACTCTCTACTACTTCTACCTTCTTGGGATCTACTGCTACTCCAGCTCCTGATATGATGTGGCCCAGAAATAAAATATGATCCGTCCAGAACTCACACTTGCTGAGCTTGGCATACAACTGGTTCTCTCTCAAAACCTGCAACACTTTCCTAAGGTGGTCTTCATGCTCCTCTTCACTAACAGAGTATACGAGAATGTCGTCGAGAAACACCACGACAAACTGATCTAAATATGGCATAAAGATGCGGTTCATCAAATCCATGAATATAGCTGGAGCATTGGTCAAACCAAACGGTATTACTAAGAATTCATAATGTCCATACTTCGACCTGAATGCTGTCTTGGGAATGTCTTCCTTTCGAACCCTCACTTGATGGTACCCTGAACGAAGATCTATCTTGGAGAAAACTCTAGCCCTGCTCAACTGATCAAACAAGTCGTCGATCCTTGGTAGTGGGTACTTGTTCTTTACTGTCGCCGCGTTAAGCTTTCTGTAATCGATGCATAATCTGGATGATCTATCCTTCTTCCCCACAAGTACCACTGGTGCTGCCCATGGTGATATGCTAGCTTGGATAAACTTCTTCTCCTTCAATTCTTCTATGTGCTGATACACCTTGGCCTGCTCCGAATCCGCCATTCTGTAAACTCGATCTGATATTGGTTTAGTTTCAGGTGCCAATTCTATGCTGAACTCAATATCTCTAACCGGTGGTAGACCTGGAAGTTCTTCGGGAAATACGTCTAGAAATTCTTCAACTACCTTCGAAACTTGAACTTCTTCCATTGCTGTTACTACTCCCTGCTCTTGCTGAGTTGCCTCTGACCTGACTAAGGTGAACCTCTTCATGCCTGGAATATCAAAAGATACACTTCCACTACGACAATCTATTGTCGCATGACTGTCTTTCAGCCAGTCCATGCCTAAGATAACGTCGAAATTTTCAACAGGAAATTCTATCAACTGGGCGGGTAAGGAATGCCCGCAAACTACAATACTATACGCTAGAATAACTCTACTAACTCCTACGAGCCCATTGCCAGTGAGTATATTCAACCTCCCTGGCAATGCCTCGAACTCCATTCCTAGCCGTGTCGTAAATTGTGCAGATATAAATGAGTGTGATACTCCCAAATCAAACAATACTACTGCGGGATATGAGACGACGAGAATGTTACCTGCCACAACATCTTCCGATGCTAATGCCTCCTCCAAGGACAGTGTGAATGCCTGCCCTCGACCTCCTGCTGATTCCCATGCTGTGGCCTAGCCTGGTGCTGCTGCTGGCCCCTGCCTTGATGATGCTGAGGTGGTCTATGCTGGTGTTGCTGTATCGGCGGTCCTTGCTGCCGAAACATCTGAGCCTGCGGCATTAATGGACGCTGTGCCAATGGTCTCACTGCCACTGCTGGTCCTCGATACTGTCCTGTCCCTGGTGCTGGCAGATGTTGCCCTGGTCCTCCTGACCTTGAATTCATGGGACATGTGGTAACCCGATGATCTGGATTTCCACATATCAAACACAGTCCGTTTAATGTCCGACACATATCTCTAGTGTGCCCCATCTTCCCACAATAAGTACAGCCCGCTGGGGGTTGCTGGTTCTTCTTCTGTTGCTGCTGTTGCCTGGGTGGTGGTGATGGCCCTCGCATTGCCACATCGTGAATGCGAATGCAAAGGGATGGTGCTGTTGTTCGGGGTGCTACTCCCCCTCCTCCTTCAATCTGACTGTGAGATCTCTTCTGACCTCCAGTCCTTACTGTGATCCTCTGAATGGTGATCTCATGTCTCCGGGTTGCCGTCAATATCTCATCAAAAGTCTGGTAATTGTGTCCCTCTATCAATTGCAAGAGCTCAAGATGAAACCCTTGCTGAAACCTCATCGCCCTCTGGCGTTCTGTCGCTACCATCTCTGGGGCAAACCTACTCAATCTGCAGAACTCCGCTGCATAAGCATCTACCGTCTTGCCGGCCTGCTTGAGGTTGATAAACTTTTGTTGTAGCTCAAACTGCGCCACAACTCTATAGTACTTCGTCTTGAATCTTGCTGTGAAATCGTCCCAAGCAACGGGACGTCTGATACCTACTTCCTCTGATTCCCACCAATCACGTGCGAGATCCTGAAGTAACAACTTCACCTGATCCACACGTTCTTCTGTCGGTACCTTAGCCGCCGTCAAAATAGCCTCAATATCCTTAAGCCATGCATCTGCTGAGATGGCATCCTCCGTTCCTTCAAAACGGCGGAGGTTGAACTTGCAAAATCTGGTTGATGCTCCAGAATCCGGCCTTGCCCCTCTTTCCAAAGCTGTCTGCAACCCTTGGTTGAGTAGTACGTTCTGCTCTTGCAACTGAGCGTGCATACGCTGTTGGGCTAACATCTGGTGTTGCTGAGTAGCCATCATTCCTCTTATGATCTCCAGAAGGGCTGGTGTGTCCACTTCCACAGGGGTAGGTGGAACTGTTGGTGGTGGTGGAACATCCGGATACTGCGGTCCAGCTGCTGCTTCCACTATCACTTCTTCTTGGGTAGCCTCTTGAGTTAGTACCGGCTCTTGTTGCTGACCATCCTGGTCAGGTTGTCCATGTTGCTGTCCATGTTGTTGTTGTCCAGCTCTGACAGGTGCGGACGAGGTGCCCCTAAGAAAAGGGACAAGAGAACAATCAAACGACCGGACATGAGGGATCAATGAAGTCAAAGGATACTGGAATGTCAAGCTAGAGTTGAGAGTAACGAATCATGAGATCAAGGGAAAACATGTGTGATTGAGACATCCTATTAAACACCCCACAAGTCTGAAATCAGACCTACATGGGCCACCACTAAAACCTTGTCACGCCCCAGAACCAGAATACTGGAGAGCGGGAGAATGACTCAGCCAGCTACGTATTACGGGTAGATGAATACCGTATAATACGATCAATGCTGTCTAACCAGACGAGGGGGTGCATACTACATGAAAGTCTTACTATGGTCACTCCACATCTATTGTCTCAATCATTCAAAACATGAAACAGAAATAGAGAACATGTGAGATAAAGCAGTAAGGCGTCCCAAACGCTAAGTCAAAATGTTCTTGAGATCTGGCTTTACAAAACATAGCCAGATGGTATAATAACATATACACAATTGTAATCAGCTGCAGTCTGACTTTAGTTACAATTATGTAAAAGTAAGTGCAGGACAATCCGACTAACATGTCGGTGCCAAACGACAAAGTATAAAATAGATAACAAAACGGGCGGGGAAGTAAGAAATCCACTCGAGTCCTCCTGCGATCATCCCTCTAGTGTTGACCATCTTGGAGGTAGAAGTAAGCTGGATCCTCGGGGACTGGCTCTAAATCTGGCCATGCAAAACCAGAGAGGTTAGACCTCTAATAGCAAGTACCGCAAGGGAGCACGATATGAGGAATGAAGCCAGTAATAAGAGAATATGATAATAGATCTCTGCTATATACTAGGACTCACACAACATCACGACACTTCGAACCAACCTCCCAACCAAACAAGGACAGAAGTTGGCCCGTCATGTCCTGACATTCTGATCATCTCAGTTAAGTAACAGAGTAGGTACAGTACACAAACAAATCAATTTAAACGGCCAGGCAATATCACCCCCATTTTCTGTATTTCGTATTTGTACTCGTAATTTGATTTTTGGCACGTATTTTATTTTCTCGACTTGCGGATTTTGGTTTCTCGTAAATGGGTTTTGGACCATGGCTTGGTTTTATTTTGTGGAGTTGGTTTGGTTTAGTTTGGTTCATCATGAGTGGAACACCTTAGCCTATTCTCCACCTCCATTCCATCACAACCACCCTCATTAAAACCTACCAACCTTTTCTCTCTCCTCCATAACTCCATTAATTTCTTTCAACTTCTTCTTCTTCCTTCTTCCACACAACTCCCCAACCCATAGGCAAGTGCACCTTGCCATCAAATAAGCACCACTTTTTATTTGTCCATTAACTAGATTAGGCCATGGAGAACAACTTTAGAACTTGACATTTTGTGATTTGGAGCTTTCATTTTTCTAAATCTAGGTTTTAACCATTTTCGAAAATCCTTGGTTTTGATCTATTAAACTTCGATTTTTGTATGTTTTGATGCTTCCATGTGGAAGAGAATTCGATTTTACTCAAGTTAGAACTTTGAAAATCTAGATTTGGTTTTGATTTGACAAAGTTATGAAGAATTGAAGTTCTTGGTGTTCTTGGACCTGCTCTCGGCCAGGAAGAACATCCCTCTGCCTTGCGCTCTTTAGCGCATGGCCGGTTGCGCACCCCCGGCCTGTGCTCTTTAGCGCAGGACCGATTGCGCATGACCTCAGCCAGTGCTTTGCGCTGTGCTGGATTGCGCTGGCGCAAGCCATCCATGCGCAAGCCAGCCATGCGTAAGCCGACGTCTGCACAATCCACCCTTGCGCAATCCACCTCTGTGCAATCCACCCCTGCGCAGTCTACCCTTGCGCAAGGTAACCCCTGCGCAGTCTACCCTTGCGCAAGGTAACCCTTGCGCAAGGCAACTCTTGCGCAGCTCTTCCATGCGCAGTACATACCCTGCGCAGCCCAACCCCTGACCCCCCTTGCACAACCCACTTGTCTATGATGAATTGTTATTTCTTAAGCTTGGCTCTTCTATAGTCCTATTTATATTAGTATTTTATTAGATATTTTACGCCCATTTTATATCCTTACGCCTTTTGACATGAACTTAATTTTACTTAATATGTTTGGAATGACTATTGTACATGGCATGGTATGACAAGGAACTAGCATAACACGATAGTGACCCGTAGTGGTGCACTCCTGACATGACCAACCTGACATGATAGTGGCCCGTGGCGGCGCACTCCTGACTTGACTTGACTTGTAACTTGTAACTTGACTCGTATAATCAACTTGACACCGTGGGTGCTCCTGCTTGCTTGCTTGTACAATCCACTTGTCTTGTCTTGCATCATGTCTAGGACGTGACTTCCTGGGTACCACGGCCAGGGACTCGCACTAAATTGGATTAGGCTAATTATTAGATCAAACTAGAACATGGAGAATTCCCAGTCACATGCAATCTCGTTATCTGGGCGCTTTAATGGACTTGTAGCTTGCCGACGAGTAGAGCACATTTCCAGCACACTGTCATGTGCTGCACCCTCTAAGTCACCTAAGGGTACATTTGTCTTTCGGGCAATGTATCCACCTATAACTCTCAACCCGCGGAAGGATAACTGGATGGTCTGCAGGGCTTGGGACTGGGAGTTTCTCACTTGCATCTTGTTAGTAATTAAGGCTTGTGATAACCCTAGTTAGTTAAAGTAGTAAGCCGTAGTAATTGCTTGGCCGCTTGTGAATGTATGATGTCTAGCCTTGTCTAAGTCTTGTCTAGCCCCTGTACCTGGAACTCTTGATCATGATTGTTTTACTTATCTCTAACGATAAATGGGTAGAGACAGTGAGCTATTCAGGCGAAGGAGTACAATCCCGGTCTTTGTTTGATTTAAGGATTGTAACCTGGCTCCCGGAATGGTTCCACGTCCCTAGTCGTTTATCGCCCTGTGTACTTTACTACTTGTACTTTCTTTTATTCTTTATGTTCTGATATGCTGGCTTTTGTTCTTATTTGTGGCCTCCTTGTGGCACTTGCTCTTTCTGGGGTTTGACCCAGCTGGTTTTGTGTGGCCAGATTTTGGAGCAGCTCCTGAGGATCTACCAAGCTTCCAGCCCAATGGTGAACACTAGACGGAACCCGGGTTACGAGTGGGTTTTCCCTTTTTGATTCACCCACTTATATGTAAATTTATTCTTTTGAGGCGTTTGCCGACGAGCACCTGTTAGCTCGATGCACATTTACTTACTGTCTGCCTACGGACTGTAAATATGATTAACAAATCCTAGGGTTGATCATGTATGACTGAACTCTTGCTAGTCCTATCATTTTGTACGACTAGCTTCATGATCATCCAATATGTAATATTTGGGACGCCTTATATATATATATTTGATGCTCTAACATCTTGTAACTCTGTTAATTGCTGGAGATTGAGACAATAGGCTTGACCTTAAGAGACTGCTGGCTTGTAGTAAACCCTCATATCTAGACAGACGTGACCGTATTATTGAGATGTATTCTATTTCAATATACGTAGCTGGCTATGTCCGCCCCCGCTCTCCAGTATTCTGGTTCTGGGGCGTGACAGGCAACTACTACGGCTTGTTATTGTGAGTCCCAAGTTATCTTGGTTTTATGCAATAAAGGATTTCTCAGTTCTTACTATGCGCAAGCAAGGCTAGTTTACCCAGTCAATCAATTGCGCCAATCATGAATTAGACGAGTCCCCGCGGGACGCTCGTCATTAATATACAATATTCAATAGATAATATAACCAGATACCACTCCCTGCCCGTGTGGCAGATTTACAGCATCTGTGGGGACCAACCGGCCTGTCGGGCATTACTAGTCCCAAGAGGGCTGCCATGTAAGAACTCGGGAATCCATTCTCTCCATACAATCATTATTTTATTTAACTTAATAGTCTCTACGTTGAGTGAAGTACCATGCCGTGGATCATGGTCATTCAGAATGAGTACTTTCGTATGGGGTACGATATGCGCAACTCTACAATGATACCAGTGCGGTCAGGTTGTAGGTCTTACATAGCGTAATGCAACAATCAAAACTAACCACGGAGTAATCATGCCTTGACCATAAAGTACACATGCTTCTTTGGTAAGATAAATAAATAATAAATAAATTGAAGCCTGCACGTGCCTGTATGCCAATATTCGGGATTAGCCAGTCGATTTCAATGGTTCATAATTAATATGAATGTGTCTCATTCATTCAATTCAATAAGACGACTAGCCAGTCTCTTAGTTCCAACTAGGAACGCATGATCAATTATTAGTCAAGGTCACAATCATTATCAATGGTGACAAGGCATGAAAGTCAACTAATATTCAGTGGGGTCGAGTCTACAACTCTCAGGGTTTAATTCCAGTCAATCGGGGTATCTATAACTCAATTCACGACACATGGTACATCCTACGTAACAATCTATATTTAAAAGAAATATTAGCATATCATGATTATATCAAGTTTATGCAAAAAGGCGTAAGGATATAAAATGGACGTTAAATATCTAATAAGATATCAATATACAGGGCTATAGAAGATCCAGGGGAAGCAGGCTACGCTCATGTCAGCCTACGCTCAAGCCAGCGTACGCTCAGGTCAAGCCACGCTCAAGTCAAGCCACGCTCAAGTCAGCGTACGCTCAGGTCAGGCTACGCTCAAGTCAAGCTACGTTCAAGTCAGCGTACGCTCAAGTCAAGCTAGCGTATGGACTCCATACGACTCCTCTTCAAGGCAGCGTATGTGCTCCATACGACTCCTTATCATCCAAGCCAGCGTATGCAAGTCATACGCTTCCAAAAGGCAGCGTATGAACTCCATACGACTCCTTACTATCCAAGCCAGCGTACGCAAGTCATACGCTTCCAAGTATGAACTCCATACGACTCCTTACTATCCAAGCCAACGTATGTACTCCATACGCTTCCTCTTCAAGACAGCGTATGTACTCCATACGCTTCCTCTTCAAGACAGCGTATGCAAGTCCATACGACTCCTCATCAAGGTAGCGTATGCAAGACCATACGCCGCCAAAAGGCAGCGTATGAGGACTGCGCTGCGCTAAAGAGCACGCGCAACTCAGTAGCACAAGCTAAAAAGCTCGCGCACTGCTCACTGTCTTCTTCAACAAGCAAGAACTCCATGGTTGAACCCAAAGCTTCAAAAATTCATAACTTGGTCAAAATAAGTCCAAATCCAACTTTACAAAGGTCAAATTTGGGTAGAATAAAATTTTTTACAACATGGAACCATCAAAACTTGAAAACAAAGAAGTTTGATAGATCAAAACCACCAAAATCCGAAAATAACTAATTTCTAGATCTACTAAAAATAAAACTTCAAAACGAAAAATGCCAAGTTCTAAACTCTCTTAGAATCACAAGGAAAAGAGAATGGAACCATAAAAATGGGTCCTCATGAAGAAGTAAGATGTACTTGCCTATGGGTTTGGTAGGTGGAGAGAGTAATGAGGAAGAAGAAGAAGAGTGATGGTGAAGGAAAAATAATGAAGAGAGAAAAAGGGGGGGTTGGCTTTAAATGAAAAGGTGGTGGTAGGTGGGGGTGTTAGGTTTGGTTCATGATGAACCAACTAACTAAACCAAACCAAGCCGAACCCAAGTCTAGCTAAAGCAGAGAAATAAAAGCAGAAAGTAAAATGCAGATAATTAATTAATATAAATTTAAAGAGATTTAAATACGAAATAATATATGATAAATATTAAATAAATACATTTAAGCAGTACATGTATTAAAAATACGTATACTGGGAACGGGGAGTGACAGACTGTCCAGTTTTCTGGCAGTCCATTCAGTTTAATAGGACTGTCAGAAAATTGGGCAGTCCTTATTTACACTAGTTGAACATCAATATTATGGTTTTCACAAATATTAGGGTTTGTGCATTATGAGGAGCCTTTGGGTGCCATCAAAATTGGAAATGAGAAGAAAATTATGGTTTAATTTTTGGATGTTTTCTTCTCATTTTTTTTCTTCTCCGTCGATTGAAAATCGAAAATGGAAATGGAAAAAAAAAAGTAGGGTTTAAACCCCCATTATACTTGGAGATAGTGAGAATGAGTTGAGAAAGAAAATTAGGGTTTAAATCCCACCAGAATTCTCATTTTTGTTATTTTTGTTCTTCTTCTTCTTCTTCTTCTTCTTCCTCTTCTTCTTTTTCTTGTTCTTCTTGTTCTTCTTGGATGAGTTGAGGAAGAAGAACAAAATTAGAAAAATTGGCTTTTATACCAAAGAGTGGGATAGCCATGATAACTTTTTTCAATGGCAAACTTGTAGATAAAAAAAAATGGGCTAGCCTTGATAACAATTGGATGTGCCCATATAAAAAGCCCAGTTTAATGGAATACAACTTTATTTAGGTCTGTCCGAAATTAGGGGTGAGCATTATTCGGTTTTGAATCCGAAAACCGAACCGAACCGAATAAGAGATTCGGTTAGGTTTTAAAAAAATGGTTCGGTTTCGGTTTTGAAAATACTAAATTTTCTTTTTCGGTTTCGGTTTCGGTTTTGGGTTTCGGTTTCGGTCCAAAACCGAAAATCGAATAAGAAAATTTAGTTTATATATATATATATATATATATATATATATATATATATATATATATATATATATAGTTATTATATATGTTAACAAAAAAACACAATTAAACCCAAAAACCGAATAAACCGAAAACCGAACCGATTTAATTCGGTTCGATTATTGACCAATTCGGTTCGGTTTCGGTTTTGCTTATTCGGTTTCGGTCCAATTCGGTTTTCGGTTATTCGGTTCGGTTGGAACCGAATAAACCGAATACTCACCCCTATCCGAAATAACTGACTGGAGTAAGGCACAACTTAGAAATTATTCAGTGGTCCGGACTCATCACATATACATAAAGACAATAGAGAAATATGGTTTCTCTCATAATTCATGAGATTGATTTTTTTTTGTTTCCTTTGCTAACATTTATTACGAAAACTTATAACAAAAATAGTCATACTGAAATATTGTGTTATTGTTTATTCTATCCATATTTTTTTCCATGATATTTACTTTTATTTTAAAATACATGAATATTATTAAAATATTAAAATATTTTATTTTATTTTCTTTCCTGCACCAGCCATATACTGGAAGAGAAATCAAATATCATTATTGAATATTTTTCTTGTTTTATCAAACACAGAAAAAAAAAATCTGACATGAATTATAATTTTCGATCCCTCTAGAAAAGACAAAAAAAATAAAAAAAATTCTTTTGAGAACCAAAGGAGGGCTAATAGTATCTTTCCATAAGTCGAAGGTAAGCTCTTCTATTGTTTAAAATCTTTCATCTCCCTATTTTCCTTCCCACTTACATCTCGTCTCACTCGACTATCGAAGGGATGTCCACACGAATAAACTTTTCGTGTGATCATCCTTGTTTTGTGTCACGAAAGAGCCAATGGATAGTTGAATTTATTCCGAACTTTTCAATTTTAGTCGAGACAGCTAGGATGATCCAACCCACCTCTTCATGCAACTCATGCATCCTCAAGGATAATTTGGTAAACCGTAAATGGATGAATAATTGAATTTATACTTTCAAGATGGGAAGTGTATGAAATTTCATGCACTTTCTTGATTTTCTAGTAGAGAACAAACAAGTTTGGTTAGAATAAGAAAGTGAGAAAGTGAAAAGTGGGAGAGTATCTTATAATAATAAAAAATAATAATAATTAGTTTAACAAATAAAGATGGATAGTAGTTACAATTAATTAATATTAATTTTGATTAACTAATTATTTATTAATTATATAATAAATAATTAAATTATTTTAGATAATAAATAACTATATTATTTACTAATTAGTTATTAATAATTAGATAATCAAAACAAACTCGGTACAAATCTAGATAAAAATTGATCTCGTCGTGTCGGACACCGATAACAAATATGTATGCGACATTCCATGAACACACACAAAAAATCGTCATGTTCATCGTGTATGTGTATATACCGTGTCGTATTATATTCATGGTCATGCAACATAAGTTCAAATTTAAGTATGAAAATTAATATAAATAAACTTTATTATACTAACACCAGACGTTAATTAAAAATTAAAAATTAAATTCAAAATATCAACTAAATTTTAACTTATTATTAAAATATTAACTAAAATATTAACCAAATACTAAAGCTTAATAAATTAATATTAATCCAACATAAGTCCAAAACTTTTGCTAAAAAAAAGGACAAATCCATCTCTTTCCTCCCACATCGGGAGTAGGAAAGAGGATGTTAAAAGTGAATTTGGGGAGGGGACAGGAACATTCAATCGGGAATCCCCTCCATTTCACTCTTATCAAATAGCTCCCAAACGTATGAGGTTGACTTTCCAAAATATAAAAAGAGCACCAAGAAATATTTTTTAGTAATATGATCAACACTGACCCAACCACGCCTTATAAATCTAAGAAATTGTTTTTTTTTTTCATACTTAAATATTGCTAGTACTTTAAGTGTTGAGCACTATATGTTAACCTTCCAAAGTGCAAATATTATTTATTTTTCATATATAATACACTTTAGAAATGCCTCTTTTTATATTTTTTTTATCACT
The DNA here is from genome assembly GCA_029216955.1 of Iris pallida. Classification (NCBI taxonomy): domain Eukaryota; kingdom Viridiplantae; phylum Streptophyta; class Magnoliopsida; order Asparagales; family Iridaceae; genus Iris; species Iris pallida. The sequence continues at coordinate 6,109,345 of JANAVB010025400.1, read as the reverse complement.
TTAAAATGAGCTATAAATATATGAGTTGACTATTTTGCCCTCAAATACTATGACAACATTTTAAACATAAATTAACTAGTACAAATAAAAAATATAAGTTCATCATCTAATACTTTTACCAACACAATATAGAAGTATTTCATCCTCATGTTGTGTAGATTTCATATTTATGAAATTTTTAGTATTTTTTTCCCTAGAAAAGCGTTATCAGTGTCTCAATTTTCATGATTAATTTTGGCTTGGTGTTTTAGTATTAGCTCTCTTGGCTAGGGCTTTGGATTAGTTTCAACAGTTTTCTTGATTTTCGTGTCTTGGTATTATACGAGTGGAATACTCGAGCGATATCATGTTTTCCAATCAGATTAATGACATAAATAATGTGTTGGTTTTGTTGAGTGGACGAGAGGCTTCTCCACCAGTGCATTCTATATACTGACACCTACCAAATTGTCTGACACCCCCGCTAGATTGTCTGCAGGATGTAGGGAGTAACTCGTTCGGTGCAGAGCTCGTTTGGACATCGCCAAGTCGTAGAGTTTTTTTTTGCAATTCAAGATGTGTGTCTGCGTTGAAGTCTTAACTTGGTATAAGGGACATAATGTATGGACATCACCAATTGTATTCGTTCTCAAGTTGTAAGCCTTAGAGCATCATTAGTAAGGCCCATCCCATTTTCTAGATTCTAGATTTAGAATGTAGGAGCTCATTTTGTAGAATAATAAGTCTCATCCTTAGTCCCAATTTCTACAATTTCGGTCCCAACCCATCCATGGGTGCTAAGGGTTGGGCCTCCCAATTTCTAGATTCTAGATTGTAGAAACTCGTTCTGTAGAATAGTAAGTTCCAATTTGGAGCCCAACTTTTTAGATTCTAAACTTTATATTATTTTTTTCCTACATTAATTTTTGACCACACAATTTTTGGGACCGGAGCTCACTTTATCATTTCCTACTATTCTCATACAAACCCAACCCATTCTACATTTACTTTTTTTTTGAAATTTTGGGCTCCAAATTGCATTGGAGAGTCCCAACTACTAATGATGCTCTTAGGACATGATTCATTATAAAGAGAGAGAGAGAGAGAGAGAGAGAGAGAGAGAGAGAGAGCTTGAGTTATTGTAACCTTGGCTATGAGCTTTTGTAATTCTGCTGCAATATCGATAAATATGACTTCGTTTCTACACATCTTACGTCGGTTCAACTTTTCTGTTTGGGACTTTTGTGCAACAACTATGTCACTTAGCTGTTCATCGGTGCTTCTCTTGTGCGAGCGCATCTTAGGCTCGCACGACATCACTTCCATGCGAGAACGATCGGTTTTACGGAATCAGGACGTGACACAGAGTGGATAGGATGTGTCGGTAACTGGGAAGTGTTCTAGAATTTTGTGTTCTTAAGAAATGGTATCGACAAGTATCCGTGGGTTACACTGAGGAAGAACATTTCAGGTTGGCTAGTTTGGTCACTGCATATTCATTTTCACTGCTTCCCTTTTCTGGTTGGCTAGTTTGGTCACTACATTCTTTAAGTTCTCATCATGAGGAAGAACATTCCAGGTCTTAATTCCATCCAGATCAGAAAACTTTTACACTACAGCGGCCTATGTGTCTGGGTGATTTATAGGCTATGATCTAGTCCTCTGCTTGTCTTATATTTATCCTCCTCAGATACAAGAACATTAGTATAATTCTTAACCTTTGATTGCACTTGTGACGATTCTGAGTTTTCGTGTCATGTCTGTTGCGGATAATAAACCACCTGAAGCAGGGAAAGTCTCAGAAAGCGAAGGCCGATCTATCTGTAGGTGTCAGAGTATTTCTACCGATCGGTCATGTCATATAGGTCAGTTACAAATCAAGTTACTTCAACTAATCCAGCAACCAAAGCAGGTGAGGATGGTGGGAACTGGGAAAGATGCTAAGCAAGGGAGCATTCTGTTCTTCTTCAAGAAGGTTTGAACCCATCTTCTGAGGGAGTGTACTTAAGAAAACTACGAGTCCCATTGTTACTTCCGTTTCAGTACTATGTATGTTGCTTTGCTCAAAAGATTAGCATTTTGCTATTATGTCATCAAGTTGTACTTTGAACTGATTGGATTTTACTATGTGTATATAACATTAATAAGCACCTGATCAATTTATATGTATCCTTGAGACTGTAACTTGTGTGATTTAGAATGGTTTTTTTAATCCACAACGCATATATGTTTAATTGTAGAAGCAGGATCAATGTAACTTGTGTCGCGGTTCATCTTTCCTGCACGGTACGTTACTCCAAAGTACGTGTTATAAGGGGGTTAGGGCTAACCTTTAAGCTACTTGAGCCAAGGTTCAATTAAGATCAAGAGTGGTTGGTTTGTGCGTCTGTCTGTGTAGTAGAGAAGAGTTTGTACCAAATCAAACAACAACATGCTTATGAATGTTTTATTTTGATAAGTAATTGGTTTTATTGTCTTCTCCATTCCTGCCTGGTTGATGTCACCCGTAACACTAGGCAAGATAATGATGGGAATGACTCGAAACTTAAGTAATAGAAAATCAGCAAAGCCACCATTAATTTCAAACATCATGCTTTCAAATATCTGGACATTAATTACAGTTTCCTAGTGTGACATGATCTGAAACTTATTTCTTAACATTGAAGTGATGATGTCTGTCTGTCCTGTTTATTAGGTTTTCAGCTGGACAGAAGCTGAGGTTCTGGTTTAAGGAATTACCAGATGCAGAGAGATTCCACCGATAACTGTTTACAGATTATTTACAAGCAGGATGTCAATTTTCTGTTTCTGTTTCTTCTTTGCAATACCCCATCAAATTGTAAATCCAAGCTAATGAAGTTTTGCGCACCTGAGTTTTCAGTGTCCTCAGCATGGAGACCGAGTTTTCACACAGTGTCCTCAGTTCTACAATGAAAATTAAATTAGGTTAGAGGGAAATGCTCCAGTTGAATATGCTTGGTATTCATCTCTGGACAAGGTAGATGTATCGAGCTGCTCTACTATTGCTTCTATGTGAAACATTTCCCTCTCCATTTTGTCACACAGATTGTGTTCTTGCTGGGATCACCTAAGATAATTTCATCTACCAAAAGACCTGAGATAGATTATCATGGCAAGAGTTGGCAACCGATCACAAAGCCAATTTTATGGATAAATTGTAAGAAGACATCTTGAAGTATCGATTTGGTACAGTTTATCACTCTCCAACTTTCTCAAGCTAAGACAATATAGCTCCCCAAATCTAGGAACAAACAATTTCTTCTCAAACCAAAAAATTAAATCCCAATTATATTACTAAAGTTTGGCAAACCATTAGAATAATCCCACAATTTTAGCAACATTAGCAAATACACCATGACCAAATTTGGAGATGGTACTAAACCTAAGATGAAAATTGTATGATCTCCAAGTACAACAATACAATATATAAAGCTTAGTTGTCTATACACAGCAATTACCATGCACAATCTTTTCAGGGTTCTTGTACTGATATTTTGGACTAACAACTTAAAGGCAAAGAGAGCAACAAAATTTCAAAAAACAAAATTCGAACCTTGAAAAGTTCACATATCCAAATTATCCCATTGGGAAACTGTAGAGTCACTGTAGTTCAAACATAAAAGCAACATTCATCATCAAGAAACAAAATTCAAACCTTGACAAGACTAAGAACAACATTCATTTGGATATCTAGACTGGAGATCAACCACAACACATATACAGGCTCAACAATGTTAGTTTCAAAAAAATAATGTCAAAATATAAAAATAAGATCACAAGCACAGCTCTTCACCACATTTCTCTATCATGTCTCGTTCTCTCTTGATTTGTACTCTCCAGTCAGTCATATTTCAACATTAGATTTGCACATAATAAAATTGTCTCAGTTAACTTTAAGTTGATGGAAGCTACATGCAAAGAAACCATTCCCATGATTTCCATTTTCCTCTGTCCCTCTGTAGACACCATAATAAACAACAACATATGACGAAGACCATACTACAGAGACAATGATAACACTTTCTCCTCACCCTTCATCCATCAGGCATCGGCCCTCGTCCTTGAACTCCCCAGAGTGAGTTCCAGTTCATCCGACACACATTCCTCATGGATCCTCTCTCCCTCCCACGGCTTCACCAATCCTCCTTCTGCAGGGAGATTGTCGTTGCTGCTGCTACCAAATGCAAACTCCGCAGACGCGCAATCCATCATCTGAACATCTCCGCTGTCCAGTCCACCATGCATGACAGGAGAAGACATCCCGCTCTGACCTGGGGTCCACATTCTCGAGGATGCTTCGCTTGCAATGCCTCCCTTGTAAAACCCAAATGGATTCCGGGAGACCAGGCTGAAAGTCGGTGACTTGGGGCTGCCATTCGGGATCTGAATCCCCGCAAGCCACCCGGGTTCTGGAATGACATGACGGCCGGGGCTTGCCGGAGTTGACGATGGTAGGAAGGTGTAGTGAGCCCCAGGAGGCCACGATGGCTGGGCATTGGGGTCGTCCCAATCAGTTTTGATACGTGGGGTCCGGGCGGTTGGGGAGCTCAAGGGAGGGGTCACTGGGGCACTGATGGAGCCAGTATGTATGTAGAGGTTGTGATGCTTGGAGGAGGAGGCAGAGGAAGAAGAGGTTGAGGAGAGGTTCTTGAGCCAAGGGATGAGGGAATTAGCATCGTGCACACCAGTGATATTATTGTTGGAACGATTCACATTTGTGACATAGGACGAGGAAGCAGGGCTAGGGAAGGAAGAGGCAGCGGGGCTTGGGTTATATGAGGCGCATGGGCTTGGCTGGTACGATGAGCAAGGACTTGCGGAAGCTGAGCCTCCCACTACTTCCATAGTCTCCACCGGCTTGCATCCCTGCAACAATTCATACATAAACAAGATTAATAACAAAAATATCACATACAAATAAATTTTAGTAACCAAGGTTATGCCCAACATTCTCTTACTGTAGCAATGAGTGACATCATCGTGCACAACACAAAAATCTCGAACAAGTAAATACAGGTTTAGTTTGATTAAAAGCCTCTATATATTTAAGTAACATTTCCTATTTTTTCCAAATTCTTCCTCCTACTTTTCACATTTTCTATATATTTAAAGAATTAATTGACTCTTACATGGAGCTGGAATTCTGTGGTTGTTTCTAGGTGACTACCCATAAACACTCTTTAACTAGTAACAATATATATCTCTACATGTTCTTGGTGAAAATCAAGTGGAGTCTATACTGGTTCAACTTAAGAAAAGAAAACAGGCCTGGATTGGGGATAGTATGAGGTGTATTATATGGTGCCCTAAGGAGCCCATTGCGGTGGCCCAAGTGGAGGTACGACACAAGGAGCCACAGAGATTTAGGTTTCATTCAGGTGGACGAGGCTCTTAGCAGCCCCTTTGCTGACCTACTATGTCTCTGCCTACCGTTTTTGAGAACATTGTCCAATGGATAGTTGTGTGTAAAACATTTGCATGTCCGTAAACTAACTGTATGTTCCTTCAGCCGTGGAAATAAGGTTTGTGAAAAGGCTAGGCGCTAGTCGGGCGGGCACCCACCACCTAGCGCCTAACCCGCCTAGGCAGCGGTCTAGATCTAGGCGGTTCAAGAAAATTAAAAAGAATCCAAAATACCTATTGAAAATTTTAGAGAAGTCCATAAAACCCAAAGACATGCATAGTTGGGCGGTTGGGGGAGGGGGGGGGGGGGGGGCGCACTTGGCGGGGCACGAATCGCCTAGCGCCTAGGCGCCGTCTAGACCGCCTTCTAGAACAGTGCGTGGAATAAAAATCCACTACTATAGAAGCTTCTATCGGTATTTGACAAACGACTAACAGAACTGAAAAGACCATTCGATCAGCAAGATACAAATGATCAACAAAATTCTTTTAGAAGACGTTCTAAAGCATGTAAGATCGGTGTGGTGTGAATCATTCTTTATGACAAATGACTATATTTTTGAAAGTGTAAGAATAAAATGGGTGTGATTTAGAGCTTATGAGCATCAAAATAGGGTAAAGCAACTAGTGACTATTGAGTAGGCATGACAGGTAAACTCCCACACAAAGAAGTTGGTGCTACTATGCCGATGAAGATTGCAATCAATGTGAAAGCAGTTACTCCTTATTGTGTAGGAGATGGATAGGTCATTAGCATGCATACAAGTTGGTAGTCATGCCTTCTTCTGCAAGCCAAATTTCCTTTTTCATCCCACTTCCTCGTTTTTAAGCTTATTACCAATTCCCATGAAAAGATGCCACAACATTGATAATGGAAACTATTAGTACCAACAATCAAGTCATCTTCAAGATAACCTTTTGAGGATCAAAATTCTGGTAAATACCCTTGATATAGAAGGGGGTCGCTCCCCAAGAACCAGAATCCTATTTGAGCCTGATCACACCTTATCCATGTCTCCTTTCCAGACCATCATTGCAATATCTTCAAGATTGTTAAGACAGGCTTAAGTCTTTCCCATTAGTCCTCGTCTTATGATGTCACATGTGCAAGCTACTGTATATTTGTTATTTTTGACTTTACTTGTTATGTATTCTATATATTTATTGGCCCAAAAACCCTACATGAAGGCTCATTTTTTCCATTCTAAGATGGTACCAGAACTGTCCACAAAACTTTCTTTGTTCTCTACCCAAAACCCTGACCCTACCCAAAACCCTATCCAAATCAATTATGATACCATATTAGTATTGGAAAAGTGGTATATGATTCTTAGGCCAACTTATATATAGAGAAAACATAGCAAATAAAATAAAAGAAGACAAATATGCACCAGCTAACACATGTGACTCCTCATCTCTATGTGATGTCATTCACAATACATGTACTAGCTTTTGTAAAGTTGTCTTTCTTTTGGCTTTATTTCCTATGTATTTTCTATATCGGAAATGATATTTTGTCCGCCCCTACGGGGTGACCGCGTTGGCCCGCGCCCACGTGACGGCCAGCCATTGGCCCCCCTGCTAGCATGGGCCCACCACAGTCCGGGGGCCAATGGATGCACGCCACGTGGCCGCAGGCCAACGCGGTCACCCCCTAGGGGCAGGAAACGTAACAATGTCCTTTCTATATATGTTGGCATAAACCTAAACGAAGGCCACTTTTCTAATTCTAACAAACATATTGGCCCCATACCTACAATAACCTGTCATGTTGCCACCATGCTTCACACACACAATTACCTCTCAAGCTTGGCTTAGAAGCACATACTCCTGCTTCCTACATTCCTAAACTGTAATTTTCAAACTACAAAGTTTTCCATGGCATTTCGATAGCTAAGATTAGTGGAAACCCCAAAATCAAAGATTTTCAAACTTCACTTGGAGCATTTTAGATTTAGAAATATAAGAACTCCTAAAGTCAAATGTACTTTGGAACCGCAAAAGTAGCAACTGCAAACTAACACCAAATTATAGTTTCCCCTACTATGTCCAAACCATGCCTACATACGGCTCGTCTCATCATAACCTTATCTTGGATTTTCAGTACTTTTGTCATTCCATCCCTGCAGGGGCAGAGAACAAGTCGTTGTAACAACTATGCTGCCAGAGGCTCTGGTGAAGTAGGAATATGAAAGTACTCATCTTGGGGTGGAAAGCAAGATTAAATGCTTTCAGTAGTTATCCGCTCTGCACTTGGCTATCCAGCGTTTACCTTGGGCACGATAACTGGTATACCAGAGGTACGTCCTTTCCGGTCCTCTTGTACTAGAAAAGTGTCCTCCCAATGTTCTAACATTTGCATCGGATATGGAATAAACTATCTCACAACGTTCTGAACCCAGCTCATGTACCGTTTTAATAGGCGAACAACCTAACCCTTGGAACATACTACAGCCCCATGTAACGAAGAGCCGACGTCGAGGTGCCAAATCATCCATCGATGTGAACTCTTGGGAAGATCAGCATGTTATTCCTAAAGTAACTTTTATCCATTGAGCGATGATCCTTCTACTCAGCACCGTCAGATCCCTAAGACCGACTTTCGTACTTGCTCGATGGGTGGGTCTTGTAGTCAAGCTCCCTTATGTCTTTGCACTAGAGGACCAATCATCGTCAAGTCCGAGGAAACCTTTGCATGCCTATGTTTATCTTTTGGGAGGCATACGTTCCACATGAATTGTTTATCTGAGACTACCTTTTGGCCCGTAGGTCCTGACACAATGTTAGAATTCTAGTTCTTCAAGTGTGGTATCATACTGATGGCTCCCTCCCAGAAGGAGCCTCCTTCTTCGCCCTCCAACTAAGTTGCACAGGAAAGGCCCAAAGCCAATCATCGTATACTTGCATTGAAATTTTGGCACAGGAAAGGCCCAAAGCCAATCATCTTATTCTTGCATTGAAATTTTGGCCATCTTCCGAAATTTCTTAAAATTCCGACAAAGTTTCATTTGATCTTATTCTTGCATTGGAGAAAGGGGTCAAATCATCTTACTGTTGCCCTTGTGACAGTAAAAAGACCTTCACAAATCTACCGATCAGTATCTAATGCCCTTGCCCATTTGGGCAGTTCAGTGGACTATCACTAGGCTTGCGCTATTCCAATTCAAGTCCGACTAATCGTTTTCCATATAAACCACAAATCTTAGATTCCTAAACACCATGAATGAATGAGAATGTCTTCTTCTTCTAGTGAACATTTTAGGTTCGCACAAATTACTCAAACTTCCACTAATAATGGTATTTTAAGAAACCTATCTAGACCGCAATGTAACATTCAGGGTCATTGAACCAAACTAGTTTGCACTTATTAGTGACAGTAACTTTCCCAGCAATCAGTACACACAGGCCTACACATTGATGCTTAGAGTACACCCATCAAAGTACAGGTGTAGGTCCAAAAAGTGGAGAGGGAGACCATTTTTCTCGTTTCTGAGTCACATCACACGCTTTCTCTTCCTCCAGTCCAACTCTCCCAACGAAAAACGAGGCATCACATGTTTGGGAATCTTACAGAGGCTCCAACCGCAGGGGCATTCCCGTCATTCCAACCAAACCCCCAACTGGGATTCCGCGTGGGTTGCGTGACCCATGGGGAGACAAGCCCACGAGTCCTCCAGCTACTTTTGCTCCCCCTAAACTAATTTACCAAAATACCCTCACCTCGTTCCGTCGGACGACTCGCCCCAGGGCCTGAAGCGTAACACCTCGGCATCATCCCAAACATGGAAAATCGTGCCATTTAAAATATTATTCGATTCTTTCAAATAAATAAACCAAACAAAAAGAAACAGCCAATGAGCATTTTTTTTTTACTTTTCTTTTCTTCTTCGAGCCCCCGTTCCCCCACACACAAAAAAAAAAAAAAAAAAAAACTCCCGCCGGGGGGATGAGGCGCACAATAGCGTATCATGGGTGGTCTGCTAACTTGCGCCCGTCGGCAATCGACGTTTTTTTTTCCTTAATGGAACCAAGGGAAAAAAATTCTTAGAAATCTACCACAACGTCGTCGTCATCTTAGTTTCTGAATAAATTCAATTCAGTTCAATACGAATAAAAAATCATGATTTTTTTTTTAAAATTTTGTAAGAAAATAATGGAAATGGAGAAGCAAAGGAAACGTTGTGATCGTCTCTGAACCAATTCTATTCGGTTGGTTCGAGAGGAAGAGGAGGAACTAGAGGGGGGGGGGGCGCTGGTGGTGGGCTTACTTTGCGGTAGGTGGTGCCGTCGGGCTCGACGGTCCAGCCGGCCTCGTCGCAGAGGGCCTTGAGGACCTCGTTGTTGTCGCAGTGCTTGGGGAGGCTGTAGTTCCCGTACATCCGAAGCCCGGAGTAGATCTTCGCGGCTATGGCCCTCCGCCGCCGCTCCCTCCTCTTGTTGTTCTCCCTCTCCTTCCACGTCGGCATCCTCCCGCTCCCTCCGCCACCGCCACCGGCAGCACCTGACGTCATCCCCCTCTCGATCTTCTTCTTCTTACTTCTCCTTTGCTTCGACGATGGGGACAATGGGAAGAGGACTAGAGGAGGAAGAGAGTGGGTTTTTCTAAAGAAGGGGGGGAGGAGTAGAACAAAAAGCACAGCGTTTTTCTTCTTTTTCAGTCGTCTATACACTGTTTGTTTTTTGTTATTATTATTTTGACTATTTTTCCCCTTCACTTTCTAGAAAATTTTAAGAAATTTTTTTAACGGAAATTTAAATTCGGAGCACAAATATTATTAAATATTACAACAAAAGTATAAATTTTGATCGTTTCCCGGCTGGTGCATTCTTAATTTTGTGCGAGCTCTCTAGCCTAGTGGTATTAGAGCGGACATCCGGAGGGGCCGGCAAGGTTCGAGCCCTCCAATTGTGTGTGTGCGTGTGATTTCAAAAAAAACAAAAGTATAAATTTTGCTAAAATTGTGCACAAGCATAACAGCGCCTTTACGAAGGACGTTTTGTATAAAACATCCTTATGATAGTCATTTTTTTGTTTTTTAAAATTTTTCTCATCCCTCCTTTACCATTTTTCGTTGGACGTTAACCAAAAAAATATATATAACAATAAGAAAAATGTGAAGGACGTTTTTTTTGTTTTTATTTATTTTTTTTCCTGCTGGAATCAGTAGAGAGAATAAGGGAAACACACTGAATTTCATACATAAATTTGTAATAAAATAAACTACTTTCATGCATAATTTTTCAAAGAAATAACTACCCCCCTTTATCATCCCTTCTATAGTCTCTACGGTCTATTGGCCTTAGACCTAGCCTTCTTCTCCTTTCCTCAATGACCTCCGGTGGCTCCTCCACCTGTGAAGATATAGGAAATGATGGAGTCGAATAAAATTGGCTACTTGGATCAAGATGGCTTGGGCCAAACAATGAAGATCCCGTCATCTGGATATAATAATCCCAATCGAAGGCATCTGAAGTGTCATGCAGTGTGCCTTCGTAACTCTAGGATGCCCCCTGATAACTCTGAGATGTCCCCTCGTAAATCTGGGATGTGTCAGCATAAGGATGTAAGGGAACTGCGCAAGGATTTCAGGTATCAGCATAAGGATGTGAGGGGACTGTGTAAGGATCCGAGGTACCAACATAAGGCTATGAGGGGCCTGCGTAGGGATCCGAGGTGCCAGCATAAGGCTGTGAGGGGCTTGCGTAAGGATCCAGGGTCCCTGTGGTGTGCCCTTGCCATCATCTGGGGAACGTGCATGTGACTTGCTCGAACTAACACCTCGATCACGTATCGTACGGGGATGTGCATGTCTCTGCCTGACAATACCTACAGGGTGATCATCCGGGATATCCAATAGAACAAAAGAGGGTCCGAAGGGTTTGCGTAGATATCCTGCAGTCTCCCCCAAACATTCTAGTAGGATCGACACCGAGAATTTGGGACATCTGAGTCAGGTAGTCCACTTGAATATTATAATACATAATCAATTAATTAATGTTGTAAAAGTAACAACGTACAAAATATAGAAATAAACATATACCGTAAGCTCTACATGTCCCCTTAGCTCACGCAAGCTCCGATCATCTATAGCTCGTGCTTCAAACCGGGGCTCTTCAAAGTCATATCTTTAATTTTGCATTCGCAGGCATCCATACCAACGTACAAAATCTTCGTTACCAGCCACTACAAGATATCAAAAAATATATGAGTATATGGAATGAACACCTTATAATTTATTGAAAACTTATGTATTCTATAACTTACCATGTGTAATCGATGTCATAATTTTGGACATGTGTTCCACGCCATGTGTGGTAAATTTGGAATACAAACCAAGACGAAATATATTTGCCCGCTCTTCTATATTAGCTTTGGAACTACTAGAAGGTAAAGGCTCTTGGGGTATCATCTGTTTCAGTCCAAACTGTCGCATAACACGATCAACCGGATGAAACATAATATATCCGTTGTACATAATATAATACCTATGGAGATCGAGGCCATGTGTAGTGTTTACTATATTTTTTTGGTACACTTTGGGGTTGCCAGCTGTCACGACCCGCACCCACTGTGAGGGTACGAGAACGTAACAACGCCCAGCCTACACCGCAGTGTCGGCGGTAGAACGCTGTCCTAGGTCACAACATCTAACAATATAAGGTACCTGAACAGTATATACACTCCGAATGGAGGTGACATAACAGAACAGTCTCAATCACATCTAAGGCAGATACAGAATAGTAAAGGTAGATAGATAGATCAAAACCACAATGTCATACAAATAAGAGAGAAAGAATCTAAGTGTTTAAGATAACAACTCAAGAAACATCCAGCTCAATACAAGTCTCTAAATATATACATCTCAGAACAACAATTGAAAGTCGAATAAACAATGCTGAAAAAAAGATAAAGCCTAGCAATCTAGCCTAGACTATGGGAGTAGCATCCTGTACTGCAGCTGGGTCCTCCAGAGGGATAAGGTCACAGGTGTCGTCTAAGCCTGCTCCGTAATAGGTGGTGCATAGGGCCTCATCCTCATCCTCTGTAATATTTCAACAGGTCCAGTCAGGACAGGAATGAGCACAATACATCTCACGCAGTTCATATCAAGTTAAAAAAATAAAACATGTAATAGAGTAAGATACATAAAACGCTGAAAAGAGAATATATGAAGTAAAGGAGATAACTGCAAGGAAATATCTACTATAAATAGAGAACTAGCAGTGACTAGTGAGTCAGAGTAAAATATAGACATGTGAATGACATATGAAGATTCATGACTACAGCTAAGAGTGATTCATGACTACAGCTACTTGGATATTATTCACATGCCTATTTCTACAATCCCATCTTCAATCAATACACAAGGATCTGTTCAAGTTATGTTAAGATTCATGAAACTTCACATGGCTCATAAAATGAGTGATACGTGAAGGTGATTCATGATGGCTCTGTGAACATGAGAGTACATGTGTCACAAGCGATTCGTGAATCAGTGAAAGCATAGAGATACGTGATGATTCGTGAAACGCACAAAACATACAGTATCCGATGCTCCCGAGGGGGATAACATCTCATGAAAAGATCCATATAGTACCAATCCGTGCTACCAATGTGTCAGCATCGAGTAAAGTAATCTAGAGAAAGAATATAAATCCTAGCAAGTATAAAACAGTCAGAGAATGTACTCGCCTGATATCCTGAATGTCCGAAAGAAAAATACTGCATGAAGAGTGGTGTCTGGCTCCTAATCAGAACAGTACAAGTTACAACATGTCCAGCTAATAAAGTAAGATACTATAATGCAGTCTACATGATATTAGGTCAATCCTAGACCAAAGTCAACCCTGGTCAACTTCAGTCAACTAAAAAGTCACAGTTAGGTCAACTAGGTCAAACTAGACTCAGTGAAGTCTAACTAGGCCTAAACAGTCTACCCTAGCTAGTACACACCAAATACTAGTCTATAGGGTATTACACATGTGTATATTTCATATACACAAGACCACCCATGAGTACCCTAGGCTATGTCATCTAGGTTATAGGCCATAGGCCCTATCCCCTAGGCAAATAGCCATACACTAGTCTATACATCTAGGTACACTTACCTATATAGACTATAACTCTATTGATAATCAATCACATATAGGCCAACTACATATACACTCTACATGTATATATATCTATATACACATATATGTATATACCCATGGCAATATATATATATATATATATATATATATATATATATATATATATATATATATATATATATATATTACATTATATATATATGTAATATACATACACATAGAGATATAGAGGGGAAATGAAAATCAAGGTAAAGTGTGTTTGTGTATATGTGTTTAGGCATGTGTATGTGTGTGCATGAGTGCTTAGGCATGTGTGTGACAGGAAAAATGAGTGTCATGGATTTTGTGTGTGTGTGTTTACCTGTGCAGGTTAACTTCTCCCAGGGTCAACCAAGTGGCAGTGTATTAGGAAACCAAAACAGTGTGCAGGTGTCCCAATCTCAGGTTTAGGAACCAATTCCCAGGTTACCAAATAGTGTGCCAGTTTACAACAGTGATTTGGTGTCTGTGTACAGGAAATCATAGGTGACAGTGTCTTAGTGTCTCAGGTCAGTGTGTCACAGATTTACAAAATGCCAACCAATGTTTCAGTTCAACAAAATCAAATCCATTCCAAGTAACCTTGAATCTTAACCAGTGTACAAACTGTGTATTAGTGTTCCTGGGTGCAACATGTGTGAATCATGGAACATAAGTCTCAGGACTTCGAACTACCATTCAGTTGAATTCGACCAGTCCTGTGTGTGTACCATATGCAGATCAATTGTTCCTAGGTTCCAGTTTACATATCTCAGGAAATTGAAAACCAAGGCAATTTAAACCTGTCATGATATCAGTGAGCATTCAATCTCAAATGCATTCGAATACTCATTCATCAATCCATCACCAAAATGATTCCTTAACAAACCCTATCATGTTATCAATATATAACCATAATTAAACCACATAAATTTCATGATAAAAACATTTAAAAGTGAATTAAAAATAGGGAAAACAGTGAGTGTACACACTGATACTCGACAGTATCAGGGAATTGGGGATTTCCTATTTAAACATTGAAACAACAATTAATCAAAAGGGTTTATGGTTGGTAATTAACATTCAACATCTGTACGTGATATTCGTATTGTATCGTGTCCAAAAATATGACACGAACGTGTCCACAACACACAAACTCAACATACACTAAACTGGTTCAGACTGTGCGACCAGTGCACGAGTCCTAGCACTCTCGACACAATACCACTAGACATGAGGCCTTGGGGGTGTCGTGTCAGACACTGCCCCTACCTCTGTGTCTAATCTCACGTGTCCACGTGTTCTATAGCACCTGTACGAACAGCAGGGCACTGCTGTCCGCACGCGCGTGGCCGTGTCCACGGGTCCGACTCGATCCAAACACGACACGAAACACGCTCAGTCGTGTAGGAACCCATAAGCGACACTAAAACACGAATTTCTATTCAAACACATATCGTAAATAGGATCGAAATGCCCACTGTGGCATTTCGTCGAACACCTACGTATCTACACTGATACGTATCCGATACGGACTCGTAAAGGACATGAAATGATACGAATCCTATTCCTACAGCTAGAGGACACCTAGGGCTTTGTATTCATGCCAAGAAATCAAAATTTGATGGAGGGAATAGGAAGTTACCTATAGGTGTTCTTCCTCAATGAAACTTCAAAAAGAGAGATTCCTTCTAGCTAGCCCCAAGCTCCAAATTGGTCCAACACTGTTAATAGCCTCCATGAACAGTAGGGAAACACAAATTAGGTCACCATGGAAGAAGTTTGAATGGAAAAGGATAAATATTGATTAAAATAGGAAGGGATTTAATGAAGAACAAACCTAGCTTCTTGAAAATGAAGGGATGAATAAAAAAAAGGCAACTAACTTTGAGAGGGATTATATAGTGATGGGGAGAATCCCTAGGCTGGCCATAAAGCTAGGGTTAGGGTTTTAGGATAGATCTATGGCTCTCATTCCATCTAGCTAATCAATGGCCTACAACCTAGGTTTCATACTTGTCTTAAATGCAACCTAGTTAGCTCTAACTATCATGACTTAACCAAGACTAATCAATACTAACTAACACTAACCATGGCTAACTAAGTCTAGCTATGACTAATCTAGGTTAGGTCAAAACTAGGTTAGGGCTAAACACAACACAAGGAATCAATTAAATAATATTTAAATCACACCATTCAAAATAATATATATTAAATTCCAAATAATTATAATAAATCACAATAAGCTCAAATAAATTCAGAAATGACCAAAATTCCCTCTAGGCTAAATGCACTTAATTGAACCTCTACCCACATGGTTAGGCTCTAGGTCAAACAGTCTATAAGGTTATACTAGCAACACCAAAATCATAGGTCATGACTTAAAAATAGTTTTTAAATGATAAAAATTACCAAAAATCATATTACAATTTAAATACCATTATTAAATGATTAAAAATACAAAAGTTCAAAATTACCCTCATTTAGAAAACTGGGTGTTACAAGTCTACCCTCCTTAGAAAAATTTCGTCCTCGAAATTAAAATGGTAGTAATCCTTCTAGGTCAACACCCCACAATCAAAGTCTCAATTCACACAGTCCGATAATCATATGCGTCTATCCAAAATCATGATACTCAGAATCTTCGTCATGCTAGTGAGCAAGGCTACAATAATCACAGAGCCCTCGACTAAGGTACATACCTCTAGAATTATGGTATTTAAAATTTTTGCATTGTCGCATGCTTGGCCGCGAAAACCTTAAATTTCCACACCCGAGAAATATATCCAAAATCTGACTATATGTCCTCACTATGCCAGCTAACATGACTATAAAAGACTCTAGATCCCATAATTTAGGCGACCTAGCCCATACGACTTATCTCGGAAGAAAACCAAATCGAAAAGAAATGTCAGATCAAAACTTATCAACAAATAAGAAAGCAGATAAGAACAGATGGAATTGAATTTCAAGATAGATATAATGAGGCAAGATGGGAATGGAATTTAAAAGAACAGAACCTGCAAGCACCTCTCCCACTGCCTGAGCATCCACGACTGACATGGCGTAATCTCGCCCCTGCTGGCCTCCTCCAGCTTGATGCTGATACTGCACAAATCTATGCTGCTGTATCTGTAACGGTCCCCGCTGCTGACCTACCGGAGCCTTGGCTCCTCCTCCTGGTGCTGCTCCCTGTGCTACTCTGCCTATGTACTGGGAACACTCCCTCAGCTGGTGGTCCGCTGCTCCACATAGTAGGTACCTGCCCAGCCTCTTCCAGCACTCACCCCATCTATGCCCCGGTTTCTTACAGTAGGAACAACTGACTGCCTGCTGTCTGGGTGCCTGATGCTGTCTGGGCTGCTGCTGTCCCTATTGATAGCCCTGACCCTGGAACTGCTGTTGAAACTGATGCTGAACGTGCGGCTTCTTGGCCGGTCCTCCGCTACCACTAGCTCCTTGGATGTCTCGCCCCCTCTTGAGCCTAAGCTCAAGATCATCCTCTGCGGCTAATGCATCCACTAGGATCTCCTCAAAGGTAGCGCTGCGAGCACTCTTGGTATAGGACTTAACCTCCTTTACCAATCCCTTCCTAAATCTCCGGGCCTTCATCGCCTCGGACAGTCCTTCCACAAATCTGCCCAGACGGCAGATCTTCCCTGAGTACTCCTCTACAGACTGGCTTCCCTGGACTAGAGCCTCGAACTGAGTCTCGAGGGCTCCTAGCTCTGCATCCGAAAAGAACTTCTCCTTGAACAGCTTCTTGAATGCTGCCCAAGTCTGCCCCGGAGTACCAATCCGTGGATCAGTCCGGTACCATGTGCGAGCCAGATCCTGTATCATGCTGGCCACTGCCTCAATCTGAATCCTCACCAGAATCTCAGCCAATCTGAATATCTCCTCCATGTGCTCGATTCACTCGTCGGCATATAAAATCCCCTCTGTCCCTCGGAAGTCCCTCGGGTGTATCTTCTGAAAATCCTAGATGCCCTTCTCCTTCGGAGGGTGTGGCTGCTGGACTGCCGCTGGCTGAGCTACTACTCTCTCCACTGTAGTCAGGGCCAGATCAATGCCCCGACTAATCTCTGCTGTCTGCTTCTGGTGCTGGGCCTGCTGGCTCTCCATGAACTGCTAAAAGAACGTGAACAGCTGAACTGCGTCAACTGTCCCCGAAGGTGGCTGCTGCTGCTGAAGTACCTCCGGAATTATCGGACTCGGCCCATTTGCTACAGGTGGAGGGGATCCTCCGAACGCAGCTGAAACGCCTACCCCAGCTGGCATGACTGGGGCTGCGGTACCAGGGGCTGGCTGCTGAGTATGAGAGGTGGCAGACCTCTCATCGGCGTCCCCTGGCCCTGGTGATGTGATCTTGTCTCAACCATCATGGAGACAGATCAAAAGAAACAATTGCCGAGAATCAGTCGAAATAGCAAAGGAGGACAGTTATATTCAAAGGAGAACAATATCAGCAAGAATTGAGATGGGATGAATTAGATAAGAGTTTTTCCTAATGTGATTGAGTACCTTCAAAATATCCTAATCCTACTGCAGGTTGTAGTGATACTCTAGTTCGAATATCACTACATAAACACGACCTGCATGGGCCACCACTAAAAACGTGTCACGACCCGCACCCACTGTGAGGGCACGAGAACGTAACAACGTCCAGCCTACGCTGCAGTGTCGGCGGTAGAACGCTATCCTAGGTCACAACATCTAACAATATAAGGTACCCGAACAGTATATACACTCCGAATGAAGGTGACATAACATAACAGTCTCAATCACATCTAAGGCAGATACATAATAGTAAAGGTAGATAGATAGATCAAAACCACAATGTCATACAAATAAGAGAGAGAATCTAAGTGTCTAAGATAAAAACTCAAGAAACATCCAGCTCAATACAAGTCTCTAAATATATACAACATCTCAGAACAACAATAACTGAAAGTCGAATAAATAATGCTAAAAAAAAAGATAAAGCCTAGCTATCTAGCCTAGACTATGGGAGTAGCATCCTGTACTGCAGCTGGGTCCTCCAGAGGGACCAGGTCACAGGTGTCGTCTAAGCCTGCTCCATAATAGGTGGTGCATAGGGCCTCATCCTCATCCTCTATAATATTTTCAACAGGTCCAGTCAGGATAAGAACGAGCACAATACATCTCACACAGTTCATATCAAGTTAGGAAAAATAAAGCATACAATAGAGTAAGATACATGAAACGCTGAAAAGAGAATATATGAAGTAAATGAGATAACTGTAAGAAAATATCTACTATAAATAGAGAACTAGCAGTGACTAGTGAGTCAGAGTAAAATATAGACATGTGAATGGCATAGAAAGATTCATGACTACAGCTAAGAGTGATTCATGACTACAGCTACATGGATATTATTCACGTGCCTATTTCTACTCCTCCATCCCCAATCAATACATAAGGATCTGTTCAAGTTATGTTAAGATTCGTAAAACTTCACATGGCTCATAAAATGAGTGATATGTGAAGGTGATTCATGATGGCTCTGTGAACATGAGAGTACATGTGTCACAAGCGATTCGTGAATCAGTAAAAGCATAGAGATACGTGATGATTCATGAAACGCACAAAACATACAGTATCCGATGCTCCTGAGGGGGATAACATCTCATGAAAAGATCCATATAGTACCAATCCGTGCTACCAATGTGTCAGCATCAAGTAAAGTAATCTAGAGCAAGAATATAAATCCTAGCAAGTATGAAACGGTCAGAGAATGTACTCGCATGATATCCTGAATGTCCGAAAGAAAAATACTGTATGAGGAGTGGTGTCTGGCTCCTAATCAGAATAGTACAAGTCACAACATATCCAGCTAATAAAGTTAGAAACTATGATGCAGTCTACATGATATTAGGTCAATCCTAGACCAAAGTCAACCCTGGTCAACTTCAGTCAACTAAAAAGTCACAGTTAGGTCAACTAGGTCAAACTAGACTCAATGAAGTCTAACTAGGCCTAAACAGTCTACCCTAGCTAGTACACACCATACACTAGTCTATAGGGTATTACACATGTGTATATTTCATATACACAAGACCACCCATGAGTACCCTAGGCTATGTCATCTAGGTTATAGGCCATAGGCCCTATCCCCTAGGCAAATAGCCATACACTAGTCTATACATCTAGGTACACTTACCTATATAGACTATAACTCTATTGATAATCAATCACATATAGGCTAACTACATATACACTCTACATGTATATATATATATCTATATACACATATATGTATATACCCATAGCAATATATATATATATATATATATATATATATATATATATATATATATTTTATATATATATATATTATATATATATATATATCATATTATATATATATGTAATATACATACACATAGAGATAGAGAGGGGAAATGAAAATCAAGGTAAAGTGTGTTTGTGTATATGTGTTTAGGCATGTGTATGTGTGTGCATGAGTGCTTAGGCATGTGTGTGACAGGGAAAATAAGTGTCATGGATTTTGTGTGTGTGTGTTTACCTGTGCAGGTTAATTTCTCCCAGGGTCAACCAAGTGGCAGTGTATTAGGGAACCAAAACAGTGTGCAGGTGTCCCAATCTCAGGTTTAGGAACCAATTCCCAGGTTACCAAACAGTGTGCCAGTTCACAACAGTGATTTGGTGTCTGTGTACAGGAAATCATAGGTGACAGTGTCTTAGTGTCTCAAGTCAGTGTGTCACAGGTTTACAAAATGCCAACCAATGTGTCAGTGTAACAAAATCAAATCCATTCCAAGTAACCTTGAATCTTAACCAGTGTACAAATTGTGTATTAGTGTTCCTGGGTGCAACATGTGTGAATCATGGAACATAAGTCTCATGACTTCGAACTACCATTCAGTTGAATTCGACCAGTCCTGTGTGTGTGTAACATATGCAGATCAATTGTTCCTAGGTTCCAGTTTACATATCTCAGGAAATTGAAAACCAAGGCAATTTAAACCTGTCATGATATCAGTGAGCATTCAATCTCAATTGTATTCGAATACTCATTCATCAATCCATCACCAAAATGATTCCTTAACAAACCCTATCATGTTATCAATATATAACCATAATTAAACCACATAAATTTCATGATAAAAATATTTAAAAGTAAATTAAAAATGGAGAAAACAGTGAGTGTACACACTGATACTCGACAATATCAAGGAATTGGGGATTTCCTATTTAAACATTGAAACCACTTGGTATTCTTTCATCATTTTGATTAACCATCCGTTAAATATATTTCCAAAAATTCTTCAACATGAACACGAATATAACGTAACCTTACTATAATACAATTAAATATAGTTTTGTAAATACTTATCAACATGAACATAACGTTACCTATTAACAATAAAATTTTTTTCCACTCCACCTCTGCTCTTCCTTTTTCTTCTTCCGAAACCTCCTCCTCCTTCTTATTCTTTTCTTCTTCTGATAGCTTTCCCCTCATTGTGCTTCTCTTCTTCTTTTAAGTAGGAAAAAACCTATACGTTGCCCTTCACACCGCCCAAAGAGGTAAAAGGCTGCTTGTTGGCCCCCCAACCCAAACAATAATAGCTAAAGGGGTCAAAGGCTGCCTCTTAAGTCCCCTTAACATCTGACATCTACGACAAACAAAGGAGGGGTCAAAGGCTGCTGTAGAATATCTTTCCCACGCAGAAGCAGCCATGTGGCGGAAGCGGGCAGTAGCCACGTGGACAAAAATGCCCTTCGCATAGGCATTTTGCCCAGGGAGAACGCCCTTCATATGGACGTTTTTGTTTTTTTATTTTTGTTCCCTCACAGCAGCTAACGTCGTCCCTTAACTGAAATTAATTTTTATTATTTTTTGAGAAGAACGCCCTTCGAAAAGGCGTTCCTATGCTGTATTTGAAAATTTTGGAAAGTTTGTGTTGTACGTACAATTTTAAAATTTTTGAATGCTCTCAATGAAAATTTTCGTTTTTTGAATTATACCCCCACTTATTTTACCATAACAATCAACTCCTTCGACTATCCCACGTGGACAATTTTGACTAAAATACCCTCACATTGACACTTTTGAGACCAAAACTCATTTGGCCTGAGGTAGCTGCACGCTCAAATGTGTATAGACGGATGCCAAGTGGGAACAACCTATTGAGAGTAATTTGGTCTCAACAGTGTCCACGTAGGAGGTCAAAGGAGTTGACAATTAGTCAATGACGATTTTTATTAAAAGTCGGAGGTTTCATGCATTATGGTAAAACAAGCGGAAGGTACAACTCAAACCTTTTCTTTCAAATGAGTGCACATTGAATTATTGTAAAACAAGTGGGGTGCAACTCAAAAGTTTTCTTTTTTTAGATTTTTGTAGTGCGAACAATGGCCTCTTAATTCCCTGAATGTCTTGCTCCAACATATTATTAACTTTTTTTTAATAAAAATAAACCATTATTTTTTAGGGTCTGCTTGGATTGAGGGAAAAAGTAAGCCGAGTTAAGTAGGGTTAAGTAAAGGAAAGTTAAGTGAGGAGGAGTAGAGAATACATGTAACCTTGCTTGAATTGGAGAGAGAGTTAAGTGGGGTTTGTTTAATAACTAGATCTTGCTTAGATTAGAGATTTTGTGTGAGATGATGATTAATAAAAATATAATAGTTATCAAAATACCTTATTACATATGTCATAAAATAATTTTGATTTGAATTTTAATTAGAACTTGTCAAAATATCTTCATAAATGAGGAGCTATAGAACATCATGTTAAAAGCAAAAAAAATGAAGAAGAAAGTCATGATATTTTATAGGACAAACAAGGAATATTTATGACTTTTAAACAAAATCCCTCAACCCTCTCGTTAACCCTCCAATTTGGGGGTTAAAAAAATAGACAAAAGAGGTTAGACAACCCCCCTCCTAACCTCTATGACCCCCCATCTAAACCCCTACCTTTAAACCAAATACGATTTTTATTTTCCTTCACTTAACTCTCTCAACTCTCAATACAAGCATACCGTAAGGGCAATTTACGTTAACTATTCATATGTTTCATACTTCTTACATGGATCATCCATATTTTGAAACTAATCACATGGATCATTCATATGTTTTATATTTTCTATAGAAAGTTATAGCAGTAATCGCCCTTATTTTAAAAATAAAAAACCAAAAGCAGAGGGGCGGTATGTGTAATTATTTTCAAAATATGGGTAGTCCTTGTAATACCCATAAAACATAGGGAGGATTAATGTATTTATTTCTTAGTTTGAATCTCATGATCCCTTTTATTTGGTTATTTATAAAGACACAACTCACATTGTTAGAAAAAAAATCAGAGCCGAGTCTCCTTCAATAGCATAATGACACACCACTTTATGTTTTCTTCCTCTAATTTGTCTTAGTGCTTGTCATTATATTATTTGAGGGGACTAAAGGCTCACTACTATCACGTGGTGAACTTGTCCTACTGAATAATTTCTCTATTGTTTTGTAATTTTTTATTAGGGATTGGTCACAAAATTGGTTGTGGGCAACACATTCTTCTGTCTCTTCCCTAACATCCCACTCTTTCTCTTCTTTCTAATTTTTTTCCTCCCTAATTCACTTCTTCTTCTTCTCTTCCAACCCTAGAAGATGGCACACACAATCTTTCTATTTCTCTTCTTCTTCGTCTCCTATATTTTTGAACAATTTTTCCTCTTCTAATTCTAGTTTGTTTGGATTTTAATTTCTATGTGATTCTCATGTGTTTTTAAACGTTACTTATTAGATTTTAGGTTAATGATTTCATAATGGGTGTTTTTCAAAGTTTAGAACCATAATTAATTAGGCTTTTCAACCTCAAAATTTCACACTATATGTTGAGATGACATAGGATTCCCAGGATCCTAGCAGTCATCTGTCATCCCTAACATGATTGTTAGGGTCCTAGAAGATCTATGTTATCCCCAAAGGACTATCAATTTTACTAAACTTAGTATATTCTTAATTGAAATATAATTTAGAATATGACCTCTAGATTCTATGACGCATAGCTCTTAGCTGTTGAATCACCATACGGTCATATTATATATTTTAAAAACGACAAATTCTCTACAAGGATATGTTAAAATATTTCAAAATAGATTTTGTATACTAGATGAATTGACTCAGAGAAAGACCACGCAACATGAACAAATTTAGAACACATACATACAAGTTCTATATCGTATCAAAAATCTTTATAGGTGTATCACCTTCAGTAATAGTTCTTAAAATTCTGATATATACCACATATAAGTAACATACTAATAACCTATAATAATGATTTCTAGAAGAAAATATAAAAATAAATAAGAACTATGTAGGAACATACACAAAATAAGTATGTTTGAATGTTTAGAGGGGACTTGCCTTTGTTCCTACTAGACTTGTAGATTTTTTTTTCTATTGAAGAGGGGGGGGGGGGGGGTGTGTTCCTTGCTTTCTCATTGAGTTCTTCTAATGAAGCCTGCAATTGAAAGAAGCTACCGGGTGAAAGATGATAAGAGTTAGAATGGAAGGATAAAAAAAAGGATAGGTTTCATATATTAAACTTAACTAAATACTAAGCTATTTTAGGTATTATTAAATGTTGCGAGAAGTGGAAAGAAATGGGGAGAAGGCCTTAAGGTGGTCTTCCCTATACGAATAAGGAGGTGGTGGTGTGTCACGCCCCAGAACCAAAATAATGGAGAACGGGAGCGAAACAAAGCCAGCTACGTATATAGAGTACGCCAGTACTCGAATATACGATCATGGCTGTCTAGAAGACAAGTGGGTGGACTCTAGCATGCCACTGACGACTCCTGTGGTCGAACAAATCCTATCTCAATCCAATCAACACAAGAAGCAAAAGAGTAAATCACATATGAGATGGGTAAGGCGTCCCAGATACAAATGCATACATAATTATGAGAGGTGACATAATGAAAAGATACATCAACTGAATATAGAAAAGGTACATAAATGTACAACTAGCCATGGTCCAGAATATACATCTACGTCGTTCGAAGACGGAGGGAACAAAACCCAGATGCAAGGACTAACACATGTCCTTGGCTAAACACTACCAAATAAAAGTACAAAACTGGAGTGGGAGATAAAGGTAATCCACTCGTTAATCCGTGTCGGTCCTCTCCGGAGAAGAAGACGATAGATCCTCGAAATGAACTATGGAACCTGGCTATACAAAACCAGTGGGGTCAGACCCCAAATAGCAAGTACCACAAGGAAGGCTCGAGGTGAGCGACAAAGTCCAACAACAACACAACAACATAATGACAAAAATAAATAAATATGGGTCAAGACTAGTGCGGTACCAATGCACGTATCTCGTGAATAGAAATAACTAAATAAAAATACTGAACAATATAGCAACAGAAAAGAATAAGCCAATGAGCAATAAGAGACTTAGGAACTACTCGAAGTCGGAGCCACAACCCTTAAACTAAATAAGGACCGGGTTGTAGATCTTTTTTCGAGTAGAACTTAGCCTCTGGCCACTCACCGACACAATGACCATATAAAGTAACACACAACCAAAAGTGCACAGCCAATCATTACCTACGGCTTGATATCATTAACTAGCTAGGGTTATCACAATACTATTTACTAGTATGCAAGTTGAGGATCTTCGCAACTACCTGACTGCATATACCCGGATGTCCAGGGGTACGAGTACTTGTGCATCTATTGCCCAACAAGACTGCTGGCAGATGAAACGTGTCTTGACTTGAACAACCATATCATATACTTGTAAAAGAAAACATATAACTAACTGTGCCACAACTCGGTATAACATATGACTCGATCGTGTATCAATACGCGCAAACTTGGTAGGTCATGGAGCCCTTACCTAGCACGGTTGAGTTATGCCTCATGGGGCCCTTGGAGGTTGGGATTGGTAGTGTAAATTTTCTCCTACAATGATCTACTTGAATTTACTAGTCATTTATCTTATCATATTCATGTCAAATTTTCAAGTCGTGGACACTCAAGAATTTTCTAAGATGACGTGTGTTATGTACGAGTAATTTGCAAGTTATCACTTGCAAACATCCCTGTTCTAGCATCATGTGATACACGGAACAATACTTACACTCAATTGTCTAGTACCAAAATGTAATAGATTAAACATTTAACAAGCTATATCCATGGTGTCAAGGAAGAACATGTACTCATATCTTTGATCTAGAAATCAATAAGGAAATCAATATATGAGTGCGCTACTACGAGCCACTATCTAGAATCTGGACATAGAACAATACGTGAACATGTGGCATGTATATAAAGTGTGCAATTATTTTCTAACTATACAACAACACTAGAGCATGATAAGGCATCATTTCAATTGAAGGAAATTGCATAAACAGACAAAAATAGACAAAAATAGACAAAAACGGCCTATACGGATCATTCGGCGGATTATCGACGGATTTTTTGAAGTGTCATAGCAAGTTTTTAGAGCAAATTTGGATGATCTGGCAGATTTCCGTGGATTACTGACGGATTTTTCGAACTGTCACATAAAGTTAATTTTTGAAAACTCAAAAACTTATTTTGGCCATAAAAACTTCGTTTTAAATCAAAATTCGGATTTTCAAAAGTCAAAATCGCATAGAATTGAATTTACTACAACATAAAAGTATTAGTTTTTACTGATTTTGAAAATTGAAAGATGAATACCGCAAAATACTCGAAAATACTATCTAGAAACTCAGATCTACGCAATACCATTGATCAAAACCAAAAGTGCTACAAACTAAAGATGTTAACAATTTAGAGAAGCATATTATACAACAATAAAATTTTAGTTGTATGGAAAACCAAAAATAAAGTATGGTCATATCACTTTTGAGCAAGATGTACTTGCCTAGAGTTTTAGCAACCAAGCCCAATCTTCCACTCCACCACCAAGAGGGGTACAAAACCACACTCTAGGCCTCAAGGCCAAGATTTCCCAAGCTTGAGAAAGAGGAATGAAAGAGAAGAAGAATGGAAGAAGGAATGAAAAGAGAGAGGAGAGAGAAAGTGAGACGGTATATGTAGAAAGGGAATTAATCGTGTCCGTTGGATTACGATCCATGTCACAGTCTAAATCAATCCTAACCATTCAAAGAAAATTAAGTATCCATTGGATAATATGATGCATCTACACTATTCATGAAAATATCTAAACACTTCATCAAAATATCCAAAATACTATTCACAAAAAATATCGGAAACATTATTCACAAAAATATCTAAAATTGAAAATATCTAAAATATAGAAAACATGTCCGGACGGTATGCCGTCGGTATAAACTGGTACACCGTTTGTATGCGGGTCAAAGAGAAAATCTATAATTTGAATTTTTTTAAAGCTTTCCAAAAACCAATAAAGTACGAAATACGCTACAAAATACGTATCCGTATATAAATATCGATACTGTGAGACGAGTCTCACAAGGAGAGGAGCTTAGCTTAGAGACTTAATTAGGTGCTAATTAAGGTGATTAAGTTAAGTAGTTTACTAAGCTACCTAAGTAAGTAGGTGACTAAGCACTTAAGCAAGTATGAGGTGTTACAAAGGCATATGACTAAGCAAAAATAAGAAGGAGGTGGCTTGAATAGGTTAGGAGTAGTTTGGTAACTTAGCTAAGAAGTTTAGCTTAATGTCACGCACAAAAGTTTGCGCTCCACCGAGACAGATTTGCGTAATCCTTCACAGATCGGGATTATGGGGGAATCTTCCATAATGTTCTAGAAGATGGTGAAATGTTCCAAAAGATGGAATTTTTTCCAAAAGACCCGATACCCTTCCAAAAGGCCTGAGTATCTTCCAGAAGGCCAAAGATCTTTCTAGATAGATCATGAGATTTCTGGATAGACTAGAAGCTTCCTTGTAGTTATCTAGTACTAGAATAATTCCTGTAATATTCTATTTCTAGAAGTTTCTTGTAAGCCCATGGGCACTATAAATAAGTGGGAGGCCTCATTTGTTCCTCACCACCCAAAGTTATAATCTCTTTCTAGTATAGTAAAGTTTTCATACTTCTAATCTCTGTCTTTTTTGCTCCACTTTGTTCTCATTATCGCCTTAGCGATCTAGCTAAATAGGTTCGAGAAGGCTGGCACGGGTCTTCAAGTAGAAAGTTTGTGTGCTGCACGGATCTAAGTGTAGCCTAAAACACTAAGTCCTGTGACATTAAGGGCTAATTAAGGTGCTTAGGCTAATTAGCTAATTAATCTAGTTAATAGCTAAATCTTCTAAGTAGGTGACTAATTTAGTTGTTAATTAAGCTACTTGATGACAAGTTATAGCACCTATAATATAATAATAATAAAAGTTTACACAAAAATACATATTACCATTATATTAAAATATAAAAAGTTAGTAAAACTTATATTAATTAAAACATTAAAAAAATCTCGTCAAATTATTTTGTCGTAGAAGTTATATTTATTTGCAAAAATAAAAGTTTTATTACAAACTCAGAAAAGAGTACAATAGTATAATTAGTTTTTGGAGAAGTAGAACTATAGGAATCTGATCAGAAGGCGATCATTTTATCTCTTGGACGATGTGATATCGAAGATACAAGCCTCTGGAAGATGCAACATCACTTTGTCAGTAGATTATGATCATTAGTGATGCTTTAGAACTGATTTGAAACTCTATTTATAGAGTTTTGAAATAACAGTTTTCTGAGTTGTGCGTACTTTCGGTTGCGCACCTTCTATCCAGTTGGACGAACGGTTACTTGAACTACTGGGGAAGCATGACATCGTTTGAGTAAGATGCGCATGGTCGTGGCAGTATAGTGGACACGTTCTTCGAGATTAGTGGCATGCGTGCCACATCATCATGCTTATAAAATTTGATCAAGTGGCGCCTACTAGCCAGGTTGCGCATGGGCGTAACTCAACAACTGGCACCTTTGACTGGGCCTTCTATACTATATTGATTAATTCGCACGCCACTTGACGACTTCCACGGGCTAGCTGTCAGCATTAATTACATGCTGACAAAATCTTCTCGAGCACCACATTGCGCAGAATTCGAATAAATTTTCTTTGATTTTTGTGCTGTCAGAGCTATCAGTAATAATGAAAGCCGTTACAGCTTCTCGAGGAGGCTTACCACGTGGCGTCGCGTACCTTAGTTTTGGCATAACCTGAGACTGGTACAACCTAATGATCTGGAGCCACTTGATGATGGCGCACTTTAATGAGTGGCGTCCCTTGATTTTTAGCTTCTACAAGACCCCCTTCAAAGTTTTCAAAGTTTGAAAGATTTCAAAATTTTGAAATACTTTGAATTTAGAAAAATTTGACACGAGTTGCGCCTGTCTTTGTTTAACCAACTCCGTTTTTTAAGCGCAAGTTGCGCAATAGTCTGAAATACTCTTTATGCTATAAATAGCCATTCAAAGAGAACTTTTTATTTTTTACTGAAAATTAATTTCCTTATAACCCTTTCTTGTCTTCTTCTTCCCAAGCTTTTCCAATCCTCTAATGGCACCAAAGAGATCCGCTGCTGACAAGGGAAAGGCCATTGCTGGGCCTTCGTCGCGAGCTTCATCGAAGAGAGTATCTCGATATGCACCGCCCTCTTCAAGAATTGAGACAGCCAACCCGGCACTAGAAGGTGACTCTTCGAGAATGAACCAATTATCGACATAATTGACCAACTCTTTTTAGAGTTTTGGTTTTAATCTACATGATTTCATAACGTGTGCCTCCTTTTTTTTAGAGTGTAGGCGCGCTTCATAACTTGCGCCTTCCCTTTTTAGGGTTTGGTTGCTGTCCACACACTATTCGTTTTTACGAGCTGTGTTGCGTGAGTTCCAAACTTGTGCCTTCTGATTTTGTGTGATTGCACATGTCAAATTGGCGCAGCTTGAGGCTACGCACAACACAGATGTTGCGTAATGCAGGTGTCGCACAACATAGGTGTCACGTAAAATATATTTCGCCCAACACAAATGTCGTGCAACACAGATGTCGTACAACACAGATTGTCGTGCAACACAGATGTCGCGTAACCTATGATTTTGTGTATTCTGCTTCATAAAATTAGGCTCTTTTTTAGACTAACTTGTGTTTGTTCTTTTTTTTTATAGTTGATCTTAGAAAAGACCCTGATGCTGAGAAATTTGCTTCAGCTTTCAATGTACCAAAATATAAAGAAGACTTATCTCATGTCTCATATCTACAATACGATGCACCTGAATCCAGAAAGGCCATACTCACTGCTCAAGAAAGTAACACCTTGTTATGTCTGATGAATGGTGAGCCTTTGGAGAGTGTAGACAATATGATTCATAAGAAATCGGCCTTCTTGTTTGGAGATGCAGTCAAGAAGACATCTCAGCCAAAGACCAAGAAAGAAGAAAGGATTTATCAATGTAGGGACAGAATTATGTATCTCACTGAGATGTCAAGACACATATCCTTGTCCGAATATGAATTCTCCAGTCACCCTCGATGGATGGTATGGGACATGACTCCGATTCAGCAAGCCAGAGTCAAAAAAATATGTTACAAGTTAGGTCCGCAGAGCAAGGACCTATTTTACAGTACTTTAGATAGGTACAACTCCTATCTAAGGGGTTTGAAGCCGAGCTGTATACCTTCAGAAGATTCATCGATGCTTCTTCCCGTCAGGGTACCCATTTTTGCGAACACATTTGCTAAAGCTGAAGGAAGATACCCAGATTAGGCCATGCGTTTGACAGGCCTAGTGAACCCTGGCATGAAACATTGGAGCAGCTTAGTGATTTGGATTCTGGATCAGTTCAAGGACAAACTCCTCAAACTAGAACTTTATGAGGCCATCTGGACCACTGTTCACGGCTTTCGCCCAAATGCTTATATGTTCTTGGCTCTGATTGAAAGATATAATAACAGAACCGGTACCTTCATGACCCCTAACGGGAAAATTGATTTTGCACTTCATGAGATGAAATATCTCTCACATCTTCCAATGGGTAACAACCCATATGAAGAATATGTGCCCACTAATGAGGAACTGGATATTCTGTCTACAAAGAACCCTCAGATGGCGGCTGTGTTTGAAGAGCTTTTGTACCATTATAAGATATGCTCCCTTTATTACAAAAGTGCTTCCATAGGGACTTGTTATACAACCAAGTTTTTAGGCCATATCTTTGAAGACAAGATAGTCGAGAGTCAGGCTTGTGATCCTTGCTTCTTCAAACCGTTCAGCTATAGTGACATAGAAAAACTGATAGAAAAGTCCAAGCATACCAATAACATCTTGGATATGGACTGGCACCTATTTAAGGCTGCTGCTACTATTGAGAGTTATCTCAGGCAGGGTTACAGACCCATGTCAAAAGAAGCCCAGTTGGCGGGTTTTCTTTTATTGTGGCTGCGACGGTTTGTAGTTCCCGGGGCCAGTACAGTCGATAGATTTCACCGACGCATACTATTTACTGCTGTGCGTCTAGTATTTGGCCACAAGATAGACATTCTTTCAGCGATGAGTTGTTGCCTGAACGTAGGACTGCGTTCTTTTGTTGACACTATGCTGCACGATAAGGCTGCTCGGCTGTATTTTCCCCATATCGAAATGTCTTATACTTATTTGTTTGGGTGGTTATTGCTACACCATCCTAGCTTGATGGACCCTGATATGGGTGAAGTTGGAGAAAACTTTATCAGGCGTTATTCCAATGCTCGATGGAATATAAACGCACATTTAGAATGCAGAAGAGCTTTGAACCGATGATCTGGATAGAAATTTCAATGTGTCCCCCCTCCTCCAGGATATGAGAATCTTCCTCCACAACTCATGGATTTAGAAACGGTATCTCTCCATCTGTCTCCGACTAATTTTGTATGGTTGAAGATAATCCGACCGTCTCACCTAGTATATCGATTTGAGGAATCTGGAACCGTATTTGCCAAATCGATTTGCTCGGCAATTTGGCTATGACCAGCTGCATGTGGGGAATGCCACTACTTGCCTTCAGGCCAAGGGTTTCTTGACTGATGGTGCTAGAGCTTGGAGATATTATAATGCCAGAGGCACCAAAGCTATGTTCTCCATGCTCAATAATCTTGCTCAGGGTCCGCGTATGTTATACACATACACTGTAAACCCCCTAAATTTTTTAAATTTTAATTTTTTTTATAATTTTTTAGTTTTTTATAGCCTTGTAGTTAATTTTATGATTTTTTTGTGATTATTAAAAACTAGCAAGTAGAAATGCTACATTATAGATATGGTAAATTTATTTTTGTACAAGGTATTACTAAAATACCTCCAAATATATTTTTGTGATATTTAGGATTTTAGTAATTATTTATTGCTTTATATATAAGTTATAGTATTTTCTTAAACTATTAAATAGCTTAAAATTTTGGTTACGTTTTTTTAATAGCACGAGTAGCATGTATTTGTTACATTATATATAAATGGTAAATATAAATTTTACACTTTATTAATTATAAATATATTGGATTTTAGGAAAATTTTGGATATTTTTCTTGAAATATTTTGGGTATAAATAGGGGTAGAAATATATATATTATTATTTTAAAAAGGTAAAGAAAAAGATTGAAGAAGAAAAAAAAAGAGAAGGGGTACTGTTGCCGCAACTACAGTACACCCAAAGAACCCGACCCCTATAAGAGAATAACTTTGCTGTTTCTCTTGTAAAAAGAAAAAAGAAAAAAAAAGAAGGGAAAGGAAATCTTCAGGATTTGAATGAAGATTCAAATCAAACCAAACCTAAATCTAATCCTATCCAAATCCCTCACGCAAACCTAATCCTAACCCCCATAATATTCAATTTCGTAAAATTTTTTCATACTCGAAATACTCTGTATAAAAAGCCGAACACAACGAACCCTTTACTTCCTTCCCAACCGCACCATCGGACCTCGACCTCGTAGCAGAACATCGCATACCTCCCCAGAACTCAGGCGAACCCCCTGGGCCATCGTACGCCACCGCAGCTGGACCGGAGCATCGCCGACAATCACGGCAAGTTCCCGAAACAGAGAAGTTCCTCTGTATTTTGACAGCAAGCGACTTCGAGGTACCATACTTCGACCCGATGATTCTCTGCGTATACTAATTCATTTTCGGACATACAAAGTCGTATAGAAAGACCATATAACCTTCTTTGAATCCCATTAGAAGGATTTCGACATCGCACCCGGGATTGACCTCGAGATCGATGCAAAGTCGAGCACTCACTGCTCGAAAAACAGGGCATGGAGCTGTATAAAGTCTCAACTTTGAAGTCAATTTTTAATCTGTACATTAGGGTTTCATAGAAACTAGTTGAAAACAGTCAAAGACAACATAACCAGGATTAGAACTCAACTTGTAGATTTGAATTTTGTTGAATACGCAGAAAGTTATTTGATTTCAAATTTGCGAGAAAAACTGCTTTTATAACATTAAAAAAACTTTAGAAACTGTCTGATACGGCGTGCGCCCCGACAAACTGGACGACGTGGTTGCACACTATACACATTAAAAGGCATGAATGGATGTTGCCGACGTGTGGGAACTGGCGGAACCCAATTTTGTTGCGTGTGCGCGACGAAATCAGTGCGTATTCGTCGAGATACCCCCGTATCGACGTTTTAAAAACTTGGCCATTACTTTGTGCACGTTCGTCGGATCGACATGAAACTTGTGCTATCCGAACCTTATCAATTTTCTGGTCCTGTATGCCAAGTTTGGTCCGATTCTGAGAAGGTTGATCGGAACGCCAATTTGGTGGGCCTACAACCCGACCCAACGGGCGATTTTGTGCACGAGTCATCAGAATCCAAAATTTAACATACCATTGAGTTTGTCTCCTCAAATCGAATCCGTAGACATGTAGTGTGACGATTTTAGAGACCAGAGACTTTGGCACGTATTTTGGTACAAAACGGGTCCAACGACGGACATCGTTTTGATCCAAAATTACAATTTTGCCCCTGTTTCAGAATTAGACTTTTGTACAAGCGTTTCCTAGGTATATCACTTATTTCGAGTACGTTCTTGATGTTTGTTTCAGCATCCAGAGTCGTTTGGAGATTGTGACTGTTCTTTTGCTAACATTGTGATTCTTGGACTTGCCACCTTCGTACCACCATGCAAGACACCTTGCCTTTACTGTTTATTTACTTGTTCAATATCATACATGTTTTTACTTATTATTTATTTTTAGCAAATGTAATAATTGTTCTTTCAAAATCGTATATAGATGCATGTAATGCCTGTTGTTCGTATTACGTATTTAAGAATACGTGTACGTATTTTATCTCGTATTGGCCATGGTTCATCTTGGTTTGGATTGGCTTGGGTTGGTTCGGCTAGGCTTGATTAGCCTTGGTTCATCATGAACCAAGGGTTAACCCCCTACCTACCACAACCAACCCCATTTATTAACCTCTTCCCATTCTCTCTCCTCATTATTTCCTTTCTTCTTCATTACTCTCCACCACCAACCAAGAAAACCCTAGCCTAGGCAAGTGCAATCTTGCTTCATGAAGAAACCCACCATTTTTATTGTTCTAACCTCTTCTTTGCAACTTTCTAGTCCACATTAGAACTTGTCATTTTCTATTTTAAAGCTTGGATTTTTGTAGATCTAGAATTTAGTTATTTTCAGATTTTCATGGTTTTGATCTATTAAATTCCCTTGTTTTCAAGTTTTGATGGTTCCATGTGGTAGAGAATTTCCTTCTACCCAATTTTGACCTTTGGAAAGTTGGATTTGGACTTGTTTTGACCAAGTTGTGGACTTTGGAAGCTTAGGGTTCAACCATGGAGTTCCTGTTGTTTGGAGAAGACAGTGAGCAGTGCGCGAGCTTTTTAGCTTGCGTCACTGAGCTGTGCACGCTCTTTAGCACAGCGTAGTAGACCCCATACGCTACCTTTTGGAAGCGTATGACTCGCATACGCTCGCTTGCTTGACAAGGAGTCGTATGGAGTTCATACGCTGTCTTTTTGGAGCGTATGACTTGCATACGCTCACTTGGATAGCCATGAGTCGTATGGAGTCCATACGCTACCTTTTGGAGGCGTATGACTCGCATACGCTCGCTTGTGTGACAAGGGGTCGTATGAAGTTCATACGCTGCCTTTTTGGAGCGTATGTCTTGCATACGCTCACTTGTGTGACAAGGGGTCGTATGGACCTCATACGCTGCCCTTTGTGAGCGTAGGCTTACCTGAGCGTACGCTTACCTGAGCGTAGGCTTACCTGAGCGTAGGCTTACCTGAGCGTAGCTTGACTTGAGCGTAGCCTGACCTGAGCGTATGACTTTTGCACTGAGCGTATGGCCTTGGCTGACTTGGTCTTATGTCAGCATGTCACTTTGGTTTTATTTTCCTTAAGCTTGGCTCTTCTATAGCCCTGTATATTGATATTTTATTAGATATTTTACGCCCATTTTATATCCTTACGCCTTTTGTCATGAACTTGATAATCATGAATTTATTTAATAGGTTTGTTAATAATAATTGAACACGGCATGGCAGGACAAGCATACCTGACATGATTATCTCGAATTGCTGTTGCGATGGCTAACGTGACATGACCTGACAAGAATGACTAACCTGGACACCGTGGATGATTGCGTTTGCACAATAAACCAGTATTGTCTTGCATCATGTCTAGGATGGGATCCCTGAGTGCCACGGTCAGGGATACCTACTGTAATTAACTAAGAGTAATAAACTAGAATAATTCAGTAGACATGAAGAGATTTCCAGCTACAGGCAATCCCGTTATCTGGGCGCATTAAGTGGACTTGTAGCCTACCGACGAGTAGGGCACACTTCCAGCACACAGTCATATGGTGCATCCTTCATAAATGGACATTCGACCTGGATAACTTGGATGGTCTGCAGGGCTTATGGCTGTTGAAATAATCTCATTGCATCTTGCTAGTAACTAGTCCTGTGATAACCCTAGCTAGTTAAAGTATCAAGCCGTACTCTTGATTGGCCGTGATTGCTTGGATGAAGTTATTCTAGCTTAGTCTTATCCTGATCATGTGCAAGATCGTGACAAGACACGATTATTGATGCTTGCCTTAACAATAACGATCGGGGGACCAGTTCTGTTCAGGCGAAGGGTTACAACCCCGGTCCTTATTTGGTTTAAGGGTTGTAACCTGGCTCCCGGAGCAGTTCTGTGCCTTCCCTTCGGTTATTGCCTTACTTGTACCCCGTGCCATGCTTGTCATGTTTCATCTTACTTCAGCAACATGATTATCTATAATGGCCTTAACAATAAAGATCAGGAGTCCAGTTCTGTTCAGGCGAAGGGTTACAACCCCGGTCCTTGTTTGGTTTAAGGGTTGTAACCTGGCTCCCGGAGCAGTTCTGTGTCTTCTCTTCGTTTATTGTCTTATTACCTTATCCATAGTATTTGAGACGGATTTCCATTCAGGTGAAGGATTGCAACCCCGGTCCTTATTTGGTTTAAGGGTTGTAGTCTGGCTACTTGAATGGTTTCCTCGTACTCAATTATTGTTGTTATTTCTGATAATTTAACTTTAATGTTCCTTACTATATGCTGGTTTTAGTTTCTAAGTGAAGCCTCCTTTGTGGCACTTGCTCCTTCTGGGGTCTGACCCAGCTGGTTTTGTATGGCCAGATATCGGAGCAGCTCCAGAGGATCCACCTAACTTCCATCCAGATGGTGACCACCAGGCGTAACCCTGGCAACGAGTGGGTTTCTTTTTGTTCTTCCACTTTATTGTAAAATTATTCTTTTGAGGCGTTTAGCCGACGAACACGTGTTAGCTCGATTGCACTTTTACTTACTGTCTGCCTACGGGCTGTAACATGATTAACAGATCCTAGGGTTGATCATGTATGACTAAACTCTTGCTAGTCCTGACATTTTGTAACGACTAGCTTCATGATCAACTGAATATGTAATGTTTGGGACGCCTTACTATTGTATATTTAATGATCATACATCTTGTCACTTTTACTTACTTGCTTGTGATTGAGACACTAGGCTTGTTCATGACCTTAAGAGACTGTTGGCTTGTAGATAAACCCTCATGTATCTAGACAGCCATGACCGTATAGCGAGATGGATTCCATTTCATATACGTAGCTGGCTATGTTTTCCTCCGCTCTCCAGTATTCTGGTTCTGGGGCGTGACATGGTTTAAGTGGTGGCCCATGCAGGTCTTATAAATCAAGATATGTGAGGGTTTATCGAATAGATGTCTCAATCAGTATTCGTCCTTGATCTCTGCTCGTATCTTCTGAATCCCTGGATTTTTGTCCTGATCATATGCTTGTATCGTTGATCTGTCCTGGTCCTTCCTTATTGTTCCCTATGTCGTCTTCTTCAGCGGCATTGTTCGTGGTCCTACTGACCAGCAAGGTGGAGCACCTCCCGCGGACCAGCAGCAACCTGGAGATCAAGCCCAGCATTCCGGAATAGCCTCTAGAGTCGTGCCTTCTGGCGGAGAGCCACCAGTCCAGCCAGTTCAACCAGTAGAACATGATGACGGCACTTTGGTAGGACTCGTCAGGACCTTGATAGCTTTCCAAGACCGGCATGGAGATGCCTTGCACCAGGCAGTGACGGATGCTTTGACCCGGGGTGGTCATCAGGGTAACAGCGTGGCCAACAGCTTCAAGCGCCTGAACCCTCCATTCTTCGACAGCAGCGAAGATGCGATCGCCGCGGATGCTTGGCTTCAGGATACCGAAGTGATTATAGAAGCAGCCAGGACTCCAGAAAACGAGAAGGTGGCCGTAGTGTGCCTGCAGTTGTTAGATCTTGCCCGCAGTTGGTGGGCGGCACAGGCCGAGGGATTAGTGGCATCCATTGCTTGGGCAGTGTTCAGAGAGAGATTCCAGACGAAGTATTTTGATGCTGTGGCTCGGTATGACTTGCAGACGAGGTTTACCAACCTGAAGCAAGGAGGCAGAACAGTCGATGGTTATGCATCCGAGTTTTCTAGACTCAGTAGGTTTGCCCCCACCTTGGTGGCAACCGAGTTTGATAGGGCCCAGCGGTTCCAACAGGGGCTGCATTTGGAGATTTTACTAGCAGTTGAGCAGTTCGAACACCAGACGTTCGATACAGTATTGAGGGCGGCTAGGAGGCATGAGTACACCTCCCAGCGGATCGTGGATAGGATCGGAGGTAGGAAGCGGTCCCACAGTCAGATGCACCAATCATCAGCTCCAGCCCCGGCAGCTAGAGGTTTAACTATTGGAACTCCGAGGCGGGTGGCCTCGGTGACGTCGATTCAGCATTCTACCCCGACGCACCCTCAGCAACAGAAGCAGAAGCAGTCCTCCGCAGTAGGATGTTCACACTGCGGGAAGCCAGGGCATGTGGTGTCAGAGTGTCGCAGAGCACAGGGATTGTGCTTGGTTTGTGGTGCCCCGGACCACCGGGTTGGGAACTGCCCGAACAGGGGGAGTTCATCAGCTTTTTCTAGTACTTCAGTTAGAGGACCAGCGCCAGTCCAGCAGCAGCAGCAGTTGAAGTACCCGCTTCCGAGGCCATTGCTGACGCAGGCCCAGGCATTCCAACAGCAGAGACCGCAGCAGTATGCTCAGGCCCAAGCCCTGATCCAGAGCAGGCAGAGGAATTTTCAGCAGAGGGGACCCGCCCCCAAAGGACTTGGTCAAGTGCTGGCCTTGACCATGGAAGAAGAAGGAGTAACACCAGGTGAGGTAGTGGCAGGTACTATTCTCGTCAACACCTTTCCAGCTTCAGCTTTATTTGATTCTGGTGCATCGCATTTATTTATGTCTGCACGATTCGCGACACGGATAGGATTGGAGCCCAAGTCATTATCAGTAAGGCTCAATATACTCACTGGTAACGGACTTGTGGGAGTCGATAGAGTATTTTCCTCGTGTCGAATCGTAGTTAGCAGTAGAGAGTTTCCCGCTAGATTGATAGAATTCCCGATGGCCGATTATGATGTAGTCTTAGGGATGGATTGGTTGAAGGACCAGTATGCTAGGATAGACTGCCATATTGGCAGGGTTATTTTTAGCATTCCAGGAGAGCCGGAGTTTTCTTTCTCTCGAGGCGAGGTTGAGCCTTCTCCTCCAGTATTGCGGATGTCAGTAGCAGCAGTTCAATTGCCCAGGATAATGGATGAGTTTCCAGCTATTTTTCCAGAAGAGCTTCCAGGTATGCCGCCAGAGCGGGAGTTTGAGTTCACCATAGACTTGATTCCCGGGACAGCCCCGGTGTCAGAGAGGGTCTACAGGATGGCGCCGTCAGAGTTGGAGATATTGTACAAGATGATTGAAGAGCTTAGAACCAAAGGATTCATTCGTGCTAGTGGATCGCCTTGGGGAGCCCCGATGCTTTTTGTGAAAAAGAAGGATGGTATGTCCAGATTATGTGTAGATTATCGTACCTTGAACTCAGTGACAATCAAGAACAGATACCCTCTCCCGAGGATAGATGACTTGTTTGATCAACTTAAAGGGGCAGCTGTATTCTCGAAGATCGACTTGCGCTCAGGATATCATCAGATCAGAGTCAGAGAGCACGACATTCCGAAGACAGCTTTCAGATCGAGATACGGGCATTGGGAGTTCCTTGTTATGCCATTTGGAGCAACCAGTGCACCGGCAGTATTCATGGACCTCATGAATCGCATTTTCATGTCTTACTTGGATCAGTTTGTGATCGTATTCCTAGACGACATTCTGGTCTACAGCAAGAGTGAGGCGGAGCATGAGCAACATCTCCGTATAGTTCTTCAGATCCTCAGGGAGCACCACTTATATGCCAAGTTCAGTAAATGCGAGTTCTGGCTCGATCGTATTTCGTACTTGGGTCATATCATCACCAGAGGAGGAGTAGAAGTGGATCCCCAGAAGATCGTGGCCATTGAGTCATGGCCGGTGCCCAGCACAGTTGCAGAGGTTCGTAGTTTTCTTGGATTGGCCGGCTACTACCGGCGATTTATTTCGGACTTCGCTCGGATCTCGGCGCCGCTGACCCAGTTGACCCGTAAGGATGTACAGTTTGCTTAGACAGCAGAGTGCCAGGAATCTTTTAAGAAGTTGAAGCGAGGCTTAATGACGGCTCCTATTCTCACGCTTCCTGATGGGACCGGAGGATTTTTGGTATATTGTGACGCTTCAGGCAGAGGTTTAGGATGTGTTCTGATGCAGCATGGGAAGGTAATAGCTTATGCATCACGGCAACTTCGTGATCATGAGAAAAATTACCCAACCCATGACTTAGAGCTGGCAGCAGTGGTGTTTGCACTCAAGTTATGAAGGCACTATTTGTATGGAGATAGGGTGGAGATCTTCACCGACCACAAGAGCCTGAAATATATTTTCACCCAGAAAGATCTTAACATGCGTCAGAGGAGATGGCTGGAGCTACTTGTGGATTATGATGTCAACCTGCAGTATCATTCTAGAAAGGCCAATGTTGTTGCGGATGCATTGAGCAGGAGAGCGGGAGCTTATTTTCTAACAGCGCAACCAGAGCTGTTAGCAGATCTTCAGAAAATGGATATTGAAGTTGTTCTCCCTTCCAGTGTGGCCTTGATGGCCAGTATGCAAGTTCAGTCCACTATAGTCGAGAGGATCCGGATGGCGCAGTCGGCAGATTCCAAGCTTCAGCGACTCAGAGCAGAGTGTGAGGCGGGACAAAGACCAGAGTTATGCGTTCATGAGGATGGTACACTTCGACATGGTAAGCGTCTTTGTGTACCCAGTGGAGATATCCGGCAGAAGGTCATGGCAGAAGCTCATAGTTCGCAATATTCCATCCATCCGGGCAGTACGAAGATGTACCGTGATATCCGGCAGCATTTCTGGTGGAATGGCATGAAGCGGGAGATAGCTCGGTTTGTCTCTCGGTGTTTGGTTTACCAACAAGTTAAAGCTGAACATCAGAGACCGGCAGGACTGCTTCAGCCCTTACCGATTCCAGAGTGGAAGTAGGAGCATGTGACCATAGATTTCGTGACTGGATTACCTAGATCCCCAGCTGGTAGAGATGCTATTTGGGTTATAGTTGACCGGCTCACGAAAGTGGCTCACTTTCTTCCATTCAGAGTTGGTCAGTCGACGGCTCAGCTAGCGGCGATGTATCTTAGACAGATTGTCAGATTGCACGGTGTGCCAGTTAGCATCACCTCGGACTGAGATTCCTGATTTACATCATACTTTTGGCGTAGCCTGCAGGCGAGTTTAGGGACTCATCTCCAGTTCAGTTCAGCATATCATCCGCAGACAGATGGTCAGTCAGAGCGCACGATCCAGACTCTTGAAGACATGTTGCGGTCTTACACACTTGACTTCGGTGGTTCATGGGAAGATCACTTGCACCAGGTGGAATTCTCGTACAATAATAGTTTCCAAGCCAGTATCCAGATGTCCCCGTTCGAGGCGCTGTATGGCAGGAAGTGCAGATCCCCGCTATCCTGGGATGATGTTGTAGAAAGACAGATGCTTGGTCCAGAATTGATTGCTCAGACCATTGAAGTGGTCAGAAGGGTCAGAGATCATCTTTGAGTTGCCCAAGATCGCCAGCGTCATTGGGCCGATTCTCATCGGCGCCCTCTCGAGTTTTCGGTCGGCGATCATGTATTCCTGAGGATTTCGCCCAACCGTGGCGTCATTCGTTTCGGCGTACGAGAAAAGCTTAGTCCTAGTATATAGGGCCGTTCGATATCCTAGAGCGAGTAGAAGATGTATCCTATCGTCTCGCTCTTCCGCCGTCGCTAAGCGAGGTGCATGACGTGTTCCATGTATCCTAATTACGACGGTATATCCCGAACCCGAGCCACATCCTGGATCATTCGGAATTGGTTGTTGGTACCAACCTTTCGTATGAGGAGAGGCCCGTGTATATATTGGACCGGAGAGAGAAGATCCTCAAGAACAAGACTATCAAGTTAGTCTGAGTTGCTTGGGGTCTTCACTCTTTGGGGGAGTCAACGTGGGAGTGTGAGGAAGATATCCGATTGCGGTATCCTGACTTGTTTGACACATGAGGTATAATGTCTTCCTTATGCCTCATGTCTTCGATTCCTTGCTTGAATGAGTGATTGCTTGCCTAGTTATAGTTTGCATATAATTAGTATAGCTTGTTCTAGTCTCTCTAACATCTTAATTAAATTCCGAGGACGAAATTCTTTTAAGGTGGGTAGAGTTGTAATGCCTGTTGTTCGTATTACGTATATAAGAATACGTGTACGTATTTTATCTCGTATTGGCCATGGTTCATCTTGGTTTGGGTTGGCTTGGGTTGGTTCGGCTAGGCTTGATTAGCCTTGGTTCATCATGAACCAAGGGTGAACCCCCTACCTACCACAACCAACCCTATTTATTAACCTCTTCCCATTCTCTCTCCTCATTATTTCCTTTCTTCTTCATTACTCTCCACCACCAACCAAGAAAACCCTAGCCTAGACAAGTACAATCTTGCTTCATGAAGAAACCTACCATTTTTATTGTTCTAACCTCTTCTTTGCAACTTTCTAATCTACATTAGAACTTGTCATTTTCTATTTTGAAGCTTAGATTTTTGTAGATCTAGAATTTAGTCATTTTTGGATTTTCATGGTTTTGATCTATTAAATTCCCTTGTTTTCAAGTTTTGATGGTTCCATGTGGTAGAGAATTTCCTTCTACCCAATTTTGACCTTTGGAAAGTTGGATTTGGACTTGTTTTGACCAAGTTGTGGACTTTGGAAGCTTAGGGTTCAACCATGGAGTTCCTGCTGTTTGGAGAAGACAGTGAGCAGTGCGCGAGCTTTTTATCTTGCGTCACTGAGCTGTGCGTGCTCTTTAGCGCAGCGCAGTAGACCCCATACGCTACCTTTTGGAAGCGTATGACTCGCATACGCTCGCTTGCTTGACAAGGAGTCGTATGGAGTCCATACGCTGCCTTTTTGGAGCATATGACTTGCATACGCTCACTTGGATAGCCATGAGTCGTATGGAGTCCATATGCTGCCTTTTGGAGGTGTATGACTCGCATACGCTCGCTTGTGTGACAAGGGGTCGTATGAAGTTCATATGCTGCCTTTTTGGAGCGTATGTCTTGCATATGCTCACTTGTGTGACAAGGGGTCGTATGGACCTCATACGCTGCCCTTTGTGAGCGTAGGCTTACCTGAGCGTACGCTTACCTGAGCGTAGGCTTACCTGAGCGTAGGCTCACCTGAACGTAGCTTGACTTGAGCGTAGCTTGACCTGAGCGTATGACTTTTGCACTGAGCGTATGGCCTTGGCTGACTTGGTCTTATGTCAGCATGTCACTTTGGTTTTATTTTCCTTAAGCTTGGCTCTTCTATAGCCCTGTATATTGATATTTTATTAGATATTTTACGCCTATTTTATATCCTTACGCCTTTTGTCATGAACTTGATAATCATGAATTTATTTAATAGGTTTGTTAATAATAATTGAACACGGCATGGCAGGACAAGCATACCTGACATGATTATCTCGAATTGCTGTTACGACGGCTAACGTGACATGACCTGACAAGAATGACTAACCTGGACACCGTAGATGATTGCGTTTGCACAATAAACCAGTATTGTCTTGCATCATGTCTAGGATGGGATCCCTGAGTGCCACGGTCAGGGATAACTACTATAATTAACTAAGAGTAATAAACTAGAATAATTCAGTAGACATGAAGAGATTCCCAGCTACAGGTAATCCCGTTATCTGGGCACATTAAGTGGACTTGTAGCCTACCGACGAGTAGGGCGCACTTCCAGCACACAGTCATGTGGTACATCCTTCATAAATGGACATTCAACCTGGATAACTTGGATGGTCTGCAGGGCTTGTGGCTGTTGAAATAATCTCATTGCATCTTGCTAGTAACTAGGCCTGTGATAATCCTAGCTAGTTAAAGTATCAATCCGTACTCTTGATTGGCCGTGATTGCTTGGATGAAGTTATTCTAGCTTAGTCTTATCCTGATCATGTGCAAGATCGTGACAAGACACGATTATTGATGCTTGCCTTAACAATAACGATCGGGGGACCAGTTCTGTTCAGGCGAAGGGTTACAACCCCGGCCCTTGTTTGGTTTAAGGGTTGTAACCTGGCTCCCGGAGCAGTTCTGTGCCTTCCCTTCGGTTATTGCCTTACTTGTACCCCGTGCCATGCTTGTCATGTTTTATCTTACTTCAGCAACATGATTATCTATAATGGCCTTAACAATAAAGATCAGGAGTCCAGTTCTGTTCAGGCGAAGGGTTACAACCCCGGTCCTTGTTTGGTTTAAGGGTTGTAACCTGGCTCCCGGAGCAGTTCTGTGTCTTCTCTTCGTTTATTGTCTTATTACCTTATCCATAGTATTTGAGACGGATTTCCATTCAGGTGAAGGATTGCAACCCCGGTCCTTGTTTGGTTTAAGGGTTGTAGTCTGGCTACTTGAATGGTTTCCTCGTACTCAATTATTGTTGTTATTTCTGATAATTTAACTTTAATGTTCCTTACTATATGCTGGTTTTAGTTTCTAAGTGAAGCCTTCTTTGTGGCATTTGCTCCTTCTGGGGTCTGACCCAGCTGGTTTTGTATGGCCAGATATCGGAGCAGCTCCAGAGGATCCACCTAACTTCCAGCCAGATGGTGACCACAAGGCGTAACCCTGGCAACGAGTGGGTTTCTTTTTGTCCTCCCATTTTATTGTAAAATTATTCTTTTGAGGCGTTTAGCCTACGAGCACGTGTTAGCTCGATTGCACTTTTACTTACTGTCTGCCGACGGGCTGTAACATGATTAACAGATCCTAGGGTTGATCATGTATGACTAAACTCTTGCTAGTCCTGACATTTTGTAACGACTAGCTTCATGATCAACTGAATATGTAATGTTTGGGACGCCTTACTATTGTATATTTAATGATCATACATCTTGTGACTTTTACTTACTTGCTTGTGATTGAGACACTAGGCTTGTTCATGACGTTAAGAGACTGTTGGCTTGTAGATAAACCCTTATGTATCTAGACAGCCGTGACCGTATAGCGAGATGGATTCCATTTCATATACGTAGCTGGCTATGTCTGCCCCCGTTCTTCAGTATTCTGGTTCTGGGACGTGACATGGTTTAAGTGGTAGCCCATGCAGGTCTTGTAAATCAAGATATGTGAGGGTTTACCGAAT
Organism: Iris pallida; assembly: GCA_029216955.1. Taxonomy (NCBI): domain Eukaryota; kingdom Viridiplantae; phylum Streptophyta; class Magnoliopsida; order Asparagales; family Iridaceae; genus Iris; species Iris pallida. The sequence goes on along the minus strand of JANAVB010025400.1, from coordinate 6,064,669 downwards.
ATATGTCTCAATCAGTATTCGTCCTTGATCTCTGCTCGTATCTTCTGAATCCCTGGATTCTTGTCCTGATCATATGCTTGTATCGTTGATCTGTCCTGGTCCTTCCTTATTGTTCCCTATGTCGTCTTCTTCAGCGACTTTGTTCGTGGTCCTACTGACCAGCAAGGTGGAGCACCTCCCGCGGACCAGCAGCAACCTGGAGATCAAGCCCAGCATTCCGGAGTAGCCTCTAGAGTCGTGCCTTCTGGCGGAGAGCCACCAGTCCAGCCAGTTCAACCAGTAGAACATGATGACGGCACTTTGGTAGGACTCGTCAGGACCTTGATAGCTTTCCAAGACCGGCGTGGAGATACCTTGCACCAGGCAGTGACGGATGCTTTGACCCGGGGTGGTCATCAGGGTAACAGCGTGGCCAACAGCTTCAAGCGCCTGAACCCTCCATTCTTCGACGGCAGCGAAGATGCGATCGTCGCGGATGCTTGGCTTCAGGATACCGAAGTGATTCTAGAAGCAGCCAGGACTCCAGAAAACGAGAAGGTAGCCGTAGTGCGCCTGTAGTTGTTAGATCTTGCCCGCAGTTGGTGGGCGGCACAGGCCGAGGGATTAGTGGCACCCATTGCTTGGACATTGTTCAGAGAGAGATTCCAGACGAAGTATTTTGATGCTGTGGCTCGGTATGACTTGCAGACGAGGTTTACCAACCTGAAGCAAGAAGGCAGAACAGTCGATGGTTATGCATCCGAGTTTTCTAGACTCAGTAGGTTTGCCCCCACCTTGGTGGCAACCGAGTTTGATAGGGCCCAGCGGTTCCAACAAGGGCTGTATTTGGAGATTTTACTAGCAGTTGAGCAGTTCGAACACCAGACGTTCGATGCAGTATTGAGGGCGGCTAGGAGGCATGAGTACACCTCCCATCGGATCGTGGATAGGACCGGAGGTAGGAAGCGGTCCCACAGTCAGATGCACCAATCATCAGCTCCAGCCCCGGCAGCTAGAGGTTTAACTATTAGAACTCCGAGGCGGGCGGCCTCGGTAACGTCGGTTCAGCATTCTACCCCGACGCACCCTCAGCAACAGAAGCAGAAGCAGTCCTCTGTAGTGGGATGTTCACACTGCGGGAAGCCAGGGCATGTGGTGTCAGAGTGTCGCAGAGCACAGGGATTGTGCTTGGTTTGTGGTGTCCCGGACCACCGGGTTGGGAACTGCCCGAACAGGAGGAGTTCATCAGCTTTCTCTAGTCCTTCAGTTAGAGGACCAGCGCCAGTCCAGCAGCAGCAGCAGTTGCAGTACCCGCTCCCGAGGCCATTGCTGACGCAGGCCCAGGCATTCCAACAGCAGAGACCGCAGCAGTATGCTCAGGCCCAAGCCCTGATCCAGAGCAGGTAGAGGAATTTTCAGCAGAGGGGACCCGCCCCCAGAGGACATGGTCAAGTGCTGGCCTTGACCATGGGAGAAGAAGGAGTAACACCAGGTGAGGTAGTGGCAGGTACTATTCTCGTCAACACCTTTCCAGCTTCAGCTTTATTTGATTCTGGTGCATCGCATTCATTTATGTCTGCACGATTCGCGACACGGGTAGGATTGGAGCCCGAGTCATTATCAGTAAGGCTCAATATACTCACTGGTAACGGACTTGTGGGAGTCGATAGAGTATTTTCCTCGTGTCGAATCGTAGTTAGCAGTAGAGAGTTTTCCGCTAGATTGATAGAATTCCCGATGGCCGATTATGATATAGTCTTAGGGATGGATTGGTTGAGGGACCAGTATGCTAGGATAGACTGCCACATTGGCAGGGTTGTTTTTAGTATTCCAGGAGAGCCGAAGTTTTCTTTCTCTCGAGGCGAGGTTGAGCCTTCTCCTCCAGTATTGCGGATGGCAGTAGCAGCAGTTCAATTGCCCAGGATAGTGGATGAGTTCCCAGCTATTTTTCCAGAAGAGCTTCCAGGTATGCCGCCAGAGCGGAAGATTGAGTTCACCATAGACTTGATTCCCGGGACAGCCCCGGTGTCAGAGAGGGTCTACAGGATGGCACCGTCAGAGTTGGAGATATTGTACAAGATGATTGAAGAGCTTAGAACCAAGGGATTCATTCGTGCTAGTGGATCGCCTTGGGGAGCCCCGATGCTTCTTGTGAAAAAGAAGGATGGTACGTCCAGATTATGTGTAGATTATCGTACCTTAAACTCAGTAACAATCAAGAACAGATACCCTCTCCCGAGGATAGATTATTTGTTTGATCAACTTAAAGGGGCAGCTGTATTCCCGAAGATCGACTTGCGCTCAGGATATCATCAGATCAGAGTCAGAGAGCAAGACATTCCGAAGACAGCTTTCAGATCGAGATACGGGCATTGGGAGTTCCTTGTTATGCCATTTGGAGCAACCAATATCCGGCAGTATTCATGGACCTCATGAATCGCATTTTCATGCCTTACTTGGATCAGTTTGTGATCGTATTCCTAGACGACATTCTGGTCTACAGCAAGAGTGAGGCGGAGCATGAGCAGCATCTCCGTATAGTTCTTCAGATCCTCAGGGAGCACCAGTTATATGCCAAGTTCAGTAAATACGAGTTCTGGCTCGATCGCATTTCGTACTTGGTTCATATCATCACCAGAGGAGGAGTAGAAGTGGATCCCCAGAAGATCGTGGCCATTGAGTCATGGCCGGTGCCCTGCACAGTTGCAGAGATTCGTAGTTTTCTTGGATTGGCCGGCTACTACCGGCGATTTGTTTCGGACTTCGCTCGGATCTCGGCGCCGCTGACCCAGTTGACCCGTAAGGATGTACAGTTTGCTTGGACAGCAGAGTGCCAGGAATCTTTTGAGAAGTTGAAGCGAGGCTTAATGATGGCTCCTATTCTCACGCTTCCTGATGGGACCGGAGGATTTTCGGTATACTGTGACGCTTCAGGCAGAGGTTTAGGATGTGTTCTGATGCAGCATGGGAAGGTAATAGCTTATACATCACGGCAACTTCGTGATCATGAGAAGAATTACCCAACCCATGACTTGGAGCTGGCAACAGTGGTGTTTGCACTCAAGTTGTGGAGGCACTATTTGTATGGAGATAGGGTGGAGAGCTTCACCGACCACAAGAGCCTGAAATATGTTTTCATCCAGAAAGATCTTAACATGCGTCAGAGGAGATGGCTGGAGCTACTTGTGGATTATGATGTCAACCTACAGTATCATCCTGGAAAGGCCAATGTTGTTGTGGATGCATTGAGCAGGAGAGCGGAAGCTTATTTTCTAACAGCACAACCAGAGCTGTTAGCAGATCTTCAGAAAATGGATATTGAAGTTGTTCTCCCTTCCAGTGTGGCCTTGATGGCCAGTATGCAAGTTCAGTCCACTATAGTCGAGAGGATCCGGATGGCGCAGTCGGCAGATTCCAAGCTTCAGCGACTCAGAACAGAGTGTGAGGCGGGACGAAGACCAGAGTTATGCGTTCATGAGGATGGTACACTTCGACATGGTAAGCGTCTTTGTATACCCAGCGGAGATATCCGGCAGGAGGTCATGGCAGAAGCTTATAGTTCGCAGTATTCCATCCATCCGGGCAGTACGAAGATGTACCGTGATATCCGGCAGTATTTCTGGTGGAATGGCATGAAGCGGGAGATAGCTCGGTTTGTCTCTCGGTGTTTGGTTTGCCAACAAGTTAAAGCTGAACATCAGAGACCGGCAGGACTGCTTCAGCCCTTGCCGATTCCAGAGTGGAAGTGGAAGCATGTGACCATGGATTTCGTGACTGGATTACGTAGATCCCCAGCTGGTAGAGATGCTATTTGGGTTATAGTTGACCGGCTCACGAAAGTGGCTCACTTTCTTCCATTCAGAGTTGGTCAGTCGACGGCTCAGCTAGCGGCGATGTATCTTAGACAGATTATCAGATTGTACGGTGTGCCAGTTAGCATCACCTCGGACCGAGATTCCAGATTTATATCGCACTTTTGGCGTAGCCTGCAGACGAGTTTAGGGACTCATCTCCAGTTCAGTTCAGCATATCATCCGCAGACAGATGGTCAGTCAGAGCGCACGATCCAGACTCTTGAAGACATGTTGCGGTCTTACACACTTGACTTCGGTGGTTCATGGGAAGATCACTTGCACCAGGTGGAATTCTCGTACAACAATAGTTTCCAGGCCAGTATCCAGATAGCCCCGTTTGAGGCGCTGTATGGCAGGAAGTGCAGATCCCCGCTATCCTGGGATGATGTTGGAGAAAGACAGATGCTTGGTCCAGAATTGATTGCTCAGACCATTGAAGTGGTCAGAAGGGTCAGAGATCATCTTCGAGTTGCCCAAGATCGCCAGCGTCATTGGGCCGATTCTTATCGGTGCCCTCTCGAGTTTTCGGTCGGCGATCATGTATTTCTGAGGATTTCGCCCAACCGTGGCGTCATTCGTTTCGGCGTACGAGAAAAGCTTAGTCCTAGGTATATAGGGCCGTTCGATATCCTAGAGCGAGTAGGAGATGTATCCTATCGTCTCGCTCTTCCGCCATCGCTAAGCGAGGTGCATAACGTGTTCTATGTATCCTAATTACGATAGTATATCCCGGACCCGAGCCACATCCTGGATCATTCGGAATTGGTTGTTGGTACCAACCTTTCGTATGAGGAGAGGCCCGTGTCTATATTAGACCGGAGAGAGAAGATCCTCAAGAACAAGACTATCAAGTTAGTCCGAGTTTCTTGGGGTCATCACTCTTTGGGGGAGTCAACGTGGGAGCGTGAGGAAGATATCCAATCGCGGTATCCCGACTTGTTTGAGTCATGAGGTATAATGTCTTCCTCATGCCTCATGTCATCGATTCCTTGCTTGAATGAGTGATTGCTTGCCTAGTTATAGTTTGCATGTAATTAGTATAGCTTGTTCTAGTCTCTCTAACATCTTAATTAAATTCCGAGGTAGGAATTCTTTTAAGGTGGGTAGAGTTGTAATGCCTGTTGTTCGTATTACGTATTTAAGAATACGTGTACGTATTTTATCTCGTATTGGCCATGGTTCATCTTGTTTTGGGTTGGCTTGGGTTGGTTCGGCTAGGCTTGATTAGCCTTGGTTCATCATGAACTAAGGGTGAACCCCCTACCTACCACAACCAACCCCATTTATTAACCTCTTCCCATTCTTTCTCCTCATTATTTCCTTTCTTCTTCATTACTCTCCACCACCAACCAAAAAAACCCTAGCCTAGGCAAGTGCAATCTTGCTTCATGAAGAAACCCACCATTTTTATTGTTCTAACCTCTTCTTTGCAACTTTCTAATCCACATTAGAACTTGTCATTTTCTATTTTGAAGCTTGGATTTTTGTAGATCTAGAATTTAGTTATTTTCAGATTTTTATGGTTTTGATCTATTAAATGCCCTTGTTTTCAAGTTTTGATGGTTCCATGTGGTAGAGAATTTCTTTCTACCCAATTTTGACCTTTGGAAAGTTGGATTTGGACTTGTTTTGACCAAGTTGTGGACTTTGGAAGCTTAGGGTTCAACCATGGAGTTCCTGCTGTTTGGAGAAGACAGTGAGCAGTGCGCGAGCTTTTTAGCTTACGTCACTGAGCTGTGCACGTTCTTTAGCGCAGCGCAGTAGACCCCATTGTTTGTAAAAACAAAAGTATAAAACTTTATTGATACAAACTGTAATAAAGATTACAAGAATTCTGGGAAAATTACAACTATAGGAATCCAATCTTGATGACGATTGCTTTATCCCTTGGACGATGTGAACTTTGAAGACGAAGCCTTTGAAGTTGAAAACAACTCTGGAAATTGAAGGCAAAAGCCTCTGAAGTTGAAGACAAAAGTCTCGAAAGAATGCAGCAGCACTTTGGCAAGAAATCCTGAACTCTCTGATTTCTCATCTCTGATCTTGATTCCCTTGAAATGAAGACTTGAAACTCTATTTATAGAGTTCTGAAAATAACTAACTTTCAGTTATTTTGGACTGCACAAGCTGATTTGTGCAGCAACTGGTTTGCGCAGCACTGGACTGCGCAGGCAGTTATTGGATCGTGGGCCAACTATCTGAGACACATGGCATTATTTGATTGAAATGCGCATGATCGTGCATAGACAGTTGCCACGTAATGAGCAATTGATGGCATGAATGCCACATGTAATTGGTCAGTTATGTTGGTAGAATGCGCAAAGTGAACTGCACAGACTTTGGTTTGCGCAGACTCAGACTGCGCATGAATGGTTTGCGCAACCACAGATGGCGCATGAATGGTTTGCGCAACCACGGATTGCGCTGCTACCTGTCAGCCGCCCTCGAGCACTGTGCGACGTCAAAAACGAACAGTCTCCTCGTTATTCGTGTTGTCAGCTGTCAGGAAGATCTGATTTGATTCAGTCAATGATGACTTCTGCCACGTCAGCCTGCGCAGTTGGGAACATGCGCAAACCAACCTGCGCAAAGTGATGTCTGCGCAATCTGTTGTCTGCACAACTCATCAAAATGATGAATATCTTGAATTTTTGACTTTGTTGATTGATGCAACTTGATTTTTTAGGACCTACAAGACCCCCTTCAAAGTTTTCGAAAGTTGATTATAATCAAAATTTCGAAATACTTTGAATTTTTGAATGTTGAATCATTTTGCGCAGCAAACATGAGAGCCAGGCATTCTTTCTCGACCGGACTATAACGATGTTCAGCACCAATCATAGTTCGGCTAAGATAGTAGATAGCTTGTTCATGGCCTTCTTTGTTCTTTTGGGCAAGTAAAGCACCCAATGAATGGTCCATAGCACGGACATACATCAAGAATAGAATACCAGAGATAGGTGGCACCAAAACTGGTGGGTTCATAAGATATTGTTTGATATCGTCGAATGCTCGTTGACACTCTTCAGTCCAAACAAAAGATACACCTTTCTTCATTAGTTGAGTGAATGGTCTGCAGCGTCCAGACAAGTTCGAAATGAATCGCCTGATGTACGCAAGTCGACCTTGGAATCCTCGTAGCTCTTTTAGGTTGCGTGGAGGACGCATCTCTTGGATGGCTTTGATCTTCTCGGGATCCACGTGTATACCCTTAGAGGTAATGACGAAGCCGAGAAATTTGCCACTAGAGACACCCAAGAATGACTTGGTGGGATTCATCTTGAGCTGATGTTGACGTATGAGATTAAATATTGTTCTCAAATCTTGGATGTGATCTTCTTTTAGACGACTTTTAACAGCAATATCGTCAACGTAGCATTCGACTGTTTTACGAAGATGTTCTCTGAAAATGGTACTCATAGCTCGCTGATAAGTTGCACCAGCGTTCTTAAGACCAAATGGCATTACTGTATAACAATAGACTCCTCGAGGAGTACGGAAAGATGTATGCTTTTCATCTTCAGGATGCATTTTGATTTAATTATACCCGGAAAATCCATCCATAAAAGATATTCTTTCAAACCCACAAGTATTATCAATCATAACGTCTGTGATAGGAAGAGGAAATTCATCTTTCGGACATGCTTCATTGAGATCTCGGAAGTCGATGCAGACTCGAACTTTTCCAGTTTTCTTCAAAACTGGGACGACAGTGGCTACCCAATCAAGATGCTGCTCTTCTCGAATAAAGCCACAAGCGATGAGCTTCTTGACTTCATCATCAATTGCGTCCATCATTTCAGGCTTAAATCGCCTTTGTTGCTGTTTGACCGGTTTAGCATTAGAAAGAATGTTCAGTTTGTGAGTAGCAATCTTGGGATCTAAACCTGGCATGTCTTCGTAACTCCAAGCAAAGACGTCTATGTATTCTTTAATAAGAAGAATCAACTCTTGCTTATCTGCTTCTGGAAGATTCTTGCTAATAAAGATTGGCCGAGGTGACTCGCTTTCTCCTCCATCAATTTGAATTAGTTGATCTTCAGTAGGAGGTTCACGTTGTTCAAAACGAAGTACCCATTGGTTATCCATATGTTGAGCCCAAGGATCTGTTTCTGGACTTTCTTCAACATCTTCATCACAGCCTTCTGGTAGTTCAACGGAGACCATGTTAGAAGATACGATTATACGATGGACTTCACCGATGCTGGTATCAGAATCCCATGATCTGGAATCAGAAGAATTAGAACGTTCTTCACTATCTGATTCAGAAGCCGCTGGGGATAACAGTGGAGGAAAAGTATATCCGAGACCTTTCTTGGTCCTGCCATAATACATTTGTGATTTTTCGTTTGGAACTGTTGTACGAATGGAAGTTCATCTACCTTTACCATAGTTATGGCCGCTCTTGAAGTCGTAACCCATCTTTCGGAGGATATTTTTTGATTGTTGACTATAACGATGGAACTGGAGACGTCCCATATCGTTAACTTTGCTATCATCCGTATAGTTAATCTTTGTTTCCGGTCTTTTATATAAAAATGCTGGACTTTCACCTTTCTTCAAAGAAGGGTGAATACGGTAAGAATCATCTGGATCTTCAAGCGAGACTTCTGTCTGAAGAGATTGTACGACTCCCAGTGTAATTGATTGGAAGCTATCTAACATATCCAAATAACTTTTAGTATAATAAATAACATCAATATACTGGAAAGTAGGTGCTTTTTCATTGATTTGTACATCAGTATTTACAATAGGACCTTTAACCTTAGCAAGTTTGGTCAAATTGATTACAAGAGGGGGAGAAGAAGAACGTGGAGGAGGCTTGTTACGACGGAGGTCGATAACAAGTGGCTCAGAAGAGGTGAGCTCTCTTTTTTCTTTGTTGCGATTTAGATCAACAACAAGTGGCTCAGAAGAAATGAGCTGCTTTTTGTCTTTGTTACGACGTAAGTCGATAACAAGTGGCTCAGAAGAGGTGAACTCCCTTTGATTTTCATCAGCATCAACTGATTTCTTTTGAACTGGTAAGTGAATAACCAGTGGCTTGGAAGATTGAGGATGAGAAACTCGCCCCTTAACAGGTATGATAAGAGTGTCTTGAGGTACTGCTTTTTGATCTTCTTTAGTATCCATAGCCAATACCACCTTCATAAATTCATCCTTGTACATACGAGCATCGTTGCAATAAGCTTCAACACCCTTGAAAGGATAAAGGTCCGCAACTTCCTTGTGAACTTGTCCTTTGTCATCAACGTATTTAAAGCATTGATGAAGAGTTGATGGAACGACATTGTGTTCATGGAGGAATGGCCTTCCCAGGAGAGCATTGTAAGAACAACCATGATTGTCAATGATATAAAAGGTCACCTTTGTGCGAAGATTGCCTATTTGAAGTTTCAGGCGGATCTTACCCAAAGGTTCACTCTTCCCTTGGTTAAATCCCAAGATAGTAGTGATTGTAGTTGAAAGACTATGCACCGGTATCTTCAACGCATCTAGCATAGTCTTTGGCATGATACTAAGTGCAGATCCTGGATCTATCAAGATACGATCAACCTTCATTGAATCTACATATCCTGTATAGTAAAGAGGACGATCATGTCTATTATCTTCCATTAGCATATCATCCTGAGTGAAGGTAATATTTGGGATCAGTTCCAAGACACTGTGACAGTGATGACAAGAGACTGGTTCTGATTCTGGCTTCTTGAGAAGAGTTAAGCAAGTTTCAGCCTGCATCAGAGCTTCACTTAGAGTTTCTCGTGTCTCTTTGGAAAGACGCAAAAGTTCAAAGATTGACAGCCTAGCTGGTGTATTGGCTAATTGAGCCAATATATCAAAGTTGTAAGGCTTCTCAAGCCCAGTAGGAGATGACTTCTTTAGAGGTTTGTCAAATCGAACTTGTTGCTTGCCTTTGTCAGCCGTTGTTGGCTTAGGAGGAATTGATACTACAACTGGTGAAGATGTAGAAGGGACCTCTTCAGCAGATACAGGTTGTGCCGAAGCAGGTTCGGAAGAAGAAGCAGGATCCTTTTGACCTTCAGAATGATCTTTCAAATAAGCTTTCCCTGATCTGGTGCCTAACAGAATCTCTTCGTCAACAATGGGATCAAAAGATACCATGTTGCAAATCTTGGTTTTGCCTTTAGAACGAGTTTTCTTCTTGGAAGATATCTCAAATTCTGGAGCAAGATTAGGATGGATCCACATAATTTCACCGTTGTCAAGAGACAAGGGAATAAGACCTTCATTGGATGGAAGTGGAAGATTCTCAATCTCAAGGGTTGCTTTAGGAATTGGAATGACACCATGCTGTATCATCTGTGGAGGGAAATCTCCAAACTGGACTGAAACCATATTTGCAGTAACAGTCTTCTCATCTTGTTGCAGAGTGACTACACCAGCATTGACAAGCTCTTGAATTTTACCTTTGAGCACATAGCATGCTCGAGTAGGATGTCCAATGAATCGGTGATAGACACAATACTTGGGATGATCAGTCTTATTGACTTCATCAGGTTTCTTTGGATCAGGAAGTTGAATTTTATTGCTTTTGAGTAAACATTCAAAGATACTTGCAGTGTCATTCTCATCAAAAGAATATTCCACTTTTGGACGAGGTTCCTTCGGTGGAGGTGCAGAAGGAGTAGGAGTAGATGTAGGTGGGGCCACATTGACAGCCAATGATTCTTTATTTTTGTTCAAGTTAATGTTCAAAGTCTCTTTCGCTTTACGATTGTTCTGATGATTGCCACCACCTGAATTCTGATGCTCATCGCGATCAGGGTTAGACATTTGTACCCCCAATTGTTTGAACTTGTCGGCACTTACTTCAGCAGCTTTGGCGTTGACGATGAATGAGGGCCAATCTTGGAATTGGGTAGATCCCGTCCACATACTGATAATAGGTAAAAGATTTGCCTTACAAGTATCAATAGTGACAGCAGCTGGAGTCCCTGGAGGCATTTTCAAAGCTTCACGGCAGAACCGTTCAATAAAGCTCTCAGCAGTTTCATTATGTTTTTATTTGATTTTGTTGAGAGCTGACATAGTCATATCATTAAATCCTTCATAGAACCGTTCCAGAAAGATTTGTTTGAGACCTGAAAAGGATGTGATACAACCATCGGGCAAACTTCTGTACCAGTCGTATGCTACGCCGGCTAAACAACCGACGAACACTCTGGTAAGAAGAGCGTCATTTGGCTGAAGTTGAACAGTCATTACCTCAAAATGATTGATGAATTGACTCGGGGAAGTACTGCCATCAAACAGAGAGATTGTAAGGATTTTGTACTTTGGGGGAAACGGGACGTCCTTCCATTCAACCGGATAGGGCTGTTTAATCCCCAACCTTTGTAGATTGTCTTTCTCTTTAAATGCTTCAAACTGGGTTCGTAAGAGTTTGACAGCTTCATTGGCGTCTTTTGATAAAGAAAAAGGAGCAGGTTGAGTTGTAGTGATAGGAGGAGGAACAGCGTTGTAAGCACTACCCCCAGCTCCTGACTGGCTATGCGTAGTTTGTACTTGCACTTGTACAGGAGGCATTTGGGGAGGCACTACCCCCAGCCCAGTATTGGCAGGTATTGAAGATGCTATAATCTCTGGACTAGTAATAGGTGCAGTTGGTGGTGTAACATGCTGTGCTACAATGATGGAATGCATACTAGCAACCATCTCAGCCATAGTTTTTAATTTGTCTTCAAGTGCAGCAATTCGCTGTTCTTGATTTGCGGAAGTTGAAACATCTGGATCATCGGTGACAACATACGCCGTCACTTCTCTTGGCACAGTGGAAGATACTGTTTGTTCAGAGCTTTCACTGTATGCATCATAATCAGAGAACGAATCATCTCCTGACTGGGAAACAGGAAGATGACTTGAAGGATTTTGAGGAAGATTTCTTTGACCGATTGTATCTCGGCTTCGAGAACGGGTATGTTGAAATACTCCTTCAGAAGATTCTTGAAGTAATTCTAAATACAGTTGGCTTGGCTTGCGGAGTCTACCATGCTTAGAGCATCTTTTACCCCCAGTGTCTCGGGAAGTCATGTTAACAGAAGCATACAAAACTTCGTCTTCTTCTGACATAGGTTCAGATTTAGCAAAAGTTAAACGATCGAAGACAGATCGTTTTGTCGTTTGACAACAGCATTGGATGATGACTTTATGATTACAGTGATGATCAGATGGTTGAGATGGAGATATTGAGACATTATCCTATTTTTGTCTTAGATGTTTTCGAAGATCTACAACAGGACGAGGAAAGTTCCGAGGGATCTGTTCTTTGATAATATTTGGAACATGATTCTGATTCTTCAAATGTTTAGTCCCTTGAGTATACAGGGAAGTACTCACTTCATTGGCATAAGTGTCAGGATTTTTGACCTTGGAGATTTATTTCTGATGATGTTTGACCTTCGGCATTGGCTGTTTGCATTTTACCGAAGTGGGTCGATTAAGATAAGTTCTGAGGTCAGCAAATTCACCCCCAGGAGTTTCTGTTTGAGACACTAACAGTTTTCCCTGTCTGGAACGACAAATTTGGAGAGTCGGGAGGTCCTGGAATTCTGCTATCGGAGTAGGCAGAATACCTCTTTGATTAGTACAAGTACTCTTGTTATAAAGGAAAGAAGAAACCTTGTTTGCCAGAGTTCTCGAACTGATTGGTGCCGAGACACATTGAGATGGATCCTCTGCAGTAAAGACTGAAGAAGACTGAGAAAAGACCAAAGGGCCTTTTCCCTTGTTTTGAGATGAAGGGTTAGCTAAAGAGCGTTTCCCTCTGTTATCTTCCAAGTCATGAGACAAGGAAGTTTGAGAAAAGACCAATGGACCTTTTCCTTTGCTTTGAAGAGAAGAAGGAATAGTCAAAGGACTACCCTTAGTGGATTGCGCAGAAGCAATAGGGTGTTTGGGAAGAGGAGTAGAATCTCTTCTTTTATTGTGAGAAGAAGGGAATTTAGCCAAAAGGCTATTTTTGTTGGATTGCGCAGACTTGGTTTGCGCATGGGTGGAAGGTGCACTAGTCATTTGTGCAGTAGAAGCTTTGGTAGAAAGTGCATCAGGAGTCCTTGTCTTAGAGTGCTTGGGATGCACTTTAGTTACTGGAGTGCTATTTTGTGCAGGAAAAGCCACTGCTAATTGCGCCAGAGTCATAAGAGTCTTCTGTTTTGACAAGGCAGCATATGAAGTAGCTTGCGCAACAGTTGCAGCAGACTGCGTAGCCTTGACTGCAATAGATTGTGCAGCAGTTGTTGAGACAGACTGTGCAACAGTTGACACAGCAGTTTGTGCAGCAGTCTGACTAGCAGATTGTGCAACAGTTGGCACAGCATCCTTGGTGGCAAAACTGTCAGATTGTGCAGCAGACTTGGAAACCCAAACTGAGCGCACTTTGCTCTTGGCAGAAGTGACTGCAGTACGGGGAGTGGTCTTGGAGTTGAGCATCGCCTCGTAGGCTGTCTGGTTGACCTTAACAACCAGCGTCTTCTGCGTCTTCCCGATAGACGCTACGTCACATTGAGTTGCTACTTCCTCGTCGGAGGAGAAAGTTGTCCCCAGCAGAGTCGCCATTTTGTTTGCAAAAACAAAAGTATAAAACTTTATTGATACAAACTGTAATAAAGATTACAAGAATTTTGGGAAAATTACAACTATAGGAATCCAATCTTGATGACGATTGCTTTATCCCTTGGACGATGTGAACTTTGAAGAAGAAGCCTTTGAAGTTGAAAACAACTCTGGAAATTGAAGGCAAAAGCCTCTGAAGTTGAAGACAAAAGTCTCGGAAGAATGCAGCAGCACTTTGGCAAGAACTCCTGAACTCTCTGATTTCTCATCTCTGATCTTGATTCCCTTGAAATGAAGACTTGAAACTCTATTTATAGAGTTCTAAAAATAACTAACTTTCAGTTATTTTGGACTACGCAAGCTGATTTGCGCAGCAACTGGTTTGTGCAGCACTGGACTGCGCAAGCAGTTATTGGATCGTGGGCCAACTATCTGAGACACATGGCATTATTTGATTGAAATGCGCATGATCGTGCATAAATAGTTGCCACGTAATGAGCAATTGATGGCATGAATGCCACATGTAATTGGTCAGTTATATTGGTAGAATACGCAAAGTGAACTGCACAGACTTTGGTTTGTGCAGACTCAGACTGCGCATGAATGGTTTGCGCAACCACAGATGGCGCATGAATGGTTTGCACAACCACGGATTGCGCTGCCACCTGTCAGCCGCCCTCGAGCACTGTGCGGCGTCAAAAACGAACAGTCTCCTCGTTATTCGTGTTGTCAGCTGTCAGGAAGTTCTGATTTGATTCAGTCAATGATGACTTCTGCCACGTCAGCCTGCGCAGTTGGGAACATGCGCAAACCAACCTGCGCAAAGTGATGTCTGCGCAATCTGTTGTCTGCGCAACTCATCAAAATGATGAATATCTTGAATTTTTGACTTTGTTGATTGATGCAACTTGATTTTTTAGGACCTACACCCATACGCTACCTTTTGGAAGCGTATGACTCGCATACGCTCGCTTGCTTGACAAGGAGTCGTATGGAGTCCATACGCTGCCTTTTTGGAGCGTATGACTTGCATACGCTCACTTGGATAGCCATGAGTCGTATGGAGTCCATACACTGCATTTTGGAGGCGTATGACTCGCATACGCTCGCTTGTGTGACAAGGGGTCGTATGAAGTTCATACGCTGCCTTTTTAGAGCGTATGTCTTGCATACGCTCACTTGTGTGACAAGGGGTCGTATGGACCTCATACGCTACCCTTTGTGAGCGTAGGCTTACCTGAGCGTAGGCTTACCTGAGCATAGGCTTACCTGAGTGTAGCTTGACTTGAGCGTAGCCTGACCTGAGCGTATGACTTTTGCACTGAGCGTATGGCCTTGGCTGACTTGGTCTTATGTCAGCATGTCACTTTAGTTTTATTTTTCTTAAGCTTGGCTCTTCTATAGCCCTGTATATTGATATTTTATTAGATATTTTACGCCCATTTTATATCCTTACGCCTTTTGTCATGAACTTGATAATCATGAATTTATTTAATAGGTTTGTTAATAATAATTGAACACGGCATGGCAGGACAAGCATACCTGACATGATTATCTCGAATTGCTGTTGCGACGACTAACGTGACATGACCTGACAAGAATGACTAACCTGGACACCGTGGATGATTGCGTTTACACAATAAACCAGTATTGTCTTGCATCATGTCTAGGATGGGATCCCTGAGTGCCACGGTCAGGGATACCTACTGTAATTAACTAAGAGTAATAAACTAGAATAATTCAGTAGACATGAAGAGATTCTCAGCTACAGGCAATCCCGTTATCTGGGCACATTAAGTGGACTTGTAGCCTACCGACGAGTAGGGCACACTTCCAGCACACAGTCATGTGGTGCATCCTTCATAAATGGACATTCGACCTGTATAACTTGGATGGTCTGCAGGGCTTGTGGCTGTTGAAATAATCTCATTGCATCTTGCTAGTAACTAGGCCTGTGATAATCCTAGCTAGTTAAAGTATCAAGCCGTACTCTTGATTGGCCGTGATTGCTTGGATGAAGTTATTCTAGCTTAGTCTTATCCTGATCATGTGCAAGATCGTGACAAGACACGATTATTGATGCTTGCCTTAACAATAACGATCGGGGGACCAGTTCTGTTCAGGCGAAGGGTTACAACCCCGGTCCTTGTTTGGTTTAAGGGTTGTAACCTGGCTCCCGGAGCAGTTCTGTGCCTTCCCTTCGGTTATTGCCTTACTTGTACCCCGTGCCATGCTTGTCATGTTTCATCTTACTTCAACAACATGATTATCTATAATGGCCTTAACAATAAAGATCAGGAGTCCAGTTCTGTTCAGGCGAAGGGTTACAACCCCGGTCCTTGTTTGGTTTAAGGGTTGTAACCTGGCTCCCGGAGCAGTTCTGTGTCTTCTCTTCGTTTATTGTCTTATTACCTTATCCATAGTATTTGAGACGGATTTCCATTCAGGTGAAGGATTGCAACCCCGGTCCTTGTTTGGTTTAAGGGTTGTAGTCTAGCTACTTGAATGGTTTCCTCGTACTCAATTATTGTTGTTATTTCTGATAATTTAACTTTAATGTTCCTTACTATATGCTGGTTTTAGTTTCTAAGTGAAGCCTCCTTTGTGGCACTTGCTCCTTCTGGGGTCTGACCCAGCTGGTTTTGTATGGCCAGATATCGGAGCAGCTCCAGAGGATCCACCTAACTTCCAGCCAGATGGTGACCACCAGGCGTAACCCTGGCAACGAGTGGGTTTCTTTTTGTCCTCCCACTTTATTGTAAAATTATTCTTTTGAGGCGTTTAGCCGACGAGCACGTGTTAGCTCGATTGCACTTTTACTTACTGTCTGCCTACGGGCTGTAACATGATTAACAGATCCTAGGGTTGATCCTGTATGACTAAACTCTTGCTAGTCCTGACATTTTGTAACGACTAGCTTCATGATCAACTGAATATGTAATGTTTGGGATGCCTTACTATTGTATATTTAATGATCATACATCTTGTGACTTTTACTTACTTGCTTGTGATTGAGACACTAGGCTTGTTCATGACCTTAAGAGACTGTTGGCTTGTAGATAAACCCTCATGTATCTAGACAGCCGTGACCGTATAGCGAGATGGATTCCATTTCATATACGTAGCTGGCTATGTCTGCCCCCGCTCTCCAGTATTCTGGTTCTGGGGCGTGATAATGCAAATTACTATACTCTAGTTTTTTTATGCATTGACCTAGAGTTAAAAGACTGTCCTTGGTATAATGCATGTCTAGAGATCTTAGCGGTTATTAGCAATATCGTGATGTAGATACAACACGAGTATTGCATGGGGAGGGAGAAGAAAGCTATTAGGCGTAGGGACTTTCACTCGTTTACTTTCCTCTATATGCTCTTAGTGACACAGTCAAGTGCTAGTGGGCCATGCATTTACTTTTCTCTAGCTGCCGTTAGGGACTCACCCGAGAGCTAGTGTGCCGTGCACTTATTTACTTTTCTTTAGATGCCACTAATGCCTCGGTTGAAAAGCTAACGTGCCGTGTTTCTAGTTTCGGAAGGCCCCTGTGTAGAACGTTGTCTCCAAAGTGCATTTTCACATAGAATGGTTAGGGACCTTTATCTGATTTTCGGTTGAGCTAACTATATTCAGTTTATGGCATGATATTATGTGTCTTGGTACGTCTCTCTGAGGACCTGGTGATTTCTCCAGGTGTACTTTTGTGATATTGTGCAGGTGCTCTAGCCAAGGCCATGACTTGCTCTCTTCCATCGAGGATGATTGTACTTGAATCGTCTTTGCCTCCTCGACAAATTTCTTAATTTTGTATTTCTCTCTTTGTTGGTAGTGGATTTGTCTCCGTCCAACGACTTGTGTAAACAATAATTCATAAGTTATTATAAATTCTTTCTTCTTTATTTGTGGATGAGATTAGTGTCGTGGCTTTCTACACTTTACAGCTTATGTATACTTACGATGGTTCCATATATTGGAGTATACTTCGTATGTATGCAGCTGGCATGATTACATCTCTAGTCCTACATATTTTGGGACTGGGGCATTACATACGCGAATTTTTATACATCGGCAAACACTTTTGCCGAAAACTTTCATCTGGCCCACAGCTTTGCCAGTGATAAGCGATCAAAGGCTGGAGTTCATACTGCACAATTGTTTAGGGATGTAGAAGATCAAGACCTTGCCGATAAACCTCTGGAGGCTGCTCTTGTAGGATTCCTAGATGAAGTAAATGATCCGTTGGATGTATCATTAAAGGTATAAAAGGAAAAGTCTCCTGCCAATGGGGCTTAAGAAAAAGAAGACTGGAGATTCATCTACTCCTTCACATCATGATGATCTTCCTTCTTCACCTAAGGCTCCAGGGAAGAAAAAAATGAAGACCACTTTGGTCATTAGTGAACAGCCTACTACCAGGACAACTCAGTCCCAATCGAAGCAGACGCATATTGGGGCAACCCCTGGGGAAGGAGAGATAACTCCTTCGGTTCTAAAACATAGTGGAGTCGCCCGAGAAGAAGTGCCCAGAATGCAAGATGACCTTGATGAGGTCGAAGAAGAACTTGTAGCACCTCTGCTACAGAAGGCCAGAAGAAAATTGCTGGTGACTCGAGCAGAACGTCAAACAATTGACACTTCCTCCATCCCTTCCAGACCAAAGGAATCTGATATATCATTACCCTCGCAGAAGGATCTGCCACCTCAAAAGGTAATTTCTATACTTTTAAGCATAATTTAAGATATGAATGATATATATTAATATTATTCTTTTTCATCTACAAAGACTACAACAATTAATATTCCAGTCTCTCAGTTACTACCGAAAAAATCCCAGGATATCGAGTTATGCGGACGACTATTTCCGTAATTGCACTGGCTGCAGCAGGAGTAACACTGTCATCCCCGACTCCAGATGTCCCGGAGGCTACATTTTTCGAGTAGGATGCCTCATATAGAATTGTAACTCCTCTTTCCAATATTTTCAAAATTTATTTATTTACTGTGTTGTATTTTTCTTTCTCGTTAGAACGTGTCTTGGAATAAATTGTCTTTAAAAAATATAAATATTATATGTTATTTCAAAACCAATTAACAATTTATGGTTTGAAAGCATTAGTTGGTTTTAATAAAAATAATTATTATTTCGTACTCATTAAATTGCTTTACAAAATATTTGGAGTTCCTAAATATTGATTTCGAAAATAGTTTTAAAATTATAAATATTTCATGTAATTTTGTATTAAAAAATATGCCTTGAATTATTTAATTCTTTGGTTGTTCAAGTTATTGTGTTGATCATTTATGCAAGGTGGAATTGAACTCATACGAATTGAGTGATTAGATAATATAGAAACATTATTTCAATCGTTATAACATTTCAATTAAATTAGTTTGTATTTAAATTCTATTTGACTTGGACTAAATTCATGTGAGGAGCTATCTACTAAAGTTTAAATTATTTGATGAGATAGAGTAATGCAACTATTGGTTACGATCATTTAAAAGATTTGATTAGATCAACGATTAGTTAAACTAATGATATTACCTTCTAGCAAATTTTGATTAGATTATTTTAATTTAAAAGTTATTATTTGATTTGAATTTATATGATTTAAATTATCGATTATGTTAAATATTGATTATATTCTTATATCCATAAATGGATTACGATTAGAGTAATTCATATTTAAATTCTCTGCGATTTAAATCTGTGAATGTTTATCTATTAGGATTTATATTATTTGATAATGTTGAGTATTATTTCAAAATATGATATTATCTTAAAATCTTATAGTTATCAAGTATTAAATTAGTTTTGACTATATATTTTTACATATTATAAACAATATATTAATTTTGCTGGATTGATCTGATTGAGATTTCATTAACTTGATTTTAAGTTTATTTGGGTATAGAATAATTAATAGTGACTATTATCATAACCCCTGTACTCAATCGTCAAATGATATCTTTATGATATGTGCATAATTTTAGCCAGCCTTCTCTCTTCCTATTTTTTCATTATAGATATGACATCCATCCTTTTCTCATCAGTATTATACTCAAAATTCTTCCCATGTCACCACCATTTCCCGTGAAATCGGTTGGCCGTTCTCGTACGAGTACAACCCTTTGCCGTAAGCGAGGACGTCGGTCGCAGCCGCGTCGAAGTAGACGACTGCCAACATTGAGCACCACAGCCACCATCAATCAATATCGTGTCCGGACCCGTACATCCGTATCCAAATTCATCTTATTCCACCAATACAAAACAATTACCGTATCCGTGTCGACATGTCACGACCCGCACCCTTATGAGGGGCACGAGCACGTGGGTACGTCCAGCCTACGCCGCAGAATCGGCGGTAGAACGCTGTATATAACGTCTGTAAATACCTACGACTAACAGTTAAAATGTACCTGTACAGTATATACTCTCCGAATGGAGGTGACATATCAATACAGTCTCAATCACAGAATAAAACTAAGGTAGATAGCTCAGAGTAAAGACATATGATAGATGAAAGAGTAAAACAAGTCCACAGTCTAATACAAGTCCAGATATATACATCATAGAGTATCAAAATAGAATATAGAACTACAGTCTGATAAGCTAGCTGGATCGCAGTCCAGTCAAACCTAGCTAGCCTACACTACTCTGGAAGTACAAAATCTAGTGGCTCCACTATAAGGCCACGATCTAAGGCTACTCCATCTGACTCGAGCCCATAATAGGTCGAGCAGTCCGCATCGGAATCATCTGTAATATATCATAACGGTATCCTGTCAGGAAAATGAGCAAGTACAAATACTAACAGCAGTTCCATGTGAATTGACAAGTTCTATAAGAGACAGTGTAATGAACTACAAGACAAAGATATGCGAAGACTTGGGAACCGTTCGGAAGCCGAGTCACAACCCTTAAACCAAACAAGGACCGGGGTTGTAACTCTTCTCCCGAGCAGAACTTAATCTCCAATCAAGGTACAATATAAAGGCATGTAAAGCATGTGAGTAACTGTATATCATGCATGGTGAGAAGGTACTGAATGTAGACAGAACAGAATATATGACAGGAAAAGTAAACATAAAATGTGCCTCGAACATTATAGCCTAATGTGATCGGTATGGGTCAAGTATCAGGCTTCCAGCCGACCGGCTACAAGTACGTGGACTCGGCCCGGCCGGGATGGTAAGCTATGGAGCAAGTAGTAGCACAGGTCAGGCTATACCCATCGTGAGGTGAGGGTATAGCTATGATACAAGTAGTAACTCAAGGTGGGTATTGATCACACTATCTATAATATTCCCCATTCCCCGAATAGTATACGGATCCGGACATAGCACGTCATGACGCAGGATTTCCAAAGAGGGAAGCAAGTCCTCTTCAGGAATCGGCGTCAATACAAGTACGAGAATCAAGACTAAGCAAGTACCAGTATCCCAAAAAATCTAGGAATGACATCTCATGACAGGAATCCGACAATACTAGTCCGTGCACTATCGTGTCTGAGAATCAAGTAAGACACTACGACTGAATCGGATATAGCAAATATCAAGACGATGAAAACTATCAGTGAATGTACTCGCCTGCTGTCCTAAGCTGTATGGTATATCAATGCTCAGAGCGGTATCAGAAGACCTAAATATGAGATACTGTAAGTTAATTTAGGTTTAAACAAGTTTAGGAATGATTTACAATGAATGATATGCAATCTAGGTCAAACTAGGTCTCACTGAGTCACACTAAGTCCTGTCAATTCAATCTAGGTCAATCAAGTTATATCAAGTCAATCTAAGCCTAACTAAGTCAATCCTAGGTCATACCAGGCATCAAGGGTCAAAACAAGTCGAAGAAAGTCAAACGGGATCAAGAGTTGGCCTACAGTTGACTTTTGGTCAACTGGTCAACTCTGGTCAACTCTGGTCAACTCTAGGTCAAACTTGTCAAATGTTGACCAACAGTTGATTTTTGGTCAACTGGTCAACTCTAGTTTGGATTTGGTGAAATCTAGACAAAGTGTTGACTCACGGTTGACTTTTGGGTAAAAAGTCAACTCTGGGTCAACCGAGCCAAAAATCGGCACAAATATGACATTTGTGGGGTGTACCCAACATGCCACCCAAGTTTCAAGTCAATCCGACTACCCGAACTCCGATTCATTCTCAAACTCCTATTCTCCTTCTCATTCTCCTTCCCATTCTCCTTCCTATTCTCCTTCCTCATTCTCCTTCCCATTCTCCTTCTCATTCTCCTTCCTATTCTCCTTCCTATTCTCCTTCCTCATTCTCCTTCCCATTCTCCTTCCCATTCTCCTTCCTATTCTCCTTCCTCATTCTCCTTCCCATTCTCCTTCTCATTCTCCTTCCTATTCTCCTTCCTCATTCTCCTTCCCATTCTCCTTCTCATTCTCCTTCCTATTCTCCTTCCTATTCTCCTTCCCATTCTCCTTCCTATTCTCCTTCCTCATTCTCCTTCCCATTCTCCTTCTCATTCTCCTTCCTATTCTCCTTCCTCATTCTCCTTCCCATTCTCCTTCTCATTCTCCTTCCTATTCTCCTTCCTATTCTCCTTTCCATTCTCCTTCCTATTCTCCTTCCTCATTCTCCTTCCCATTCTCCTTCCTATTCTCCTTCCTCATTCTCCTTCCCATTCTCCTTCTCATTCTCCTTCCTATTCTCCTTCCTCATTCTCCTTCCCATTCTCCTTCTCATTCTCCTTCCTATTCTCCTTCCTATTCTCCTTCCTCATTCTCCTCCCCATTCTCCTTCTCATTCTCCTTCCTATTCTCCTTCCTCATTCTCCTTCCCATTCTCCTTCCTCATTCTCCTTCCTATTCTGACACATACATATCTATATATATACAGACACATACACACATATATATAAATACACACTCTCAACACCACTACCACTCTCCTCTACACACACAAATACACATGTATATATATATATACCTCTCTAAAAGGATAAATCCATAAATAATCCTTAAACTATATTTTAAGGAAACCTACAAAGGCTAGGGTCAACTTGTAGAGAATGGTCTCCCCTATAATTAATGTGAAGGGATGAATGCAAAATGAGGAATTAAATGAGAGTTAATGACATACCTAAATTGTAGATTTTGATGGAGAAGAAGAAGTTGGAAAGGAATGAATGAAGAGAGAGAGTGATAACTTAGTGAAGAAGAAAGGAGAGGTGGAGGGGGTGCTGTAGGTGGCCGGCCATGGAGCATGGGTAGGGGCACTTGTAATTACAAGTTTGCCCCTCCTTAAGCCTACATGCTAAAATAATCCAAATTAGGTTTAGGAAGTTGCTAAAAATAAATAAAAATCATAATTAAACTAAATTACTCATGGGGAACTAGTCCAAACTCTTAAACCCTAATTTTTAGTGTGGTGGGCCATGGTTAGCTAACAGGCTAATTACAGCTCAAGTCGAAATTCACCGGGGTCCCGAATTAACTCGGAATGCGATGAAATTCGAACCCGACTCCTATAATAATTAAATAATATTATTCATGAAATAAAATTCCCAAAAATAATATAAAATGGAAGATTACCATTTTACCCCTAACTGGAAAAAGTGAGGGTGACACGACAGGCCGACACGAACGTCCCAACAACCCTAACCGCTCACCTTGTCCAGTGCCGGCGTGCCATCCTCCGCGACCGCCAAGCTTTTGACCGATGGAACCCATCTCCGTTCGTGTCGACAGATCCGCGCAGCGTGTGCCGCGCCCGTCCTGCGAGCCTCCGTACGACTCCCGAACCAGATCGGCCCCCATGGAAGTTCCCCCCTTCGCCTAGCGCTGGGAGCGTGTCGCCATGGCCGAGCCCCTCTGCGTCCGGCACGTCGCAGCCTCCCGGCCATCCACACGTGCGGGCACTTGCCACCGGGACGACGCTCCTTTCCAGCGCCACTACCAGGACCACCGACGCAGGGCGTCGACTCCTCGTGGCGACCTGCACCCTCAGTCGCGACTGGCGCCTTATCCACCGTGTCTCCTCCATGATGCCTGTCGTTGCACCTACGTACCTAATTTTTGGCATTGTGCTCCCTCCCAGTGTCGCCTGCGACCATGTCGGAACTGTGCCGACGATCCTCCGTGAGCTCCGCTGCCGTATTGTAAATATAGAATTGGGCTAAAAGTCCTATAATATATTATTGTATTTTGATCTTAGTCCTAAGAATGATTTCAAGGTTCTAAGTATATCTAGAATATTTTGGCAAATATATGGTTTTGATACTACAAATAAATCATAAAAATTTTCCTAAATAAACATACTTTCTTATTAAAGTTTCCTGAAAAGGATTTTAAAACGTCTCTAATACTAAATATGCTTTCTAGATAAACGCCTCTAAAGATATATATAAAAAATATATTGGGATTAAAGGGATAACTTCTCCTTAGATCATAATTTCCTCTTGGCTTAATCTAGAATCATGACTGATCAGTTCTTCCTATGTTTCTTGCTATTTTGGACTTCTGCATATCGACCATAGTCAATCAGACGGTTCTGGACTCAATGGTAATATCGGTTTCACCAGCTAAGGACCTCAGGCAAGTGCACTTTCTGATCGCTTTTTTGATTCATAGTAGTTTATATATTTTATGTTCATACATATGTCTTGCTGCTTGTTGACACGCTCGTCACATGAAAATTAGTATCATGGATCTCTACTTACTATCTTTCGTGATTATCATGTTTTCGTGTTTCGTAACTTGTTCGAGTCCATGAGTACTAGTCAGGAGGGAAAATATCTTAGTAGATATATGGACTACCCAGAAATATCCACCGTGCCTTTCGTGGAGAATAACAGCTGCACACGACACGTGCAGGGTGCCAGATTTACCCTCTAGCCGTTCACATGTCGAAACAGATATTTCAAAACACATAGATAGTTTTCTTCACCGCTTGCTATGACATTAGTTACTTTCTAGTTTTCATCTCACATATGTTATTTTCAAGTCTTGTGAATTCTATTGTGTTTTCGCATTGCCGTCGGTTTGTGTACTTGTTCCATTCCTGACTGGAAGCCAACATTTTTCAGGTTAGTTGTAGCTTCACTTAGCTTTGGGAGATACGGGTGTACCTACAAACAGAAACCTAGAAATAGATAGAAGTGGTATCAATTTCATTAATTCTGAGAACCTTGTACTTCCTTCAAAAATATAAATATTGTAAATGTTGTAATTAATTTAGAAATGTGAATGAGCAATATATGTTACAATTTGTGATTTTGAGCATTTATTTATTGCGGGCTTGACAATGTTCTACTGCCGATTCTGCGGCGTAGGCTGGCTTGGACATGTCACGTATCCAAAAAGCGAGTGCGGATCGTGACAAGTTTTTGTGGTGGCCCATGCAGGTCAGTTTTTGCAAACTGTACGAACTCGTGGTAGTATCATATTAGTCATACTACTGCGAGCCTGCGAGTAGGAAATGCTCATTCACAATTAGGAGTAAATCAATTTTTAAGAGAATGGTTAGGACTAGGAGTCCCTAATTTAATTTGACATTTGGATAGTTAAGGTTGCTACATAGGTCCCACTAGATGACTTTCATAGAAGGATGTACTATCGCATTTTGATTCAGCGGTATTTCTAAGGAGGGTGGATTCGTAACATCTTTCCGAAATTTTGAAAATAGCATTTATTCCTTTTATTTGAATTAAGATGTGATTTTTGAATTTTTATAAATATTTAATTAATTATTATTATACACTACAAGAAAAGTAACCTTTTACGACATTAAATTTAGGACGTGCATAAAATGTATGCCGTAAATAGTTAAATCACGACATACATTTTAATGAATGCCATAAAAGGTTAAGAGTGTGACAATTATATCAATTTATGGCGTGCATTACAATGCCTTACATTTTAATGAATGCCTTAAATTTTTTCAACCCATAAAAAAAATGGAATGTGCCTTGGTTTTCCACGTATCTATATTCCCGACCCCTAAAGAGACACCTCTCTCTCTCGCTCGCTCTCTCTCTCCTGCAGAAACACCAAATAAATTTGGAATGTGCCTCTCTCTCTCTCTCTCGCTCGCTCTCTCTCCCACCAGCAGGTTCCCTCACAGGTACTCTTTCTCTTTTCCGCTTCTCTCTCTCTCTCTAGCAGGTTCTCTTTCTCTCTCCCTCCTCTCCCTCCCACAGATGGTAGGTTCTCTTTCTCTCTCCTATATATCTCTACAGACATCTCTTTCTTTCGTCTTTTTTCCCTCCAATTTTCCCCTTTATATTTAGGGTTTGTCGCCTTTTTATTTAAGGTGATCTGATTATTAGGGTTTTGATGTACCAATTTCAGGACCGACGGCTGTCAATCGACTCCGATTACAATTTTAGTTTGAGATATAAGTTTTTGGATTAATTTGATTTTCATTGTTATTATTTTTATTTTGATTTATTTTGAGCTTCCGACTGCAGTTTTCATACGTTAGATCCAAATATTGGAGGTTGATTCTAAATATTTGGATAATTTAGTCTTTATTTGTTCATCAATGTCATTGATAAATTGTTCCTCATATTGTACCTAATTGCTTGTCAGTGTCGATGAACCTCTGCTTATCAATTTTAGTAAAAGCTGATACTATCAATTTGACTTGTCATACTATCAGTTTCTATAAATTATAAAGAGACATAAAAAAATTCAATAACAAGTAAAAAATGATATGGTAGTTGTTTTTACTATCAGTTTTTACTTCTAAAAGTATCAGTTTTTTTACTTCTGATACAAACAAGTCAAAATTCACTTGTTAGTTAAAATAATAAGGGGATATTCCTCTTAGTCAAAAGTCACTTGTTACTTACTATCAGTTTTTACTTTTAAATGTATCAGTTGTTTAGGTACGATTTTGCCTTGGTCATGAGCACAAATTCGTCTCGTGTGCAACTGCATACAGGGTTGCATTACTGTACCAAAATATAGTTAAGGATGATTACTAGTGATTCATTGATTCTACTTATTTATCTATATCTGACATTGTTTGTTGGGTGACATTTGTCATTAGAAAACTGGTAGACTATCATCAATCTCCCTTTTCACATACGTAGAAGTTATCTTACTTATTTTCCAATATGTGCAAGGCATAACCAGGGTTTTCTAAACTGAAGCAATGTAGCAGTATTACATCCAAGTAATCACCATTTCAACTTCTTGAGAGTGATATGCACGTTGACATTGCTTTTTCATTTATCAAAACAAGCAATTCTTTGAGAATTGACGAGTTACATTTTCTTGAGAGCTGATGTTCATGGTCAATCATATTTCTGACCTCAGCAGGTTAATACGTTCGTATTGAAGTTGTTAAGACAGAGTGTCTAAACCTTTCCACCTATAAAGGAAAGTAGCTCGTCATATGTAGATACCAGAGTTTCTACCTAGACAATAGCACATACTATTGCAAATGGTCCAACATTACACTTGCATGAGTGGCTCCTCATATGCATCTTTGCAACCTCTTCAAATTCACCTAAAGGGCTCGTGGAAGACTTGTAGTCATGCCTCGAGACTATTTGCTAGAAAAGAAAAAAATCTTTGGAGATTGTATCTGATGCTCTTTACAAAGTTGACTGCCCTACAGATAAGCTAAATATTGATCTTGCATTGGAACTCACAGTAATAACTAAATTAGCTAAATAAAATCTAAACATTATTAAGACTTTATATGAGGTTTATAAAAACCAAGAAGTTTTAATATGAAGCAGGTAGGAGCAACTGCAGCAGGGCGGGTAGATTGATCTTTCATTGGAACTCACTGTAATAGCTAAATTAGCTAAATAAAGTCTAAACATTATTAAAACTTTATATGAGGTTTATAAAAACCAAGAAGTTTTAATATGAAGCAGGTAGGAGCAACTGCAGCAGGGCGGGTAGGTACTGCAGGTAATGTGTAGGTACTGCAGGTAATGTGCAACAGTTTTGGTTGCATCGACTATAGTAGGGAGACGTGTAGATACTGCAGGTAATATGTATGTGTGTGTGTTCTAAGGATGGGTATGAGGAGCCATAGTACAAGGCTTTGTATGATTTTCTTTCCCTTCATGATATTCATTTCTTGCGTGTGTGTGCGTTTTTGCAAGAAACAAGGAGAGAAATATAAGAGTAGAGGAAGAAGAAAAAAAGAAGTGAATATAGAACTCCTGCAGGATCAGGGGATGTTGCTGGTGAGCAGTGCATGGATGGTCAGCGATATCCATTTGACTTCTCCTACTTTCACATATTAGTATAAATATTGTTACTGAAATAAAAAGTCGTATTTTTTGTATTGCTAGAGCACAAATTCTTGTTTACTTCAAATTTAATCAATATATTTATGTTCCTAGTTGGATGGTATGGTTTTAATTCATAGTCACCTTGTTTATTTGAATGATTGATGTTTACTCTTCTTTTTAGGTTATTTGAAGAATGCTTCCAAAAAAGATGGTACATGACAACTGCTTGCTATATATTGGTATGGGGACATCTTCCTTCAACAATATAGCTTATTTAGAAAATCTTATATTGTCTACGATCTTGTTATTTATTAATCTGCTTAGGAAGTTCTTGACTTCATAGAAATAGGTAGGTGGTATATTGGCACAGGTAGGTGGTATATTGGCACATGTAGGTGGTATCAGTAGGTGGTATCGGTAAGGGATACGAGATACTTTGATTACCACAGGAATTTGATTACCACAAGTAGGTGGTATATTGGCACAATAGCAGTAGGATTTTGAAAGCTGTACTGGAAGGAGGATCTGAAACAATTACTAGCAGTAATGGACATTTTGTAAATCTCTAGCGTTGATATCAGCTAATATGGTAGTAATGGCTCCATCGAACAAGGAAAGTTGCAATTGATATCATTTAAGATGACAACGCTAGAGATATGACAACCACCATTACTGGAAGGAGGATCTGAAATAATTACTAGCTAAGTGATTTTAGCCCAACCATTTAATTATGCAGAACACTGCCTACTGGAGATGAATTATGCAGAATAGAGATTCCTAGACCTTATATGAGGCAAGATGGTTTGAAACAATTGAATGACCTGGAAGTGAGACATATTAGCCCCACTATGGAGACTATTGACAGTTAAATTCCTGTTATTAAGTCTAGCTCACAAGAATTTAATGGAGATTCTAATGGTTTGAACACTGTTCTTTCTTCCAGAAATACTGAATATGTTGCTAATCTGCCAAGTAAACTTGTTGATTTTACTCTCAATACTTTAGCTGCATCTGAGAATTCATGTGTCTATGACTGTTGCTCTGGGTGCTTTGGGTGCTTGAGTGCCATTTACACTGTTCTTTCTCATGCTCATCAAATCTCTTAGCAGCATTCAAAAAGTGGTGCATTTCTAAATGTAGGACCAATTTGAGGGAATACTATAATGGAACTCTAATATGAGCATTGTGTATGTCAGGATTTATGTAAAATAAAGCACAATAATATGTCAGCGCAGTATAACATACATCTTGCATTTATTTTGAGTCCATAGCTATAAGCATTTCTTGTACTATAATCACAGTCCATAAAGAATGTCACAACATTCCATTGTACCAGGAAGCAGTAACAATGTTCCGTCCCACTCTTTCATATGTATAACAGATGGTTATTCTACATTGTTCTCTGTATGCATTTATTTGATACCATGTTTGCTTTCCTCTGTATGCATTTGATACCAGGTTTGCTTTACATTGTTCTCTGCTTTACATTGTTATATGCTTTACTAGGTTTACTTTATTCCATTCATTAAATTGTTTGTCAGAACATAATTAGGTCAATATAAGAAAATTTAGAGTCTTGATGTAGCATGACATTGTTGTTGCATACTTGATATTCTATCATGCACACTGTTTGTTATTCCATTCATTTTGATATTGTATTGACGTGATTTGTTATTGTACATAATATGTTATATAAGAGATGTTGTTTTTTGTCTGGAGGTTGTGGACTTGGGCAATTTTGATGCAGTAGCGATTGAAGATGACTCTAATTATGCTGCTTCTTGACTGTGAATGGAATGAAGGAACCAATATATTTTGTATAGGCCTAGGTTAAATATATTGCCATGTTTTTATGACATTTTAGTTGGTGATGTGGGATTCACATGATTTGACATTATTATATATTCTATCAATGAAAGTTAGACTTATAACAATTGTTATTTACAGTATAAAGTGATTTTGGATTTGGATGATTTGCTATCATTGTTTCAATGAAGTTTACTTTTCATAATTGTTGTGTATATTATGTGTTTTGTGATTCAATGTCATAGGTAAAATTGAGTACCAAAAAGCAGAAATAAAAAAAAATTGAAGTGCATTTAAGGCATGCAGAATATGCCCTAAAATGTTATATGAGTGTCGTAAAATATTATTAGTGGCGTGTACTAGAATGTCGTAAAATATTATTAACGACGTATCCAAGCATGTCGTGATTATGTATTAACGACGGAAGTAAAAATGCCATAATTTCCTTGTAACGGCATGCCATGCATGTCGTAAATGATTATAGACGACGCACAAATTGAGTTTAGACGACATGCATGTTATTCCGTCTAAACTGCCATCTTTTTACGGCATGGGCTAATACGGCGTGCGAGACTGAGCCATCTAAAGTGTTTTACGGCGTACATTGAACGTCGTTAAAACTCATTTTTCCTGTAGTGATAGAATACCTTAGTCTTGGTTAAATTTGGAGCGCCAGATGACTAAAAGTGATGGCACGGATAGTACAATGGCATGCTTTGACTAGCATATTAGCTATAGTAGAGAAGGCCGAGTCATAGATGTATTCTAACTAGGAAAACTAGACCAAGTTGTGACATGACCCTAGGAATAATTTAATTACGTATTATTAAGATTATTCGCTTTTAGAAGACCCTGTTATCCTAAACTAGTCCGAACACAACCCAAACCTTGGTAGTCATGTAGAGCGACCAACGACTTTCATGTATATATATATATATATATATATATATATATATATATATATATATTGGTGGTCCATTTTTAGTCTCTTGAATAATTTTTATAAATTGTATATTTGATATAATATATGTATTATTGTTATTTAAATTTATATTTACTCAGAAATAGATAATCTTCTCTTAGATTGATTTTTGGAATTTTTGGGATTTATTTAGGCTATACATATATACTTGTGTAAATATATTTTCATAGTAGGTAGACATAGTGCTTTATACACATTTTCCTTAATTTTGAATATTAGGATTAAAATTTATCTCTCTCTTGTCTTCGTTCATTATTTTCCTAATCTTAATCATTTGTGTCTTTCCCTAAAACATCGTCACATCGTAAGACCGTATCACCTATGTTTTCCTTGGACCTAAGAAAATGTTATTTTTAGTTTCCCACTAAAAAAAAGGGTTTATATATTAATCTCGTGTTAGTTTTGACTCAATACTTTCCTCTCGATCATTGAATAGTGAATATCTGCGAAATAAGGATTAGAAGATTTTTTTTTACTCATTTTTGCCTTCGATCATTATCCTTCCTAATCAATTATTATTATTTTCTTTCAAGAAGTTGATATTATACTTGAAGAACGGATGCTTGCACTTTTTCTATCTTTATCAACTTGTATGATATTTTTAAAACTCCTTTGATATTCTTGGGGATATAGTTGGAATAATTTTGATGACCTGCGATGACAAGACAGTAGCGCACTGTCGTCACTTATTTGAATTATCAAGACTGCGGGTTCACTGCAGCCAGTAGCGCACTGGCGTGGCATGACCCCTAAGTTAAAATAATTTCAAATAAACATGGGTGATCGAGCATTATTAAAATTATGTCTTGAGTGTCCTATTTGATCCTTGAGTTATTATGTCAATATTTGGATAGAGTTAATAAAATATTTGCTGTCATAATGTATTTGAGTCACTAAAACCAAGGGTCTACTGCAGCCAAGTGTACACTGGCGAGGCATAAATTCTCGACAAAGTGACTTTACGTATACATATGGTTCCCGAAATATTATAGAGACTACGTCCTATTGGCAAATGACTATTGATTTCATGGTTTGCAAATTTCATGCATTCACTTGAAATTTTGATTTAGTCTTTAACCCCTCATTCTTCTTATCATTATTATCATATCGCCGTCTGCCTTCCTAGTAACCTTTTAAACCTACTTTTGAAATTCTTCCACTAGATTTATCACCATGCTTATATTTTGAATCTATGATCATGTCCAAGCAGTTTTGGTTAGTGACAGATCGTGCCAAAATTTTTGACTAGATTTTCTTAACGACCCTTTGATTACGACTAGACGGTTCGATTATGCCTCGATCATGTCAACTCGCACGTTTTCCTACATTTCAATTCTATAATCGTACCTAATTAGTAGTTTGCTTAACTAGTTAATCGAGCCTATACTACGACTCAATTATTGCTAATAGCTAAATTTCTACTATGATCATGACAACTTTGACCTTATTCATGCTCATGCCAGCATCCAACTTCAATTATGCTTGGATGACAAACGCGATTAATCCTGATCGTGATTGTACGTTAAATCATCTCTAAGAGACTATAACCAAGTTTAGTTTTTATCTAGAATTTTAATCATTCCTTAGCAATTTTGGTCATGACTAGACCATGTTGACTATAATTTGTTCGTGCCAAACCATTTCAATTTTTGATCGTCCTTCAAAATATTTTGGTCTTCGACTAGACCATTTTGATCGAAAGTTGATCGTGCCAAATCACATTTTATTTTGTTTAGTACATTAATTTTATCCGTGTATGCGTGACTAACTTAAATGAGGAATCATGTCATTCTCCCGATTATGTCAATTGTCGTTCTCCTCGCTTGAAACTTTGTTCCTTGCCTATATTCCTTGTCGTAACTAATCATGGCCCTTGAAATTTTTAGGAGAAAATATTTCTAAGGTGGGTAGGTTGTAAGCCCACTTCCTGGATTTTGAAAAGAAAATATGTTTTGTTTTATTTAAATAATTTCTAGTTAGAAAATGGATTTTATCTTTTACCTCTATAGAGGATATTTGAGGACGACAGAAGCTTTATCATACTATTTTAAATTTATAAAATAATGTTTAAATTATTTGCTATTAATAGTTGTTAATTAAATTTATTTCGTTATATCATAACCAGTTTGATTTAGTTTTGGACTAACAAATATATGTAATGGTTCGATGTAATATACAATATTTTACAAGTCATTTAATAAACCTATTACTCACTTAATTATTATTGTATTATATTTAGAATTGGTCAATTTTTTTTAAAAAATTATTATGGATTGATTTTGACTTATTAGATTCAATATTTATTTAAATCTTAGAAATATTTAATCATCCTAGTCCTTAAATTCGAGGACGAATTTATTTCTAAGGTGGGTAGATTTGTAATACCTCTTCCCAATATTTTCAAATTTTATTTATTTACTGTGTTGTATTTTTCTTTTTCGTTAGAACGTGTCTTGGAATAAATTATCTTTAAAAAATATAAATATTATATGTTATTTCAAAACCAATTAACAATTTATGGTTTGAAAGCATTAGTTGGTTTTAATAAAAATAATTATTATTTCGTACTCATTAAATTGCTTTACAAAATATTTGGAGTTCCTAAATATTGATTTCGAAAATAGTTTTAAAATTATAAATATTTCATGTAATTTTGTATTGAAAAATATGTCTTGAATTATTTAATTCTTTGGTTAGAATATATATACAGTTTAGCTAGATAAAAGTTAAATATTACGTTCAAGTTATTGTGTTGATCATTTATGCAAGGTGGAATTGAACTCATACGAATTGAGTGATTAGATAATTTAGAAATATTATTTCAATCGTTATAGCATTTCAATTAAATTAGTTTGTATTTAATTTCTATTTGACTTGGACTAAATTCATGTGAGGAGCTATCTACTAAAGTTTAAATTATTTGATGAGATAGAGTAATGCTTTAAACTATTGGTTACGATCATTTAAAAGATTTGATTAGATCAACGATTAGTTAAACTAATGATATTACCTTCTAGCAAATTTTGATTAGATTATTTTAATTTAAAAGTTATTATTTGATTTGAATTTATATGATTTAAATTACCGATTATGTTAAATATTGATTATATTCTTATATCCATAAATGGATTACGATTAGAGTAATTCGTATTTAAATTCTCTGCGATTTAAATCTGTGAATGTTTATCTATTAGGATTTATATTATTTGATAATGTTGAGTATTATTTCAAAATATGATATTATCTTAAAATCTTATAGTTATCAAGTATTAAATTGGTTTTGACTATATATTTTTACATATTATAAACAATATATTAATTTTGCTGGATTGATCGGATTGAGATTTCATTAACTTGATTTTAAGTTTGTTTGGGTATAGAATAATTAATAGTGACTATTATCATAACCCCTGTACTCAATCGTCAAATGATATCTTTATGATATGTGCATAATTTTAGCTAGCTTTATCTCTTCATATTTTTCCATTATAGATGCGACATCCATGCTTTCCTTCTCAATATTATACTCAAAATTCTTCCCCCGCCACCACCATTCCCCGTGAAATCGGTTGGCCGTTCTCGTACGAGTACAACCCTTTGCCGTAAGCGAGAACATCGGCCGCAGCCGTGTCCAAGTAGACGATTGCCAACATTGAGCACCACAGCCACCACCAGCAACCAAACACAGCCACCATCAATCAATACCATATCCGGATCCGTGCGTCCGTGTCCAAATCCATCTTATTCCACCAATACAAAACAATTATCGTGTCCGTGTCGACAGGCCGACACGGACGTCCCAACAACCCCAACCGCTCACTTTGTCCAGCGTCGGCGTGCCATCCTCCGCGACCGTCGAGCTTTTGGCCGGAACGGGCGCGCGCGCCACCGATGGAACCCATCTCCGTTCGTGTCGACAGATCCGCACAACGTGTGCCGCGCCCGTCCCGCGAGCCTTCGTACGACCCCCGAACCAGATCGACCCCTATGGAAGTTCCTTCCTTCGCCTAGCGCTAGGGGTGCGCCTCCATGGTCGAGCCCCTCTGCATCTGGTACGTCGGAGCCTCCCGGCCATCCACATGCGCGGGTACCTGCCACCGCGACGATGCTCCTTCCCAGCGCCACTACCAGGACCGCCGGCACAGGGCATCGACTCCTCGTGGCGAGCTGCACCCTCAGTCGCGACTAGTGCCTCGTCCACCGCGTCTCCTCCATGATGCCTGCCGCCGCACCCACGCACCTGATTTTTGGCATCGTGCTCCCTCCCAATGTCGCCTGCGACCATGTCGGAACTGTGCCGACGATCCTCCGTGAGCTCCGCTGCCGTGTTGTACAATCCGGAGCTGGCGAACCGATCTCCAGTACCTCTGCCCTGCTTCCCCGCAGTAGCGGCGCCAGCAACGTCCTGCGCTTCAGCGGCGGCCGATCACCGTCGACCGCTCTAGCCAGATCCATCTCGCGGTGAGTTCTCCCCTTACTTACCTCATCTCTCTGTCCCTTTCCTTCTTGTTCTTACTTGTTTTGTAAGGAATGGGTGAGTACTCAGGCTTGGGCCTTTTTATGAGGAGTGGGTGAGTACTCAGGCTTGGGCCCTTTTGTGAGGAATGGGTGAGTACTCGGGCTTGCCCATTAGCAGGAAATAGGAATTTTGGGCTTATTGCTTAAGTAATTCATTAATAATATTTTGTATACTGGTAGGTGCATTAAGGGGTATTATTAATTGAATATGTATACATATTTTGGGGCTGAGCCCAGTAAAGAACTCTGGGCTTTTAGATAAGCTGTATAATTTAGTAGATCTATGTAGGTATATTTTTTTAATCCTTTAAATCAAACTAGTATTTTGAACTGGGTAGACATAGTTTATATTGATTTTGAACTCTAAAAAGGAATTTATATGTCATATATATATATATATATATATATATATATATATATATATATATATATATATATATATATATATATATATATATATTATTTTTATTTTTTTAGTGTGTGTGTGTGTGTGTGTGTGTGTATTAAATTGCCTTATAAAATTCGTTTGAGCTTTATTATTTAGTTAATGGATTTGGTGTTTTGATTTATTGCTAATAATAATTATATATATTTTTCAATGATTATTAGTAAACTATTACTATTGTTTTTATTAATTGCTAAAAAACTATATTTTTACTTATTCTCCAAAGTTATATTGTAAATATAGAATTGGGCTAAAAGTCCTATAATATATTATTGTATTTTGATCTTAGTCCTAAGAATGATTTCAAGGTTCTAAGTATATCTAGAATATTTTGGCAAATATGTGGTTTTGATACTACAAATAAATCATAAACATTTTTCTAAATAAACATACTTTCTTATTAAAGTTTCCTAAAAAGGATTTTAAAACATCTCTAATACTAAATATGCTTTCCAGATAAACCCCTCTAAAGATATATATATAAAATATATTGGGATTAAAGGGATAACTTCTCCTTAGATCATAATTTCCTCTTGGCTTAGTCTAGAATCATGACTGATCAGTTCTTCCTATGTTTCTTGCTATTTTGGACTTCTGCATATCGACCATAGTCAATCAGACAGTTCTGGAATCAATGGTAATATCGGTTTCACCAGCTAAGGACCTCAGGTAAGTGCACTTTCTGATCGCTTTTTCGATTCATAGTAGTTTATACATTTCATGTTCATACATATGTCTTGCTACTTGTTGACACGCTTGTCACACGAAAATTAGTATCATGGATCTCTACTTACTATCTTTCATGATTATCATGTTTTCATGTTTCGTGACTCGTTCGGGTCCATGAGTACTAGTCGAGAGGGAAAATATCTTAGTAGACATGTGGACTACCCAAAAATATCCTCCGTGTCTTTCGTGGAGAATAGCAGCAGCACACGACACGTGCAGGGTACCGGATTTACCCTCTAGCCGTTCACATGTCGAAACAGATATTTCAAAACACATAGATAGTTGCCTTTTATTTGTTTCCTTGTTTTCTTCACCGCTTGCCATGACATCAGTTACTTTCTAGTTTTCATCTCACATATGTTATTTTCATGTCTTGTGAATTCTATTGTATTTTCGCATTGCCATCGATTTGTGTACTTGTTCCATTCCTGACTGGAAGCCAACAATTTTCAGGTTAGCTGTGGCTTCACTTAGCTTTGGAAGATACAGATGTACCTGCAGACAGAAACCTAGAAATAGATAGAAGTGGTATCAATTTCATTAATTGTGAGAACCTTGTACTTCTTTTAAAAATATAAATGCTATAAATGTTGTAATTAATTTAGAAATGTGAATGAGCAATATATGTTACATTTTGTGATTTTGAGCATTTATTTATTGCGGGCTTGACAGCGTTCTACTGCCGACTCTGCAGCGTAGGCTAGCTTGGACACGTCTTGTATCCAAAAAACGGGTGTGGGTCGTGACAAGAATCTCAAGCTGGGGTTGCCGATCTTTCGGCCGCTCAAACTCCTACTCGTTCTCAAGAAGATCGAGAAATAATAGATGCCCTCCTGGATTGTGACTATGGCGATGTGTTAATTGGAGATAATTCCGCAAGCGTTGCTAAAGAAGAACCAGTTTTAGTAGATGTCCCACTGATACCGGTTGAAGAAGGCCATATAACTGTTGAGGGTGAAGAACACCCCATTGTTGATAAGAGGCATCCAAGCCCAAAAACTGATGATCTTAAAAATAACGAAGATCAGACTACGGCTCCTGAAGATGCTGGGATCAATAAAAATCCCAATACTGATACTGTAGAAACTCAAACCCCTACCAACCAGGCTTTTGAAGTCAATAATGTAGAAGTGATTGCCCCAACTGAACAAGTAGAATCAGGGGTCAGAAGCAGCCATTTCTTACCAGGCGGTTCCGAAGCTGGAAGTAGTCAGGCAGCCATGTCTGAAATTACCATAGCTAGGCTACGCTCTGATCTGGACATGCCCTGTGAGACCCCATATGTAATTCCAGGATCAGGTAAAATTTTGATTTTTATTTACCCTAATTCCTGTAATGATGTGTAATGACTGTGTATCTTGATTACAGTGGGTCCTGTAGGGACACTTGCAACAGCTGCGTCGACCATATTCAGTTTCAGCTCGACCATGGCTCCCCTGGATATGGGGGCCCAAACTGGAGAAGGAAGTTCTTCTATGATGCCAGTACTCGGGTCTCCTGGTGTACAATCTGTAATTCCTCCAACTACTACAGAAATAAGAATTCAACAAGAAGTGGCTACACCGGGTATCTCAGCGATGAACAGAGCTGTCGTCGAAGCTTATACTAATACTTTCTTTACTTCTCTGAAGCCTCTAATTCAAATGGTCAAGGAAAAAGGACCAACCTTATGAGTCAGTAAGGGGCCCTTCCTCCTTCATAATTGGAGCCATCTGCAAGATTGGTGATCTGAATAGAGTCAACTATTTAGATCATATTTTGAATGAGTTTGAAGAATCGATCAAGTCTTATAAAGATCTAACAAGAGGAAACATCCAGAAACTCGTAGATGCTGAATGTGAGGTGATGGCTCGCGAGGCTGCAATACGAAAAACAAATTTCGAAGCTTCTGTGGTAGCTTTCTTACAGTGCTTTATAGAGTTGGAATCTCGCATTGTCGAGACAACTTCTTCTGTTGAGTGCTATAAGACTGAAGCTGCAGAGAAAGAGAAAGAAGCTACTGAATATCAAGTTTGCCTCCGGGATCTAAAAATTGAAATGGCTCGGCTCCAAGAAGCAGTCAAAGCAGCTCGACGACGTAAAGAAGAGGTATTAGAAATGCATCAAATTGCTGCGAGTCAATTAGATGACTTGAGAAGGCAACGGGATGCACTTATCCAAATCGAAGGTGCAGAACTGGAACGTCGAGCTGATTCGCTGCAACCTTTTGATCCAGAGTCTGGGAGAGCTGTTGCTAGGCAAAGGGTACTTGACTCTAGAGTAGAGAGAGCCGGGAATTTAAAAAGACTGATCATTGATCTCAGTACTCAGCCTCCTCAGTGAAGCAATCTATAGAAGTTTTTGACTTTTTTTGTCTTTCACATGATGTACTTTTCTTTTGACATTTTGAACATCATTAAAATAAAAAATTAGTACTCTTTTTGTGGTTCTATTACTTATTATATATCTATAGTAGATATAAGTAATAGATAAGAATAAAAAATATGTTCAGAAGTACCGGACATGACATATCTCCTTAGAAAATAACAATACTAATTATATCTGTTCAGAGGTAATGTGGACGTGACAGAATATAATTCTCAGAATATTGTCATTTCAAAAGACGACTTTATTAGAGGTAATATGGACGCAATAAGTCGCTGATGTAGATGATAGAATTAAGAGGTAATACGAACATGAATTCATGTATTCATTGATTATTTTCGAATCAGCTGGGATTCAAAAATAAGATATCTTTTAAAATGACTGGGTTTCAAAAGATTGGGTTTATGATAAGGTGATATGATGTGGATATACTCAGCTGGAGATTTTAATAGTTTATCAGAATGGTGAACAAAAGACAATAACTTAATATTTTTTAGTATGTACAACATTCAAAGAATATCTTATGTTTCCTTCAGACTTTGTACTTTTTTAAGAATTTGCCGTTGATAGGTATCATAGCAACTCGGCTATCCATCCCGGTTAGTTGATAAGCTCCGTTTGAGAAAACCTTGCTTACAACATGGGGACCTTCCCATTTTGCTTCAAATTTGCCTTTGCTCATGTGTGTCATAGTCATAGGACGTCTGACAGTAAGGACTAATTCGTTTTTTTGGAATGCTCATACTTTAACTTTACGGTTGAAAGTTTTTGAGATACGGGCTTGATATAATTCAATCACTACTTGTTGCGCTAGTAGTCGCTTTTTGTCAAGCGCTTCAAGCTCCTGAAGTCGAAGACGATTATTGTTTTCTGTTGTGAGCTCATTGGCAATTACAATTCTTAAGGAGGGAATTTGAATTTCCAATGGTAGGACAGCTTCGCATCCATATACCAAGAAAAAAGGTATGCAACCGGTTGGAGTGCATATAGTAGTACGATAAGCCCATAGACATTCTCCAAACTTTTTACTCCAGTTTTTCTTATTGGTAGAAACGAATTTCTTGAGAAGCTTGATGATAGTTTTGTTGAATGCTTCAGCTAGACCGTTAGCTGCAGGAATGTAGGCCGTGGAAGCAACATTATTTATTATGTTATCATCACAAAATCGAGTAAACTTTTGACTGATGAATTATGGTCCATTATCAAGAATATTCGTCGAGGAATACCGAGTCTGCATATCACATGATGTTTGATGAAGTTGATGACGTTGCTAGTCTTGACTTCAGATAAAGGTATGGCTTTCGCCCATTTCAAAAAGTAATCAGTTATAGCAAGTATAAACCGATGTCCTCTAGATGACGATGGATTGATAGGACCGATGATATCCATGCCCAAGCTTCAAAGGGCCATGATGCCGCAGTCGGGTGAAGGAATTTCGATGGTTGATGGATGAAGTCTGCATGGATTTGATAGGCTCGATATTTTCTTGCATATTCAATGGCATCTGATACCATAGTGGGCCAATAGTAGCCCATACGTTGGATACGATCTTGTAATTTAGGACCGGGCTGATGTGCACCACATACACCATCGTGAGCTTCCCATAGTATTTATTGTGCTTTATCTCCCGCAAGACAACGTAAGAGTAGACCATCAAATGTTCGTCGATAAAGGGTCTTAGAAGTGTGATTGTAATAAAACCGGAGTGATCGCCTACGGATTGTTGTAGCTTCTTTAGAATCTTTAGGTAAAATATCATGTACCACTAAGTCAATGAAAGGAGCTCTCCAGTCTTCACTAATGACATTGATTTCAGTTGAATTGCTGCACTCAATATTTGAGTTATTCTTGATACAAAATAATTCTCTATTAGTGATGATAATCATTTGTTGCCTTTTTACTAGAATTACTAATACGGCTACCAGATTAGCTAATGCATCAGCCTCCATATTACATGCCCGACGTACATGTTCAATAAAGAAGCCTTTGAACGATGCAGCCAACCTAACTGCTGCTTCATGATATAGGACGAGGTCCTGGTGCCGAATTTCATATGTGCCCCTAACCTGATTAACGATCAGTTTAGAGTCTCCATATACACAAGATATTCAATATCCAATTGTTTAGCCAATTAGAGACCAATGACCAGAGCGTTATATTCAGCCACGTTGTTGGAACACGATTCGTCTAAAGAATAAGTTCTTTGAATAGCTAATCCTTCTGGCGATACGAGGACGATTCCAACTTCAGCGACAATGACACCTTTTGGTCCTATTCTGGATGCACCGTCAAAGAATAGACGCCAGGCAAGAATTTCTTCTAAAATTATGTTAGATTCTAAAGTTTCGTCCGAAATCTCGTCATAGAGTTTAGACGTCTCCGAAATTGGATAAGCAGTGAGGAAGTCAGCTAAGGCTTGACCCTTAACAAAATTTTATGGGACATAGACCATATCATATTTTGCTAATAATATGGCCCATGTAGCAAGTCTGGAATTGAGTGTACTGGGGTTCTTCATCAAGACCCGGAGAGGGTTAACTCTGGAGATAACATGAATAGTCTGGCCTGTGATATAATGTCTGGTTTTCTGAATAGCAAACATCAAAGCTAGACACTCTTTTTCCATTGGGCTGTATCGATGTTCAACCTCGATTATTATGCGGCTGAGATGATAGATAGCTTGTTCATAACCTTCTTTGGTCTTCTGAGCTAGTAAGGCACCCAATGAATGATCCATTGCTCGAACATACATCAGGAAGGGTATTCCTGAGACTGGAGGCACTAGAACTGGAGGGTTCATCAAATATCGCTTTATGTCTTCAAATGCTTGCTGGCATTCTTCAGTCTAAATAAAAGACACACCTTTTTTCATGAGTTAAGTGAACGGTCTATAGCGTCCAGAGAGATTTGAGATGAATCTCCTGATGTACACAAGCTGTCCCTGGAATCCTCGTAGCTCTTTTAGGTTGCATGGAGGATACATCTCTTGAATGGCTTTGATTTTCTCAGGGTCAACATGTATACCTTTAGAGGGAATAACGAATCCGAGAAATTTACCACTAGAGACTCCCAGGAATGACTTGGTGGAATTCATTTTGAGTTGATATTGGCACATTAGATTGAATATAGTTCTCAAGTCTTAGATGTGGTCTTCCTTTAGACGACTTTTGACAGCAATATCATCTACATAGCATTCAACCATCTTTCGTAAATAATCACGAAAAATAGTACTCATAGCTCGCTGATAAGTTACACCAGCATTTTTATGACCAAATGGCATGACAGTGTAATAGTAGACTTCGAGAGGAGTGCAAAAAAATGTATGTTTCTCATCTTCTGGATGCATCTTGATTTGATTATATCATGAGAATCCATCCATAAAAGACATTCGTTCAAATTCGCAAGTATTGTCGATCATGACATCAGTGATCGAAAGATGAAACTTATCCTTAGGACAAGCATTATTGAGATATCTAAAATCAATGCAGACTCTGACCTTCCTTATTTTTTTCATAACTGGGACAACATTGGCCACTCAGTTAGGATGTTGTTCTTCTCTGACAAAACCACAGGAGACAAGTTTCTTGAGTTCAGTTTCTATGGCATCCATCATATCAGGTCGAAATCGATGTTGTTGTTATTTGACTGGTTTTGCATTGGATAAGATGTTTAGCCTGAGGGTAGCAATTTGAGGATCCAATCCCAACATATCCTCATAATTCTAGGCAAAGATGTCAATATATTCTTGAATAAGCTGAAAGAATTCTTGTTTATCCGCTTCTGTGAGGCTCTTACTAATTAAGATAGGTCTTGGTGAGCCTTCATCTCCAACATCAACTGAATTAATTGATCTTCAGTAGGGGTTCCCGTTGCTTAAAGCGAATTTCCCATTGAGTGTCCATCCTTTGTGCCTACGGATCTGCTTCAGTAGCTTCAGTAAAGTCATTATCGTCTTCTGAGAATTTAGCAGACACCATATTGGAAGATAGTATCACCCGATGGACATGACCAACACTGGTATCAGAATCCCATGAAACAGAATCAGAAGAGTTAGATCGTTGTTCTTTAGCGGATTCAGAGATTTCTGGAGTCGGAATCGGCGAGGTATAATCCAATACCCGCTTCGTTTTGCCGTAATATTGTTGTGACTTTACTTTTGGAGCAGGGATACGAATAGGAGTTTGCCTTTCCTTAACGCCATTGAGACCAGCTTTAAAATTGTAGCCCATCTTTTGAATTATATCTTTTGATTATTGACTATAACGGCGTAGTTGAAGTCTTCCGTTATCGTGATTTTCTTCCTCACTATCGGGCGTAATCTTTTGTTCTGTTCCTTTACTAAAAAGTATAGAAAATTCATCTTTCTCCCTGGAAGAAACTAAGAAGAAGGAGTCTTGTACTGGTTCGAGCAATACTTCGTCTTGGAGAGGTTGAACTGCTCCTATTGTAAGTGGTTCGAAGTTATCTAGCATTTTAAAGTAACATCGAGTATAATAAAAGACATCAGTATACTATAAAGAAGATGCTACTTTATTGATTTGTACATCATTATTTACAACAGGGTTCTTGGCCTTAGCAGAAGGTTTAGTAAGGTTGATAACCATAGGAGGAGAAGGAGAAGGAGAAGGAGGAGGCTTGTTACGACGAAGGCGATAACAAGAGGCTCAGAAGAGGTGAGCTCCCTCTGTTCCATCTTTCCAGCAGAAAGCTGTTTGTTATGAGAGAAAAGATGGATAGTCAATGTCTGAGAAGAAGATGGACGAGTAGTACGTCCTTTGACTTGGATTATGAGAACATCATCTGAGGTATCTCTCTGATCTTCCTCACTATCCATTGCCAGTACAACCTTCATCAACTCTTTTTTGTACATCCGAGAATCAGTACAATATACTTCGTTGAGGATTTAGATCAGCTACTTCCTTCTGGACTTCTCCATTAACGTCTACATATTTGAAGCATTGGTGGAGAGTGGATGGTACAATGTTATATTCATGTAGAAATGGTCTTCCCAACAAAGCATTATAGGAGCCATGATTATCGATCACATAGAAGGTATCCTTTGTACAAAGATTGCTGATTTGAACTTTCAGACGAATCTTCTCCAGGGGTTCACTTCTTCCAGAATTAAATCCTAAGATTGTTGTGATAGTTGTTGAAAAATTATGTACAAAAATCTTTAATGCATCCAATAGAGTCTTCGGCATGATGCTGAGTGAAGACCAAGGGTCGATCAAGATGCGATCAACTTTTATGGTATCGACATATCCCGTGAAGTATAGGGGTCGGTCGTGACGATTATCTTCCAACAACATATCATCTTGTGTAAAGGTGATGTTGGGCATCAACTCCATCACACTATGACAATGAAAGTAGGTTACAAGCTCCTCCTCTGGCTTCTTGAGAAGTGTTAGATAAGTATCAGCTTGCATCAAAGCTTCACTCAATGTTTCTCGAGTTTCCTTTGAGAGACGCAGTAGTTCAAAGATTGATAACCTTACCGGGGTATTAACCAGCAGAGCCATCATATCAAAGTTATACGGCTTCTTGAGTCCCAGAGCTGGAGTCTTCTTTAATACTTTATCGAAGCGGACAAGCTGCTTTCCTTTGTCGACTGCCGTCGGTTTGGGAGGAGTTGGTTCCACTGGAGCCGATAGAACATTGACAGCAGGAGAAGATGATGCTGAAGGAGCCTCCAGAGCTAGAGCAGGGCTCTCTTGACCTTCTGAATAGTCTCTCAGGTAAAGTCTCCCAGACCTGGTACCAGTTAAGGCTTCTTTTTCGGATACAGGTTCGAAGGACACCATATTGTAACTCTTTATTCGGATCTTGCTTTTGGAAGGCTTCTTTTGGCACGATGAATAGTCTGTCCAGAAACCCAAACCAACACGAGATTGGTTGTTTGAAAGGCATAGAGAAAGAGGTACAGGAGATCTTTTTCCATGATTCAGGCCGGGAGCTTTTTGTAGATCATATCCCATCTTCGTCATGAGTTCGTGGGATTGTTGACTATATATATTGAAGGCTGGTTAGTAATTGGCCTCTAGCTTTGGCAGCATTGTCTCAGAAGAAGAAGAAGAAGAATCTGCTGTCGAGGTGAAGGTAGCAGTTAAAGGTGGAGGGCAGTATTTGAAGAACAGATGGCAACTCTAGAGGGGGGTGAATAGAGTTTATAGCGATAATATCCAATTAAAAATTAAACTCTTTCACAATCAAAAATTAATCAGAGTA
Organism: Iris pallida; assembly: GCA_029216955.1. Taxonomy (NCBI): domain Eukaryota; kingdom Viridiplantae; phylum Streptophyta; class Magnoliopsida; order Asparagales; family Iridaceae; genus Iris; species Iris pallida. The sequence continues at coordinate 6,019,970 of JANAVB010025400.1, read as the reverse complement.
AATGTGGAAATAAATGAGAAGCAAGAAAGCATACGCAAACACAGCCGATTTTAACCTGGTTTTCCTCGTGGAGGACTAGTCCAGGCCTGAGAACTCTAGCTCAGGATTAAATCCACTATTTGTGAAATAGTAGTTACACCCCGTGCCTTTTCTTCAGAAGAGCACGTCAACTTCTTACAAAGGATCGCAGTGGCGATGCTTGGAATTTTCCAAGCGACTTCTTGAACTCTTGCACAAGACTCCTAACTGAGAGATGCTGAGCACTCGAGACTTAGGAAGCTTGTGGCTAGTAGAAGAAGAAGGGTATGGCTTATATTGAGCTTAAGGGAGAAGAGAAGAGAAGATTGGATGAATGAAAATGAGAGAATTCTTGGCCTATTTATAGGGTTTTATCAGGCAGAATTCGGCCAGAATTCTGGTAGAAATTTTCAAAAATTTGGCCGTTGGACAACTAGCAACCTGCTAACCCCAAAAATTAGGGTGCTGATTTTTAGGAGACAGAGTTCGGCCCGAACTCTGTGTGGAGGCAGAGTTCGGCCCGAACTCTGTCTCCAGAGCACAGAATGGGTCTAAGGGTCCAATGGGCTTATTTTGGATGTGGAGCTTTATGGATTTTGGATAGGTTATGGGTTTATTCTCAAGAGCTCAGCACAACTCAGCTTACAGCATTCTAGACTCAATAAATATAAAAGTACAGACTCCAAAAATGATTGCATTTGCAAAACTGAGCTGTCGTCTGGCTTGAACTGGATGTAGACGTCGTGTGTCGTATTGAATTATTATAAGTATTATTTAGTCAATGTTATCAATATTTGGTTGACTGTGACTTTGTGTCAACAATCTCCCCCATATTGATAATTGACAAAAAATAATAATTGTATATTCAATATTCATACCTGGACACATGAGGTGACAAAAGTATAGCTCCCCCATAATTAGTATAGCTCTTCCATAATTAGTGCCGAGCTTAATAATAGCTCCCCCATAAACAATGCTGTGATTCTTGTTGGCCTGTTAACAATATTCTTCCAAAAGCATATATAAACCAAACAGAATATACACATATCTCCCCCTTTTGGCATTTAGTAATATAAGAAAACAAATAATAACTGGCAAGCACACCCAAAGAGAGGAAATTCCATATAAACTAAGATAATGACCAAATGTCTCAAGAGTTATAATGACAGATAAAATGATAATAGAACTACCAAAGTCTCAAAAGTCATAACTCATAATAAGTCCACTACAAATCAAATACATAAAAGCAACTAAAGCAAAATGCATAAACCATAGTCTAAGATCCTCAGTAGCATCATCAAGAATAGTCCATATCCATCATCGAGCATGAGAGGGCCCGACACCGTCCGATGGATCAGTAAAGGAGCGACGTGGGTCCACAAATGCCGTATCCGAATCCATGTAGCGACGAACCCAAGGGTCATCAATACGAAATCCCTCACGATCGGGGTCTCGCTCCATAGGAATGGGCATGGTAGGATGGCGAGACATAGAATACCGAATGTCATACAGCGAGTTGCTAACAGCACTTATCTGCAAAGTAGTCCGGTAATCCAGCTGAGTCCATCGATCGTCCTCCAAAGTAAAATAATCTCGGAGCATGGTCTGAAGAGACTCGAGGGTGGCAGGAGGAGGAGGAGGATCCTGTCCAAGAGGAGGGGCATCTGGCTCATCATCAGAATGCTCAGACACTACTGGTGAGCCAATGGCCGCCTGAAGCCTCCTTGCCTTAGAGAGGAAGGCAGGGGCAGGTAAGAATGGACACTTATCAAGGGGTACATGAAACGCACGAAAGATCATAGGAAGGTATAATGCATAAACCAAAGATCTTGGTTTCTTCCTACTGTTGATCATCCAATCCATCATTGTGCGTGGAAGATTAAAAAGAACATGGAAGTGGAGATGGTACAATACTGAGATCTCGAAATAAGTGACTTCATCGGTAGAACCCGCTTTGGGTAGAATGGTGTTGAATATGATCCGATGAAGTTCATAGAAATAGGGATTGAGGAATTTAGCCAAAAGCTTACGAGGACGTGTGTTCGGGCAACACAAGTCGTCCTTGAAGCTTTCAAGTGAAATTCCTTCGGGAAAGATAAAGGATCTAGCCTCAATAAGCTTTTCCCAAGAATTAGGCTCTTGAAGCTCAAGATATTCGGCCAATTCAAAATCGCCAATGGAGATATCAATTCCCGTAACACGTGAATAAATATGAGTGTCATCATGGGTTAAGTTACAGTAAAACATTTGAATGGCACTACGATAAATGACCGAATTTGTGGTAACAAGTTCATCAAGGCAAAGGTCATGAAATAGTGCATCATATTGTGAGAATATAATAAAGATGATGGAGTGTCCCGCAAACACTGGACGTGTCCGAAAATTACTAAACCAATCATTTGAGGCGTCTAGTGATACAAAAATTCGGTCGTCGTAAGTGTTTGGATCATGGGGACGTGGAGGATTGAACAACGGATGGATTTGTTGTTCAATGGCCGATGCAACGGGTGGTGCAACGGGCGGTTCAACGCGTGGAGGAGCATTCGACGAGGATGCTCCCTCTGTCCGAAGTCTCTTTCCGCGGTTGAACAGACGAGGAGCCATAATACAATTGATAATGAAAGAAATTGAGATATAGAAAAGTAAGGAATTATACCTCAAACTAGTGATGAACAACGAAAGATAATTTGAAAATATGCCTTCTCCTTGAGTTTGGGGAAGAATGGAGCTCTAGAAAGGAGAAATTAAGGTTAGGGTTTTTGAGAGAATTGTGTTGGAGAAGTAAAAAAGGTGGTCATGAGGAAGGAGAGGGAAGAGAAATCAAAAATATGGTGAGGGTTTCTCTTGGTCGGATCAATTCATGACCATTGGATCTTACTTTAGATCAACGGCTGGGACTGTTCCCGGTTCTGGAACAGTCAGGCCGAATTCGGCCCGAACTCTGGTAGGGGCAGAGTTCGGCCCGAATTCCGGGTCCTGGTTACAGAACAGGAATCAGGCAGAAAAGGGGAAAAATATTGGTTAAGTAAAATAAAACCAATATAAGACATGAGTATAATTACAAAAAAGATCCAATAGGTAAACAAAAGAATAACAGATAGTGAGTTTGAAGCAGCAATATGAAGTTGAAAAATTAGTATTTCAGCATGTGATAAATGAAAATGAACCATATAATAAACAAGGAATTATATCATAATTTAATATTTTGAAGCTGCCATGGGTTAGCTGCAGGGGTCGGATCCCAGCTAGCGGTAGTCCTGAGGACTAGCGCACCGTGTCGCTTAGGCTTTTACGCCTTGTCGTCAGAAGGACACTTTCGGCTTGTACCCATAGAAAGTTCATCATAATAGAATCAAGATGTACTCGATATTTATGCAGGTTTATCTTAATTTACAACAGCTTCATCTAAAATTCCAAGTTCACGACAAAGAAAATTGAAGCGCTCTTCGGATAATAGTTTTGTGAAGAAGTCTGCTAACTGATGATCAGTGTCAATAAATTCTAAGTTAATCATGCCATTTTGCTGATGATCACACAAAAAGTGGTGACGAATTTCAATGTGCTTCATGCATGAGTGACAAATGGGGTTCTTAGTAAGATTTATAGCACTAGTGTTGTCACAAAAGATTGGAATGTGCATGAAAGATAAGTTGTAGTCTTCAAGGGTTTGCTTTATCCACAGAATTTGTGCACAACAACGCCCAGCTACGATGTATTCAGCTTCTGTTGTGGATAGTGCGACAGAATTCTGCTTCTTACTAAACCAATAGACTAAAGCTTTTCCTAATAAATGACACGTACCGCTCGTACTTTTACGGTCGACCTTGTATCCGACAAAATCAGCATCAGAGTAACCAATGAGGTCAAATGATGTTGACTTGGGATACCATAGGCCTACTGTAACTGTACCCTTAAGGTATCGAAAGATACGCTTAACCGCGATCATGTGTGATTCCTTAGGATTTGCTTGATATCTAGCACACAGGCAAACACTAAACATAATATCAGGGCGACTAGTAGTAAGGTAAAGTAGACTGCCTATCATACCTCGATACTTACGTTGATCTACGGGTTTGCCGCTATCATCTGGTTCGAGTTTGGTTGAAGTAGCCATAGGAGTGCTGATTGGTTTGACGTTGTCAATGTCGAATTTCTTCAGCATGTCCTTTGTATACTTCGACTGACAGATGAAGGTTCCATTTGACATTTGTTTGACTTGCAGCCCAAAAAAGTAGTTGAGCTCCCCCATCATGCTCATCTCAAACTCGGTCTGCATACACTTGGCAAAATCTTGACAAAGGGTTTCATCAGTAGAACCAAATATAATATCATCTATATATATTTGTACTAAAAGAATAGTGTCTTTGAAAGATTTTATGAAAAGTGTAGTTTCAATTTTCCCTTTTGAAAAACCTTTTTCAAGCAAGAAATTGCTCAGCCGTTCATACCAAGCTCTAGGGGCTTGTTTGAGGCCATACAGTGCTTTCTTTAGCTTGAACACGTGGTCGGGAAATTTGTGATTTTCAAAGCCAGGAGGTTGTTTCACATAAACTTCCTCCTTAATAAATCCATTCAAGAAAGCACTCTTAACATCCATTTGAAATAATTTGAAATTTTGAAAATTTGCAAATGCACAAAGCATCCGAATGGATTCTAATCTAGCAACAGGAGCATACGTCTCATCGTAGTCGATACCTTCCTCTTGGTTGTATCCTTGGGCTACTAGACGAGCTTTGTTGCGTGTGACTGAACCATCTTCATTCACTTTGTTTCTAAAGACCCATTTAGTACCAATAATCGAGTGATTAGCCGGTCTAGGAACGAGTTTCCATACTTGGCTTCTCTCGAATTGGTTGAGTTCCTCTTGCATAGCAGAAATCCAAAATTCATCATTGAAAGCTTCTAAAATATTTTTCGGCTCAATTTGTGAAATAAAGGCAGTGCTAGCAATAGAGTCTCTTAATGATGATCTAGTAGTTACTCCACATGAAACCATGCCGATTACCAAATTTTCTGGATGTGATGGCTTGAAAGAAAATTTCTTTGGCAAGCTCTCCAGAGAATTTGTTTCGGTTGTGGTGTTCATTGGAGTAGACGTTGATGGCTCAACATCATCATCAAGAGTTGCTGCTGAACTGTTATCTTCATCAAAAGTCACATTTGTAGACTCTTCCACAATTAATGAGCGTTTGTTAAAAACTCTATATCCCTTGCTCTTGTCAGCATAGCCAAGGAAAATACCATCGTCAGCTTTGGCATTAAATTTGCCTAAGTTGTCTTTGGTGTTAAGGATAAAGCATCTACAACCAAAAACTCCAAAGTAAGAAACATTTGGGGTTCTCCCAAACCAAAGCTCATAGGGTGTCTTCTTCGTAATAGGACGAATAAGCACTCTATTTAAAATATGGCATGCTGTACTGACAGCTTCAGCCCAAAAGTATTTCGAAAGTGAAAACTTGTTCAACATGACTCTAGCCATATCGCCAAGAGTCCTATTCTTCCGCTCCACAACACCATTTAGTTGAGGAGTTCTTGGACAAGAAAACTCATGATTAAAACTATTAGAATCACAAAACTTTTCAAAATCAGAATTTTCGAACTCGCCTCCATGATCACTTCGGATTCGAGTAATCATGTAGCCTTTTTCATTTTGAACTTTCTTAACAAAAATCTTAAAAACAGAAATAGCTTCACTTTTATGAGTAAGAAAGAAAACTCAAGTAAATCTTGAAAAGTCATCAACAATAACAAAGGCATAAAGTTTTCTACCAAGACTGGCTACTCTACTGGGGCCAAATAAATCCATATGAAGTAGTTGCACGGGTCTAGTAGTGCTTACAGAGTTTATGGAATGGAAAGAGGACTTGGTTGCCTTATTCAACTCACATTCGGCACATACGGTGTCCTTTTTGAATGTGATATCGGGCAAGCCTCTAACTAGCTTTTTGGTCGATAGCCTGGATATAGTATCCATATTGGCATGACCAAGATGCTGGTGCCATAGTAATCTTTCATCTTTATGAGCATATAGACATCTACCTGCATTGTTAGTATCTATAGACAAATAGAAAATATAAATATTATCCTCTCTTATTCCTTCAAAAACAATGTCTTCTGTTGACCTATCATAAATAAGGCATTTGTTTTGTCCAAAGTTAATGTCATATCCATGGTCAGCAAGATGACTGATGCTGAGCAGGTTATGCTTTAACTCGGTCACTAGGCAGACATCCTTTATTACGGGAGAGGGAGGATAACCAATATTACCATTACCTATAATATAACCTTTTAGGTTGTTGCTGAAGGATACATATCCTTCTCTCTTCATCGATAGTGATGTGAAAAGATTTGTCTCCAGTCATATGCCGCGAGCATCCACTATCGAGAATCCACTTACTCTTAGTTGAGGAGGGAAGGTCCACCTACATCAAGAGTAGATGTGACCTTTGGTACCCAAGTTCTTGAGGGTCCTGAAGAGTTAGTTTTTGGAAACGATGCATATATCTTTTTATCTACTAATCTTCTAATTCTATATTGTGGTGAAATGTGTCCATGTAAACCACAATAAGTACATGTAGCATTCCTATTTATATTAGGAGCATGCTGATAATATCTATAAGCAGAATGATGAGGAAAAGTATGATGATATGTAGAATTAGCATGGTGGTGATGACTATGTATAGAGTGATGTGGAGTGATATGGTGATATTGTCCATATGGTATGGCATGGTGATGATTTCTATATGTAGAGTGATGTTGATTGTGTCTTTGTGCAACATTGTGATGATTGTATCTAAATGTAGCATGATGATTGTATAACATATGAGAGTTATTCTTACGTGCATGTGGTTTGTGTGCTTTGTGAAAGTGTGTGTATATGTATGCATGATTCCGTGTTGTAGGTGGATAACGTGGTTGAGTAGTGTCATGCTTTGTGTGTGTCTCATGAGATTGGATTTGAGGTTGAGCAACCTGTTTACCCAATTTAGTCTCTAGTTTCTTAGAGACAGCTTGTAGTTCAGTAATCTTAGCATTTAAACCATGCATCTTAGTAATAGAAATCTTGTGTCTACTCTTTTCTTCTGCAAGCTCCGTGTTGAGTGTTGTGATTTCTTGTGTTTGTTGTTCAATGCGTGCTTTGGCATCATGTAAGCTTATTTTAAGCTTAGATACCTCATCAGCGACATCCGTGGGTGAAGTGTCTCTAATGTTATCAAGTAATAGAGAAAGTCTTTGTATTTCGACTTCATGACTTTTGATTTTGTCCTTGGCTTGTTTGTATTTACCAATGACCTTTTTGTGATCACTAAGTAAATCGGTGAAAGCATCGCCAAGTTCATCAAAAGTGAAGTCGTCAAGAGTTTCGTTTGATACCTTGTCGGACGTTGCCATTAGGCACACATTGGCCGTATCTTGAGGAGAGTCCTTTTCTTTCTCGGAGTCACTAGCTTCGCTTTCATGCCAAATGCTTGTGTTGGCATATTTCTTTAAGGAAGTCTTCTTGTATGGCTTCTCATAGCGGTTGCTCTTTTTCAAGAATGGACAATCTTTTCGGACGTGTCCAGTCTTCTTGCAACCGTAGCAGATTGGCTCTTCTTCGCCATCTTCTTATGGTTCCTTCTTTCTTCGATTGAAGCGAAGGAATTTCTTGAAGTTGCATACCATAAGGGCTTGATCATCTTCTGAGTCATCATCATCCGTCTCTTCGGGTTAAGCCCTTCGTCGGTGAGCTTTGAGTACGATCTCCTTAGCCTTAGGAGCAGGCTCTTCGAAGTCCTTGAGGTCAAGCTCATGAGTCATTAGCTTTCCCATCAAGGTCTCCATGGACATGGTTGTGAGATCATTTCCTTCTATGATGGCTGTCACCTTAGGGTTCCAAATTTTTGGTAGCCCCCTAAGTAGCTTGCGAATCTTCTCGTGATTTGAATATTGCTTGCCGAGCGAGGACATGGGGTTGATGATGTCGAGGAATCTTGTGAACATTTGCGTGATCGTCTCATTGGGCTTCATCTAGAAAGCCTCGTATTCTTGAGTGAGATGGCTTATCTTTGATTCCTTGACTTGGGTGGTTCCTTCATGCGTCACTTCTAGAAGTCTCCATACTTCATGAGAGGTGGTGTATGTAGAGACCCTTTTGAACTCATTCCTGTCTGTAGCACAGAATAAAGCATTAATAGCTCTCGCATCTAGACTTGCCTGTTCCTTCTCCTCGTTAGAATATTTGTCACGTGATTTCTCAACGAGATCACCATTGACAACTATCCTAGCGGGCTTTTTATAACCGTCAGTGACGATAGTCCACAGGTCAAAGTTTAGCGACTTGAGATAAAAGCTCATCCTTGTTTTCCAATACGTGTAGTTAGTTCCATCAAATAGGGGAGGCCTATGAGTGGACTGTCCTTCACCGTGATTGGAAATCAAGGATTGTGTGGTTGCCATGGATCAGCTCTAGGATGTAAGTCCTTGTAAAGAGAACAGAGCTAAGATACCAATTGAAGAACAGATGGCAACTCTAGAGGGGGGTGAATAGAGTTTATAGCGATAATATCCAATTAAAAATTAAACTCTTTCACAATCAAAAATTAATCAGTGTAAATACGAAAATAAATAAGAAGCAAGAAAGCATACGCAAACACAGCCGATTTTAACCTGGTTTCCCTCGTGGAGGACTAGTCCAGGCCTGAGAACTCTAGCTCAGGATTAAATCCACTATTTGTGAAATAGTAGTTACACCCCGTGCCTTTTCTTCAGAAGAGCACGTCAACTTTTTATAAAGGATCGCAGTGGCGATGCTTGGAATTTTCCAAGCGACTTCTTGAACTCTTACACAAGACTCCTAACTGAGAGATGCTGAGCACTCGAGACTTAGGAAGCTTGTGGCTAGTAGATGAAGAAGGGTATGGCTTATATTGATCTTAAGAGAGAAGAGAAGAGAAGATTGGATGAATGAAAATGAGAGAATTCTTGGCCTATTTATAGGGTTTTATCAGGCAGAATTCGACCAGAATTATGGTAGGAATTTTCAAAAATTTGGCCGTTGGACAACTAGCAACCAGCCAACCCCAAAAATTAGGGTGCTAATTTTTAGGGGACAGAGTTCGGCCCGAACTCTGTGTGGAGGCAGAGTTCGGCCCGAACTCTGTCTCCAGAGCACAGAATGGGTCTAAGGGTCCAATGGGCTTATTTTGGATGTGGAGCTTTATGGATTTTGGATAGGTTATGGGTTTATTCTCAAGAGCTCAGCACAACTCAGCTTACAGCATTCTAGACTCAATAAATATAAAAGTACAGACTCCAAAAATGACTGCATTTGCAAAACTGAGCTGTCGTCTGGCTTGAACTAGATGTAGACGTTGTGTGTCGTATTGAATTATTACAAGTATTATTTAGTCAATGTTATCAATATTTGGTTGACTGTGACTTTGTGTCAACAGTGTTCACCCAATGAAGTCATGTGACATGACTTGTATTTGATTGCTTTCTTGGACTTAGTGGATGAAGAAGGTGCTTCAAAGTCAGCCACCAAATCAGGATGGATCCACATAATCTTTCCCTTATTAGTAGACAGAGGAACAAGACCATCAGTTTGTGCAGGTGGTAGATTAACAATCTCCAAAGTGGTTCTCAGTATGGGAACGACGCCGTCCTGTACAAGTTGAGCAAAAAATTACCAAACTGTAGAGAGACGACGTTAGCCATTATAGTCTTTTTGTCTTGTTGGAGAGTGATCGCACCAGAATTAACCATCTCCTGGATCTTGCCTTTAAGTACATAGCATGCTCGAGTTGGATGTCCGATAAACCTGTGATAAACACAATATTTAGGGTGGTTAGTTTTACCTACCTCCTTTGGCCATTTTGTATCCGGCAGCTGAAGGTTATTGCTCTTGATCAGGTAATCAAAGATGCTCATGACATCATCTTCATTAAATGAGTATTCTTCTTTCGGACGTGGTGCCCTTTATGGTGGTGCCATTGGAGTAGGTGTTGATTGACCTATATTGACGGCTAGAGTTTTTTTTTGTGTAAACCACCAATATTTTTCTAACTATTTCAGTACTTTAAAAATTTATATTTGCTATAATATTTTGATTAAAGAAGTAGTTGGTATATATGTATGTAAATATAGATTTATACAAAATATGTATGATTGTGTTGTATGCTATTTTAATTGATACTAAATATAGAATAAAATATTTTTCTAAATTTTTGGTACTTATTTACAATTTATAGGATTTTTCTTATGAATGTATTCATATATATATATATATATATATATATATATATATATATATATATATATATATATATATATATATATAAATATAGAAGAGAAAAAAATAAAGTTGACACTGTAGCATTGCTACAGTGCCTCATTGAACCCGCGCATAGGCGCTCGGCCGAAGCAAGTAGGAAGGGAACAGAAACTCTTAAGATTTGAATTTTATCAAATCTTCACCCTAAAAATCTAGGAAAATTTCCCCATATCACTAAGGAGATTCTCCACGATAATTACCCATATCCAAAACAAAATCGAATTGGATTAAATCCCAACCCAGTATTTAAATCCTGATTTATATACCTAGCCGCGAGTAGGGTTATTGCTAGAAACCCCTATCGAAAACTCTACCCCGAACTCCATGAGACCGCAGGAGCCACCCGACACTCGCACGCCCCTTCCTGGTCGTCTGAGCGTCACCGTCGACGGTTGCACCGCCGAGGGAAAGGCCGGCCGACCGCCTGAAACAGGGAACACCCTGATTTGCCGCTCACAGGTACCCATTTTCGAACGCAATATCTTCTCGAATTCTCGATGATTTTTCGAACTACCACCTCATAGACGAAGACAACTTAACCCTCTTCGACTCCCTCTAAGGAGATTGGAAACTAACCGATAGAGCGTGCAGAAAAATTTGCACGAACTTGAGCAAAAATTGCTCGAAAAACTGTGATAGGAGGATGCCGAAACCACAACTTAGAAGCTGATTTTCGAACAGAATACTAGGATTACTGAGATACTATTTAAAGGCAGTTGTAGTTAACATAACCACGATTAAAATGCAACTTGTAGATCTATATTTCGATTTCTGTGTAAAAATGAAATAAATGCTAAACTTGGGCAAAAAACTGTTTTCAGAATAGTAAATTTCAGAGAATTTTTCTCGATACGACATGCGCCCTGACAAACCGGGCGACGTGGTCGCGCGCTATAAGATCGAAAGGCGCGTATGGACGTTGCCGAAGTGTGGGAACTGACGGAACTCAGTGTCGTCGTGTGTACGCGACGAAATCAGACCGTATCCGTCAAGTTACCTCCGTATTGCCAATTTGCAAACTTCGCCCTAACTTCGTGTACAGTCGTCGATTTGAAACAAAACTTGCGCCAAAAGGTCCGAATCAAAATTCTGGTCCTGTGTGCCAAGTTTGGTTTAATTCTGAGAAGGTCGAATCGGAACCCTTTTTGGCGGGCCTGCGACCCACTCAAACGGGCAATTTTGTACACAGCTCATCGGAATCCAAAACTGTACATACCGTTGAGTTCCTCTCCTCAAACTAAATTTTTAGACATGTAGTTTGACGACGTTAGAGACCATAGACTTTGGCACACATTTCAGTGCAAAGCGGGTCCAACGGTGGACATCGTTTTGACCCAAAATTATGATTTTGCCCCTGTTCAAGAATTAAACTTTTGGACAGGCATTTCCTAGGTATATCTTTTACACCGAGTGCATTTTTGATGTTTGTTTCAGCATCCGAAGTTGTTTGGAGATTATGACGTTTCTTGGTTGACATTATAATTTCTTGGACTTGCCAGTTTGCACCATCAGGCAAGATACCTGTCACCTTACTCTGTGTTTATTATATTTCTGACTTTCCATTGTATTTTGAGTATTTCTTATTTCTGGATATTTTAACTGTGCGTCCAAGTCACACTTGGGTGCAAGCGATCTATCGGTCGTTTTTCTCGCTTTATTTATTTCTCTTGCATTGACTTAGTCTAGTGACCACCTATGGATGATGAGGTATTGGTATATCTTGTACGACCTTGACACTTGCTTTACCACGTGATGTGAGTCACATGTAGGACACGTATCTGCGTAGTCGGCTAGCCACCGATACGTATGGAGCGTGCGACGGATAGAGGTAACTGCCAATAGAATTACATGCTAAAAGACTTGGCGGTTACTAGTGGTTCATGTCCAAGACCTGATGTATGGGCTTCGATTGCACTTCCCTTGTAACCCGGAAGCTCCGCTGGAGATACGGGTATGATTAGCCTCTCAGGTTGGCCACTGTCGTTCTTGGAGCATCATACGCTTGGTCACTGGTGCCCAAGAGGGGACTATACCGGATCCTATTTTCAGCCAGGGCTCATGCGTCGAAGGATTGTATCTCAACTGCATATTCACAGTAGAATGGTCAGGACCCGATTGCTTGCATACCTTTTTCTCTCATTATATTATCACAGTTTATATGGCATGGTATTTTCTTGTATCTTGCTACGTCCCTCTGAGGACCTGGTTATCTTTCCAGGGTTAGATGATTTTCCACAGGAGTACGGGACGACGTTGGAGCTATCCTACATCGATGATGAGGCAGTCTTTACTGATTTCTAGTCTATTCCTTATCTGAGACAGTTGTAGACATTATTTTATATCTCTTTTCTTTCTATTTGTGGAGGTTGGACTCTGATCTTGTGAGACTATTTTCGTTGCTGTTTGGAGTGAGCATGTTCACCCGGCTATCTTTGATACTCTTATTTATTTATTTTGGACTCTGTTATCTTTTGTGTTTGAGCTGTGATGAGATTAGATTATGTTATTCTGGCCTGTGATTATTTTATTTACAGCTTATATGCGTATATAAGGATTCCATAAATTGGAGTATTCTTCATATATGTGTAGCTGGCATGTTCACGTACTTGGTCCTACGTATTTTGGGACTGGGGTGTTACATTTTTTTATGGTGGCCCATGTAGGTCAACGTTAATATTGTTGGACTACATGACTGTGCCCAACAAGCCTGCATATATGAATAGGAATATCTCATCCAGAACTACTACTACCTCCTTGACTTCCAATCTTATTGAAAATTCCTTGATTATTTAATATACCTCATATCTAGTCTTTCCTGATATCAACTTATCTTCCTCGTGCCAACAGTATGCATTTAAGAAGCGAACACACTTCTGCCTTGGCCCTCACATCTGGTGAAGAGGCTACTCTGGATGGACAGAATCCTCCCATGACTCCAGCAACACCATACCAGCCGGGACAACCGCAGCCTACCACGACACCGCCAACGGAGTACCCAGAGATTGTATCACCCCCAGGCAGCCAGGCTAGACAGACCACTACCCTATCTCCGGAAGGAAATGTACCACTGCCTCCACCACCACCATTCCCTCAGCAGTTTCCTCCACAGTCGGGACCTCAGATGCCTCCACCACCGACTGATGGGTGCCCTACTTCTCAGTTTATGTACGCCATGATGCAGGCTCAGTGGTAGCAGACTGAGCTGATGAGACAGACGATGATGGCAGCATTGGCTAGACCTCCACCACCAACCCCAGTACCAGCACCAGTATCGGCTCTGCATCCCTATGAAGGCTCTATCAAGAATTTTACAAATATGAACCCCAAGGCATTTAGAGGGATGGAGAAGCCACTAGAGGTGTCACAGTGGCTTATTAGTACAGAGAAGCTACTAAAGGCATCCCAGTTGCCAGCTAGAGATTGGATGACAGCAGTGGACCTACTGTTACAAGATAATGCTCACCACTGGTGGAAGGCAGAAGAGAGACGATTAGGCACTAGGATCACCTGGAAGCAGTTCTATGATGCATTTTATGAGAGATTCTTCCCTATTCATGTTCGAGATGGTCTCTATGACTAGTTTCTTCACCTGAAGCAAGGGAATATGACAGTTGATGAGTATGACTCAGAGTTTAATCGCCTGAGTCGATTTAGTACGGGATTGATTTCGACAGAGTTAGAGAAGACGAGGAGATTTTACCAGGGGCTGGCACCAGAGCTCAAGTCTTATACGACTACCTAGTCTCGAGTCTTCCATTCAGCTGTCTTGGAAGAAGCTCGTGCTCAGGAGATTCTTTACAAGGAGCAACATCAGACATCGAGATGCCATACATCAGCAGTTACACCAGCCCGAGCCACGCAGGGAGGACCTATCAGGAGGACCACAGGACAGTACCAGCAGAGGGCTACTCCCTACCAGAAGCCCACTTGCCTGTATTGTGGAAAGCAAGGGCATATCAGGGATGACTGTCGACTTCGTTTGGGTTTATGTATGAGATGTGGATCAGGACAGCATTTGGCCAGAGATTGTTCTGAGCAGCAGGCTCTAGTTCAGGCACATCAGGCCCAGAGGCCTACAGCCCCAGCACCTCGTCCACCATTACCACCACAGACAGCACAGTACCACAAGGCCAGAGCTCAAGGCCCGGGACAAAACCATGGAAAGGCATTCTTCCTAGCTGTTGAGAACATAGAGACAGAGGCAGAGATCATAGAAGGTATGGTTTTAGTTGCATCTTTTCCTGCTATTACATTATTTGATACTGGAGCCACGCATTCATTTATAGCCACTAGTTTTGCTACTAGACACAGCATTCCCATCACACCCTTAGCTAAGAATATTAAAATCCTCACTGGAGGAGGAGTTGTACCTGTTAGTGGTGTTTGCAGACTTTGTCCTGTAGTGATAAGTGGTAGAGAGATGATATGGTGGCCCATGCAGGTCAGAGTCGCAACTAGTACGATTTCGTAGTGGTGCTCGACTTAGAGCGCTGCTACGAGCCTGTTATTAGGATATATGTTCTAGGTTATGATAGGAATTGCTCAATCACAGTTAGGAACTCTTGATAGATTCCAGGAATAACCCCTGAAAATCTTACTTCGAAAACTCTTGAGTCTATTCCCACTTGCCTCCATTTATACTTCCTTGATTTGTTGTTGATTTTGATTCCTGTTGTTCGTTGTTGACTTTGATCTTACATTATGATAAATTTGGTGGATTAAATTAAGGTATATCCTGATAAGGTAAATGTCTGCTTTATTTATGGAGTTTAGAATTTATCGCAGCCATATAAGCTAGCATGACAAGGACATAGAGCCTGATTTTAGATATGCTTATCCTAGTTATGGAATTTGGATTTTCTTGCAGCCATACCGGTTGGCGTGGTAAGAATTCCAGATGACATGATTTTAGGATGCATACCTTAGTTATGGACTCTATCGTTTATTGCAGCTATGCTTATTGGCGTGGCGAAAATTCTGGCAACATAATTTCAGGAAGACGTATATGGTTATCAGATTTTATCTTAAATCGGATCACTTCGTTATGACCGGATGAGCAAGAACAAATTTTTATCATCATTCTTTCCCATCTTGGTTAACTCTGTCTATCTACAGCCACAAGTAGGATTTTCTTAACATGATTGTTTTGTATTCCGTCTTTCCTATGATTCGACTAAACTCTTCTTCACTAACCTCTTGGGTAATCCTTCTTGTCCTTTCTGATAATTGTTGAAAGCGCCTCATGGATTGATTCAAGAAAAGTTTAAAAAGTATATTTATCCTTGTATTACGAAATTGAAAGTTTGCATCCAGAGAAATACTGGCGAGGTATGACTTCAGATAACGGCATCATGGTTAAATATGTTTCTCGAATTCTAATTGGACCACTCTTTAAGCATTTTGACTAACATCTTATCCTTTATTTTATAAAATTGTTTGGAAATATCTCACGGATTTAGCCAAGTTAAGTTCAGGAACCTATATTATCTGGCGTGGCAGAGTGCAGGTTCCAATCTTCGATCTCATTTCCGCATTTGCCTCCTTATAAACTGTCTTAAAATTTGATTCCATCTATTCCTTGATCGTGTGATAAAATTTTGTTCTTGTGATGTGATTTTCTTCTGAGATAAGTCGTATGGGCTAGGTCGCCTTGATTATGAGGTTTAGAATCCTCTAGGGTCATGCTAGCAGGCATAGTGAGGACATATAGTCGGATTATGGATATATTTCTAGGGTGTGAGAATTTAAGGTTTTCGCTGCCAAGCATGCGGCAATGCAAAAATTTTAAATACCATAATTCTAGAGGTATGTACCATAGTCAAGGACTCTGTGATTATCGTAGCCTTGCTCACTAGCATGACGGAGATTCTGAGTATCATGATTCTGGACAGATGCATATGATTATCGAACTGCATGATTTTTCTGTGTTTACTTTGTTTTAATTTTTGTGGATGAATTCTTTTAAGGCGGATAGACTTGTAGCACCCAGTTTCTAATTGAGAGTAATTTTAAATTTATAGTTTAGTCATTTAATTATTGTCATTTAATTCATGCTTTGATTTTGGAAATTTTAATCATTTTAAAATTTTAAGCCATGACTTGAGATTTTGATGTTTTACTAGTGAAACCCTAAGGACTGTTTGACTTAGAGCCTAACCATGTGATTAGGATATTTTCAGTGTCATTCCTGGCCCAAGGGTATTTTGGTTATTGGACCTATTTGATTAATTTTTAATATTATTGCATTGGTGATTGTTGATTTGGCATTTGATAGGTAAGATTTTGTGTTGGTTTCGTATCCGTGTCGGACATGTAACAGTTTTTATTTGCAAGTGTTGTTGTGCCTTACGAGATTTTATTTTTGTTGAATTTTTTTTTGGAAGTATTCGAGAGGGATTGTTTCTGCATGTGTTTTTCCGTGATTGCTTTATTTTAATTTCGAGGACGAATTTTTTTTTAAGATGGATAGATTTGTCACCCCCAATTTCCAAGAACAGGGGTGTTTTTGTCATTTTGCATTTTTGAATATTTTTGAAATTTATTTTATTATTTATGATATTATTTTGGGGTTATTTGAGTCGGGTTCGAATTTCAGCTCAATCCGACTTGTAACGGGGACCCGGGGTAGTTTTAACTCTAGTGGGACCCACTCATTAGTTAGCCATGGCCCACATGATATTAATTTAGTTAGTGGTTAGACTAATTATTTATGGGTAGGTTAAGTTTAAGACTAATTTAGCCTCAACCTAAAGCCCATTCCTAATTTAATTCAAATAGGACAAGCGGGGGGTGTTTTAGACATTTCAAATAGGGACTCAGAACCATGGTGTGGCCAGCCCAAGCTAGAAAAGGGAGAGAGAGCCATTTGTTTATTTTCCACTTCATCTTTCTCTCTCTTGTTCTTCCCCAAATTTTTAGAGAGGGTTTCTATTGATTTTTTCCATCAAATCCATCCATTCCTCCATCCAACCTTCTTCTTTTCTTCTCTACTCAAGCTAAGGAGGGTGCTAGCCAAGTTTGGGAGGATTCGGAACTCGTTCGTGTCCATTTGGAGATTTCTACGTGTCGGGGTCGCATCGGAAGGGTTTTTCCTAGATTCGATCTACCGGGAGGTATAAACCTCTTCTCCTTTTCATTTCTTCATGCATATAGGAATATTTTGAACCCGTAGGAATGACCCCCATGGTTGTATATCCATTTGTGTCCGTTACGTGTCCATTTGGAGGTCATAGGAGTGTCCTTTGTGTTGTGCTTTGTGTCCATGTGGGAAACCCCCAATATTGGACACTTCATGTGTTTGCGGTTTTGTTTGAATGAATATTTGTCCTATTTAATCTCAGATTTTTAGATGTTATAGTGTTGTCCTTAATGTTATCATGTTGGTATCATAATGCATCATAATCTATATATATATATATATATATTTTCATGGTTAGATATATATATATATATATATATATATATATATATATATATATATATATATATATATATATATATATATATTTTGTGTGTATGTATATATATATATATATATATATATATATATATATATATATATATATATATATATATATATATATATATATATATATATATGTGTGTGTGTGTGTGTGTGTAAAATATATATATATATATATATATATATATATATATATATATATATATATATATATATATATATATATATATATATATATATAAAATATATATGTGTATATGCGTGTGTGTGTGTGTGAATATGTATATATATATGTGTGTGTGTGTAGGAGGTAGAGTTTTGAAAATAGATATTGAGAGAGTAGTAGAGATTGGATATTAGAAATTTATATAGAGTTAGAGAGTTAGAGAGTGAATTTATAGAGGGATTAGAGAGTGAGATGTAGAGAGTGAAAAAGGGGGAAAATCAGCAACATGTAGCAGCAGCAGCAGTCCCCATGGGGGGGACTGCATAGCAGCAGTAACAGCTGCTGTAACAGCAGGATTTAGGGGGGTATTAGCCCAATGGTTCAGCCATGACAAGCCCTATAATTAGTCCCTAACCAGCCCCTAGTAAGGCCCCCATATTCAGCCATTGGACAGCCCCTATATCTCATATTTTCAGCCATATATTAGCCCTATATCACAGCCTACATTCAGCCCCATTTGCACATCCTTCCAGTCCAACTTAACCCCCACAAATTCAGTCCCAAAATAGCCTATAAGCTGTCCCAAAACAGCCCTACAATCAACCATAACTCAGCCCCAAAATTCATCTACCCATTCACTCATTAAACCATTCATTCTTCCATATATTTTCCCTTCCATTCAGCCCAAACTTGACCCCAATGGACAGCCCCAATTCAGTCCAAATCAGTCCACTTAAATAGCCTATAAGCAACTCCAAATCAGTCCACATATTGACACATTTGACAGCCCTATGTTAGCCCATAGGACAGCCCTGTTTGCCATTAAAATTGTTTTGATTGAAATCTTAATACAAACAGAACAGTGATACAATATAGGACTTAGATGTAGTCCTAGGAGTACACTTTTGTTTAAGCTGGGTCCTTAGTGCCAATGGAGCGAGTGGTAATGCGTTGACTCCGTTGACCGGCTGACGGCGGTTATCGGTTCTCTGAAGGTGTTGATTACTCTGGGTGCTGGAGCTTGCTGAGAGGAGGAAGACGTTGAGTGTCTAGAACTGCCTCTCCGGTGATTCTCTGTGAGTCTTATGTTCTGAGTCTCTGTGTGTGTGTGAAGGAGATGACCCTTCTATTTATAGTTTTGCAGGCTGGCTGCTCATGCGCGCATACAGGATGCGCCGGTGTGGGGATGCCACGTGGAGGTTGCTGATGGAGGCGCACGGATGCTGCACCCTGATCGAGGGGGAGAACTCTTCATACTGCTGTTGTGAGCCGGCACGTAGCAGAGAGAAGATCTTTCCGTTGCTCAAATCTTGGATGAGTTGAGTCAAAGGACACGTGTCGTCGACTCATGGTTCGAAGATCTCGGATTTGGTGGAGAGGAGTGATCTGGTGAGCTGCGCCTTGGATTGGGCGCAGGAGGAGGCTGCGGCTCATAACCTTTAGGAGTTACAAACTATTTGGGGCGCATGGCTTTTGAGGCGCATGCAGGCAACTTTCTTTCTGTCTTTCGGGATCAGAGAGCAGTCTGAGGCGCATGGCTTTTGAGGCGCATGCTGATTTGGACGCATGGCCATAGAGGCGCATGGCGATTTGGACGCATGGCCATAGAGGCGCATACGGATGGCTGAGTGGCCACGTGGCAGTAGTCGTCGAAATAAAGTCATGATGATGCTGACGTTGTCGACGCTTCGTTTTCTGAAAAAGCTGTCGACTGTTCAGACTTTGGGAGGCGTGCTGCCAACTCTGTCAGTTCAACATTTAATGTTGGTGACGTTCGATGGACAGCTGAGTGGGCGCGTCGGTTGGCGTTCCACTCGGTATGGAGATGTGTGGGGGCGCATCCTCTGTAATGTGCCGAGTACTGTAGGGCGCGTCTGTGTGATGCGCCTGATGCCGAAGGGCGCGTCCGTGTGATGCGCTGTCCGGCTGGCGCTTCTTCATTGGTCCGTCTGTTGAGTTCTTCAGAGCATTAGTGGCTCCCTGACTTAGTTGAATTCGAAGAGGCGAGTTCATTCATCAAAAATACAAGTTCATTGCACTGACTTCGGGAAGGTTGCCACTTGGCGCATGGGTTTGATTTGCCCTGGCCTATGAATAGCAACAGTTTGAGAGAGTTTTGTTGTCTCTCCCTTTGACTTCTCGACGAAGATGGATTCGACTGATCCTCCTCCTTGGCAAGACGTTGTACTGTGGATAATGATTCTCTTTGTTCGAAGAAGCTTTGACGGTGAACTCCTTCAGAAGACTGAGATTTGCCGAGTTGGAATGGACATAGATGTGCCTTAGCCTCATTATGATAGAAGAGCCCCAGGCTGGCAGATGCGCCTGTGTGTGTTGACGAGGAAGTGATTCGCTCTGACGGGACGGAGTGATGCGCTGGAAGACAGGTACAGCATGTTCCAACTGTTTGAACACAGACTATCTTGGTGGTGGAGCCACTGTCTTGCGGTAGCAGCAGTTGATGGCGACCGTAGCACAAGTGTGCCCTGTGAGGGGCGCATTATGCTTGTTGGTCGGCTCTCCTGATCGACATTTTTGTGAGTGATCACGTTGCGCAGATCGTTGGAGGAGAGTGCTACCTTCGCACCCCCTTCAGGCGCATGGCAAGGCCAAGCGCCGGGGTGGTCAAGTGAGAGCGCCACCTTCGCACCCCCTTTAAGGCGCATGGCAAAGCCAAGCGCCGGGGTGGTCAAGTGAGAGTGCCACCTTTGCACCCCCTTCAAGGCGCATGGCAAAGCCAAGCGCCGGGGTGGTCAAGTGAATGCTGCACCCCCTGATCTCCCGATCAGTAGTGGGGGAACAACATTTAAAGTGACTTGAACGGACCTCAGACGCACAACCAGAGGAGGTGCGGGAGTTCAAGACCACTGGGTTTGCCTTGCTCGACTTGGTTGTGAACGCAATAGATGCGCCCAAGTGAGACAAGGACTTTGAAGGTCGGCTTGTTTCCGGCGCCGCAGCACCCGAGTCGACCTTATACAGCTTACCATCAGCAGCGCGCATGATTGTGAGTGCATGCTTCTGGTTTGCCATTGGCATAGCACGTTTGCGGCGCATGGCCCGTGCCGCCTTGGACTTCTTCGTACCAGCCCGTGGGGCGCATAGTACTCAGAGTCCAAATTATCCTCGCCATGACAGCAAGTGAAGAGCTTGTAGCCGCCCCAGAAGAAGAGAAGAACAACTGCAACTTGTGGCTCGAACGGGCTCCCTGGATAACGGGCCCCCTTTTCTTTATTTATTTTTTTTGGTGCCTTTTCAAAGGAGGCAAGAGGTCTCTATATATAGAGTGGAATGAGGCCTCCCTTCTTCTCCTTTCCAATGTGGGATTAAAAGAAAGATCCCTTCTTTTTCATGCTTCTACAAGACCCCCTTCAAAGTTTTTAAAACTTTTGGACAAGTTTTGAAATACTTTGAACAAGAAGCATGAATGGTAGAGCTGTTTAGGTGTGACAATCCTATCAGAGGTAGTATGGACGTGATAGGTTTGGGTACTTCCACTGGGGAATTTATGTGGACTTATCATCCATGGCGCACCTTGGTTTTAGGTGCAGATAATAAGTTGAGAGAGAGAGAGAACCAACATATTTACTCAAGTAATATGGACGTGGTAAATATGGGATTGATGGTAGAGCTTTCCTACTCAGAGGTGATATGAACGTGGTAGGAATGACTCTGGAGGGAGATACGCGGAACTACTCAGAGGTAATATGGACATGGAAGTTCCGCTGGAGATGTTTAGGGATTGTAGTCTCTTCTTTGCAACTCTTGCTGGGGGATAGTGTAGTTCTGTACTCTCTTTTTTGAGAAAATAAAGAAATACACAATCTTTTTTGTGATGCGTTCATTTTTGATATCATGAACTTGATGATTTATGTGGACCTATTATCTTTTGCGCACCTTGGTTTTTAGGTACAGATAATAAGTTTGAAGGAACCAACATGTTTGCTCAGAGGTAATGTGGACATGGCAATCATTAGGTTCAAATGATAGAATCTTCTTACTCAGAGGTATTTATGGACGTGGTAGGAATGATCCTGGGGGATACGCTGAACAACTCAGAGGTAATGTGGACGTGGAAGTTCTGCGATCAATGTACGACAACACAGGAGTTGTTTGTACGGGATGTTTACTCAAAGGTAATGTGGACGTGGTAAACATGAAGGATAGCGTAAGCTCACGAAATGTAAGGTTGCGCTTTGTAGGATGTAGAGAGACAACTCAGAGGTAATGTGGACGTGGTTATCTTTCTACGGAAGGATGCCACGGAACAGCTGGGTTCCGGAAGCGTTTGATTTTGTGAAAAGAGGTTGTTTGGGGAAATACATGTCTTGGAGGATGTCAAGAATAGTACTTCTTTAGGAACTTGCCGTTGATGGGCATCATGAACAAGTCCCCATTGGGTTTGGTGAGGCGGTAAGCACCGTTTGAGTATACCGTCTCAATGATGAAGGGTCCTTCCCATTTGGGCTCGAACTTCCCTGGTGTCTTGTGAGTTAACACCATTGGCCTTCTGACTGCTAAAACCAGGTCGCCAACTTGGAAAGTTCTTTGCTTGACCTTCTTGTTGAAAGCCTGTGATATACGGGCTTGGTAAAGTTCGATGCATTGTTGAGCTAGGAGACGCTTTTCGTCAAGTGCCTCCAGTTCCCGCAGACGACGACGTTGATTGTCTTCTTCTGTGAGTTTGTTTGTGATTGCTACTCGGAGTGAGGGGATCTGGATCTCGAGAGGCAGTACCGCTTCGCTCCCGTAGACCAGGAAGAATGGTGTGTTGCCTGTTGGGATCCGTACCGTTGTGCGGTAGGCCCAAAGACATTCGCCGAGCTTTTCGTCCCAGTCGCGTTTGTTGGATGACACGACCTTTTTGAGCAGCCTGACGATAGTTTTGTTGAATGCCTCGGCCAATCCGTTTGCTGCCGGATTGTAGGCGGTTGAGGCCACATTTTGAATGCGATTCTTGTCACAGAACCTGCTGAAAATGTGGCTGATGAACTGGGGACCATTGTCATGAATGATTCGCCTGGGTACTCCGAAACGGTAAATGACATGGTGTTTGATAAAGCTGACCACCCTGGAGCTTTTTACTTCCGCTAGTGGGACTGCTTCCGCCCATTTGGAGAAGTAATCGGTGATGGCCAGGATGAAACGATGTCCTCTTGATGAAGAAGGGGTAATTGGTCCTACAATGTCCATGCCCCAGGCTTCGAATGGCCAGGAGGGGACTGTAGGATGTAGAGGTTCAGACGGTGTATGTATGAAGTCTGCATGAAGTTGGCATGCATGGCACTTCTTAGCATATTCCACTGCGTCGGCGGCCATGGTTGGCCAGTAGTAGCCCATACGTCGCAGTCGATCTTGCAACTTAGGACCTGGTTGGTGAGCTCCGCAAGTTCCGTCATGAGCTTCTCGAAGAGCTTCGGCCGCTTCTTCGTTAGACAGGCATCGAAGGAGAAGCCCGTCGAAGGAGCGTCGGTACAGCATTTTAGTGGCTGTATCGTAGTAGAATCGAAGAGAGCGTCTCCTGACTGAGACGGCTTCCTTCGGATCTTTCGGAAGGATTCCGTAGACGGCGAAGTCGATGAACGGGAATCTCCAGTCTCGGACATTAACATCGGTGTTTGTCGGCACGGCGTGAGCCATTTGCAAACATAGGTTGTTTCTGGGACAAATCAAGTCTCGGCCAGTTACCGTGACATAGTGTTGAGTCCCAAAGGGCGCGGCCAATGAGGCTGCAAGGCCAGCCAGAGCGTCAGCCTCCAAGTTTTGTAGACGGGGTACATGTTCGATGAAGAATCCAGTGAAGGTTGAAATGATGTTCAATGCAACTTCATGATAAGGGATCAAATCTTCATGGCGAACCTCGTATTGCCCCCGAATCTGGTTTACGACGAGTTTTGAGTCGCCGTAGGCTTCCAGATGATCCACCCCCAGCTGTTGTGCTAGCTGGAGTCCCATGACGAGTGCGTTGTACTCAGCAACATTGTTGGAGCACGGCTTCGAAAGAGAGTATGCGCGCTGGATGACCAGCTGATCGGGGGAGACCAAGACTACCCCCACTCCTGCGATGATTTGGCCGTTGGGGCCCATTCTTGAAGCGCCATCGAAGAACATCCGCCAAACAGGGCTTCCTTCAGTGACGTTTGATTCTTGGACTTCATCCGGGATGTCTTCATAGAGTTTTGAAGATTCTGGGATGGGGTGTGCAGCTAAGAAGTCAGCCAGAGCCTGACCCTTGACCGCCTTCTGCGGGACAAACACTATATTGTATGGCGTTAGTAGGATCGCCCATGTAGCCAGCCGGGAGTTTAATGACCCTGGCTTCGTCATGAGAACTCTGAGTGGATTGACTCGGGAGATGACGTGAATTATCTGGCCCGAGACGTAATGACGAGTCTTCTGAATGGCAAACACCAAAGCCAAGCACTCCTTTTCAACGGGGTTGTACCGGTGTTCGGCCCCGATGAGTGTTCGACTGAGGTAGTAGATTGCCTGCTCGTAGCCTGCATCGCTGTTTTGAGCCAGTAAAGCGCCGAGGGAATGATCCATGGCACGGACGTAGAGAAGGAATGGTTTGCCGGCGACAGGTGCCACTAGGACTGGCGGGCTTGTCAAGTAAGCCTTGATGTCGTCGAAAGCCTTTTGGCACTCCTCTGTCCAGACGTAAGAGACTCCCTTCTTCATGAGCTGAGTAAAGGGTTGACATTTACCGGAGAGGTTTGCTATGAACCTCCGGATGTATGCCAGACGTCCCTGTAAGCCCCGAAGTTCTCGAAGGTTCTTCGGAGGGTCGCAGGGGCTCGAACAAAGACAAGCGTGCAGGAGTACTGGCCAGTTGTGCCAGAATGTCAAAATTGTGGGGCTTGGCTAGCCCCGAAGCATTTTCTTTCCGCAGAGGTCTGTCGAAACGGGCCTCCACTTGCTTTTGTTTATTGGCTGCTGAGGGTTTGGATGGACCCTCCTCAGGGATGGTGCCAGGAGGCACCACTTCGGCGGCAGCTTCACCGGGCTGGGAGTTCTGTTGTGCACGCGTCTGCACAGGAAGCGCCTCTTCCGTTGAAGAAGAGACCGTGCGGCAAGACTTGATCTTCCTGTCTTTTGCTTTGGAGGTAGGGCGTACCTCCGGTTGAGTTACCTCGAAGACGAGGTCGGAGTGAACCCAGAGGACCTCTCCTCGAGATGTGGTGAGTGGGACAAGTCCACTCACATTGTCACGGGTGGGTGGCAAGTTCACCACCTCCATTATCGCCTTAGGGATGGGGACGACGCCATCTTGTGTGGTAGTCGGCGGCAAGGTGCCGAACTGAAGTGACACCATATTAGCTGACACCGTCTTCTCTTCGTAGTCGACGGAGATTACATCCGCATTGATCATGCGCTGGATGTAATTTTTGAGGACGTAGCAGTCCTTGGTCGGGTGTCCGACAAACCGATGGTAGTGACAGTACCTTGGGTTGTCCACTTTCCCGACTTCATCGGGCCGCTTCGGGTCCGGAAGCTTGATCTTGTCGCCCTGCTTCAGTATCTCAAAGAGTTGCAGGGTGTCGTCATCATTGAATGAATAAACCTCCTTGGGTCTCGGTGCCAGTGGAGGCTTTTGAGTAGGCGCAGATGCGCCCTTCGAGGCATTAACAGTCAATGCCTGTTTCCCCTTTGTTTCTCGTCCGGAGTTGTTGATTGCGGACTTTTTCCCCTTATCGTCAAAGACGGGGAAGCTAACACCCAAAAGACGTGCATTGGCCGCCTTCTTCTCTGTAGCTTCAGCTTCGATGATTAGGGAGCTCCAGTCGGGAGGGGGAGTAGAGTTAAGCCAAAGCTTTACTGCAGGCAGCATGTTCATACTGCAAGCGGAGAGGAGCGCATGTTCTGGCATGCCTGGAGGTAGCCTGAAGCAGGCCTGACGGAAGCGTTCGATGAATGCCCGAACCGTTTCCTTGTCCTTCTGGCGTATCTCAATGAGAGACGCCAACGTCATGTCCTTTCCCCCGTCGTAGAAGCGGTCGAGGAAGAGGCGTGTCAGGTCGTCAAAGAACGATATGGAATTATCGGGGAGGCTACAGTACCAGTCATACGCCACCCCTTTCAGGGCCCCAACAAAGATGCTGGTGAGGAGGGCGTCCTCCTTTGGAAGATGCCCTGTCTGCGACTGGAAGTACGTCAGGTACCGTCGTGGAGAGTCCTTCCCGTCATACGGCGTAATTGTTTGTGGTTTATACTTTGGGGGATAAACCACCTTGTTCCACTCAAGGGGATAAGGCTGGGGAATGCCCATCTTCTGGCGCTCCTCCTGTCTGTTCTTGGACTCGAAGCGCTCCCGCAGATCTTTGATCATTTCGACCACGTCCTCCGTGGAGCTAGGAGTCGGGGAAGGAGGTACCACCTGGAGTAGAGCGTTTGAGGGCTCCGACGTCCGGGGTGCTTCTGTGTCTGAGGGTGCCCGTTGGAGGGGCACACTCGACTCTCCATTGACTCCAGGGTCGGGACCATTTGAAGGTGTCCTGATCAAGGCCGACCGCATCTCAAACACTGCTTGAGTCAGTGCTTGCATTGAGGCAGAGAGGGTTTTGAGTCCTCCCTCTAGCGAGTCTATGCGCTGGACAATGTCCTGTGGCGGCGCATCAGTCTCAAGATCACCCCCGGTCATGTATACTGTCATGACACGGCCGGAAGTGGATGGATTAGTTGAGGCTTCGCTCTCAGTCTCGCTCTCATGTGGGGGAGTCACTTCTCCTGGTGTTTGGCCACCCCCAGCCACATTCTGGAGTTCGTCTTCGACAGACGCATCTGCAAGGACCTGACTGCCCTCAGCTCTGTCTTGAAGGGCCTCTTCGTTTCCAGCACTACCCCCGGCGGTGTCCTGGAGGACATCGTCATTTTGAGGGGCTTCAGGGAGGCCATCTTCGCCTTGATGAAGATCCGCCGCAGCTGTGCTTTGGACATCTTCGTCTTCGGAAGGAGGCTCGACAAGGGTCTGGCTACCCCCAGCTTCCTCCAAGAACTTCTTCCTCGACCGAGTGCCTTCAAACACTCCAGAGGTCGAGACAGCTGCCTTGGTTTTCCTCGGCTGGCTTTTGGATGAAGACGAGGAATTGGCAGTCGTCTTCCGGACAGATGAGGAGTTGGAGATCACGTTGCATGAAGCAACCTTTAGCTCCTCTTCTGCTGACACCTTCGTCCCAAGGCGATGTCGGAGGGGTGTCGATGATTGTAGCCGTTGGAAGACCGACTGCTTTGGCGGTACTGCCGTCTTGCAACAGCAGTTGATGGTGACCACTGCATAAGTGTTCCCCGTGAGAGGCGCATCGTGCTTGTTGGTCAACTCTCCTGACCGGCGCTTGTGAGTGATCACGTTGCGCAGGTCGTTGGAGGAGAGTGCTACCCTCACACCCCTCTCAGGCGCATGGCAGGGCCAAGCGCCGGGGTGGTCGGGTGAGTGCTGCGCCCCCTGATCTAATACCAAGCAGGCATCACGATCAGTAGTAGGGGAACCACAGCATTTGAAGTGACTTGAACGGACCTCAAACGCACAACCAGAGGAGGCGTGGGAGTTCAAGACCACTGAGTTTGCCTCTCTCGGCTTGGTTATGCACACAGTGAATGCGCCCAAGCGAGATGAGGACTTTGAAGGTCGACTCGTTGTTGGTGCAGAAGCACTTGAGTCAACCTTGTACAGCTTGCCATCGGCAGCGCGCGTGATCGTAAGCGCGTGCCTCTGGCCGGCTGCTGCCATAGCACGTTTGTGGCGCATGGCCCGTGCCGCCTTGGATTTCTTCGTACCAGCCCGCTGGGGCGCATAGTACTCAGCATCCGAATTCTCCTCGCCGTTACAGCGAGTGAGTCTGTCAAAGACAGAGGCTCTTTGTGGCGCATCAGAAGTAATGCGCGGGGCATTGGCTGCGCCCCTGCTCCGTCGACGTATCTTCATCGCCTGAGAGGAAGATGGCTGGGGAACGTGGTCAGCCATACGCTTCCCCGAGAGATGCGCTGCATCAGCGGGCGCACCTTGACTGCTGAGGACGTCAGCAGGAAGGGAAGGCTGGATGGGCGCATCCCCTTCAACGGTGGTGCCCGAGGCGTCGACTTTGTGCACCCAGACTGCGCGGGTCTTCTTCGGCTTCGACAGCCGCTTCGAAGGACTCGCACTTCCTTCAGAAATGAACTCCTCGTACGCCTGTTGATTGAGGCGCACTACCAGCGTCTTGTGGGAGGAGCCCACCTTCACGTCGTCGGCCTGTGACACGACTTTCTCGGTAGAGGAGAAAGAGGTCCCCAGCAGAGTCGCCAGCTTGTTTGCCATTAAAATTGTTTTGATTGAAATCTTAATACAAACAGAACAGTGATACAATATAGGACTTAGATGTAGTCCTAGGAGTACACTTTTGTTTAAGCTGGGTCCTTAGTGCCAATGGAGCGAGTGGTAATGCGTTGACTCCGTTGACCGGCTGACGGCGGTTATCGGTTCTCTGAAGGTGTTGATTACTCTGGGTGCTGGAGCTTGCTGAGAGGAGGAAGACGTTGAGTGTCTAGAACTGCCTCTCCGGTGATTCTCTGTTGTGGATTCTCTGTGAGTCTTATGTTCTGAGTCTCTGTGTGTGTGTGAAGGAGATGACCCTTCTATTTATAGTTTTGCAGGCTGGCTGCTCATGCGCGCATGCAGGATGCGCCGGTGTGGGGATGCCACGTGGAGGTTGCTGATGGAGGCGCACGGATGCTGCGCCCTGATCGAGGGGGAGAACTCTTCATACTGCTGTTGTGAGCCGGCACGTAGCAGAGAGAAGATCTTTCCGTTGCTCAAATCTTGGATGAGTTGAGTCAAAGGATACGTGTCGTCGACTCATGGTTCGAAGATCTCGGATTTGGTGGAGAGGAGTGATCTGGTGAGCTGCGCCTTGGATTGGGCGCAGGAGGAGGCTGCGGCTCATAACCTTTAGGAGTTACAAACCATTTGGGGCGCATGGCTTTTGAGGCGCATGCAGGCAACTTTCTTTCTGTCTTTCGGGATCAGAGAGCAGTCTGAGGCGCATGGCTTTTGAGGCGCATGTTGATTTGGACGCATGGCCATAGAGGCGCATGGCGATTTGGACGCATGGCCATAGAGGCGCATACGGATGGCTGAGTGGCCACGTGGCAGTAGTCGTCGAAATAAAGTCATGATGATGCTGACGTTGTCGACGCTTCGTTTTCTGAAAAAGCTGTCGACTGTTCAGACTTTGGGAGGCGTGCTGCCAACTCTGTCAGTTCAACATTTAATGTTGGTGACGTTCGATGGACAGCTGAGTGGGCGCGTCGGTTGGCGTTCCACTCGGTATGGAGATGTGTGGGGGCGCATCCTCTGTAATGCGCCGAGTACTGTAGGGCGCGTCTGTGTGATGCGCCTGATGCCGAAGGGCGCGTCCGTGTGATGCGCTGTCCGGCTGGCGCATCTTCATTGGTCCGTCTGTTGAGTTCTTCAGAGCATTAGTGGCTCCCTGACTTAGCTGAATTCGAAAAGGCGAGTTCATTCATCAAAAATACAAGTTCATTGCACTGACTTCGGGAAGGTTGCCACTTGGCGCATGGGTTTGATTTGCCCTGGCCTATGAATAGCAACAGTTTGAGAGAGTTTTGTTGTCTCTCCCTTTGACTTCTCGACGAAGATGGATTCGACTGATCCTCCTCCTTGGCAAGACGTTGTACTGTGGATGATGATTCTCTTTGTTCGAAGAAGCTTTGACGGTGAACTCCTTCAGAAGACTGAGATTTGCCGAGTTGGAATGGACATAGATGTGCCTAAGCCTCATTATGATAGAAGAGCCCCAGGCTGGCAGATGCGCCTGTGTGTGTTGACGAGGAAGTGATTCACTCTGACGGAACGGAGTGATGCGCTAGAAGACAGGTACAGCATGTTCCAACTGTTTGAACACAGACTGTCTTGGTGGTGGAGCCACTGTCTTGCGGTAGCAGCAGTTGATGGCGACCGTAGCACAAGTGTGCCCTGTGAGGGGCGCATTATGCTTGTTGGTCGGCTCTCCTGATCGACGTTTTTGTGAGTGATCACGTTGCGCAGATCGTTGGAGGAGAGTGCTACCTTCGCACCCCCTTCAGGCGCATGGCAAGGCCAAGCGCCGGGGTGGTCAAGTGAGAGCGCCACCTTCGCACCCCCTTTAAGGCGCATGGCAAAGCCAAGCGCCGGGGTGGTCAAGTGAGAGTGCCACCTTTGCACCCCCTTCAAGGCGCATGGCAAAGCCAAGCGCCGGGGTGGTCAAGTGAATGCTGCACCCCCTGATCTCCCGATCAGTAGTGGGGGAACAACATTTAAAGTGACTTGAACGGACCTCAGACGCACAACCAGAGGAGGCGCGGGAGTTCAAGACCACTGGGTTTGCCTTGCTCGACTTGGTTGTGAACGCAATAGATGCGCCCAAGTGAGACAAGGACTTTGAAGGTCGGCTTGTTTCCGGCGCCGCAGCACCCGAGTCGACCTTATACAGCTTACCATCAGCAGCGCGCATGATTGTGAGTGCATGCTTCTGGTTTGCCATTGGCATAGCACGTTTGCGTTGCATGGCCCGTGTCGCCTTGGACTTCTTCGTACCAGCCCGTGGGGCGCATAGTACTCAGAGTCCAAATTATCCTCGCCATGACAGCGAGTGAAGAGCTTGCAGCCGCCCCAGAAGAAGAGAAGAACAACTGTAACTTGTGGCTCGAACGGGCTCCCTGGATAACGGGCCCCCTTTTCTTTATTTATTTTTTTGGTGCCTTTTCAAAGGAGGCAAGAGGTCTCTATATATAGAGTGGAATGAGGCCTCCCTTCTTCTCCTTTCCGATGTGGGATTAAAAGAAAGATCCCTTCTTTTTCATGCTTCTACAAGCCCTATAGGACCCCCAAAATCAGTCCATTAGACAGCCCCAATATCAGCCCACATTAGCCTTTAGTATCATCTATTCACTCACCTTTCCATTCATACATTCATGCATTCTATTTCATTCATTTGTCTTCCATTCATTCACTCTTTCATCCATTCATTATCCATTCAATACATATACCTTTTGAACCCCATATTGCCCCACAAATTGATCCCCTAGATGACCTATATAAACCCTTAGTTAGTGCCTAGTTGAGTGGTGTCTAGTGTGGGTTGAGTATCTAGTTAGAGGGGTTAGTGATTGTTGGGGTTAGCGTGATGTTTGTGATAGTATTAGGTAGTGAGTTAGCTACGTTAGTGTCCTAGTAGGTTAGTATCCTATTGGACTAGTAGAGGGGACTAACCTAGATACTAGGAGAGTGTGGGAGAGTGAACTAGGAAGGTTGGTAGAGAGTAGGGTGTGGTATCTCAAGATACCATAGCGTATCATGACGATACCCTAAGGTAATGTTGGGATGATCAACATGTGTGATAAGATGGATTAGATGTCCTAGAACCCTAGATTTCTTGGTTGGTAAACCTTAGATAGGATAGTATCTAGCAACCCTAAGGAGCCTAGGCTAGTATCCTGAGATCTAGAGGGGTTTCCTTTGTAATGGGCAAGGTATTGGTATTTACCTTGTGAAGGATAAATATAGGTAATGGGGTATTGTTAAGATATTGAGTTTGACTTCTAAGATGGGCTTAGAAATAGGTTGTCTTGGTAGGTAATGACTAGATGAGAGTAGTTTAGGTTAGTATTGACCTATGTTGACCAAGAGTTGACTTTTTGACCGAAAGTCAACTTCAAGTCAACACTTGACTTAGAATTGACCGAAACCAAACCAGAGTTGACCAGTTGACTGAAAGTCAACTGTTAGTCAACATTTGACTAGTTTGACCTAGGGTTGACCAGGGGTTGACTCGGTGTTGACCAAAGTTGACCAGAGTTGACTTTTTGACCAAAAGTCAACTATAAGTCAACCCTTGACCCAGATTGACCTAGTTTGACTTGGATTGACTTTCTGTGACCTTGTTTGACCTTGGTTGTCCTAGTGTGATCCAGTTTAGCTCAGTATAACCTAGTTTAGCTTGGTGTGACTTAGTTCGACCTAGTTTTGACTTAGACTTGCATATCATGACTAGATTAGCTTTCCTTTCATTATTAAACCCTGTTTAACTTATAGTATCTCATTTTAGGTCTGTGATTTACTCTGAGCGTCTATTCACCTTATCAGCTCAGGACCACAGGCGAGTACATTCATTGATAGTTTTTATTGTCTTGATATCTGCTATATCCGATTCAGTTGTAGTGTCTTACTCGATTTTCGGACACGATAGTTAACAGACTAGTATATGTTGGATCATGACATAGGATGTTGTTCCTAGATTTTTGTGGTATATTGGTACATATTCTGTGTTATTTCCATGTATTGGTATAGACATCGATTTCTAAGGGGACTTGCTACCCTCTTATGGAATCCCGTGTCATGACATGTCATGTCCATATCCATTATACTATTCGGAGATAGGGGAATTATTAGGGGTTATGTGATCAAAGCCCCATGTCACTATTTTGCTTGCTCCACTCTTACCTCACGTAGGGTGTAGCAGATTCCTCCGTGTGTGTTATCCAGGTTGGCCGGCATGACTTTTCGTGAGAACACCGTGCGATTGTCGGGCCAAGTGGATAACCTGACCATGATTCCCTAGCCGATCACATAGCGCTCTAATAATTCAAGTCATATTTTATATTTATTTATCATAGGAGACTAAGTTCTGTTCGGGAGAAGGGTTACAACCCCGGTCCTTGTTTAGTTTAAGGATTGTAACTCGACTTTCGAATAGTTCCCAAGTCATCCTATATGTGTATTGTCGTTATATTCAGTACTCACATCTGTTATACATTTCTTGTGAATTTTACCCTGTATTTCATATATTCTATATGCTCTTATGCTATATTGTGATTAGAGACTAGGTTCTGTTCGGGAGAAGGATTACAACCCCGGTCCTTGTTTGGTTTACGGGTTGTAAGTCGGCTTTCGAATGGCTCCAAAGTTTTCACATATCTTTGTCTTGTATTTTACTATACTGTCTCTTATAGAATTTGTCAATTCATATGGAACTACTGTTAGTGTTTGTACTTGCTCATTTTTCTGACAGGATACCGTTGACAATTTTACAGATGTTTCTGAGGCAGATTGCCCGACCTATTATGGGGACGGGTTAGATAGAGTAGACCTGGACCGTGGCTTGATAGTAGAGCCACTAGATTTTATTCTCCCAGAGTAGTTAGCTTAGTTAGGCTTGCCTGGACTACGATCCAGCTTTTGTTTTAGACTGTAGCAGTTTATATTATATTTCTGTGACTCTGTGGTGTTGTGTATAGCTTTGGGCTTATGTGGATCTTGAACTATTTTCTGCTTCATCTATCATATTTCCTTTCCGTGCTATCTACCTTAGTTTTATTTTGTGATTGAGGCTGTATTGCTATGTCACCTCCATTCAGAGTGTATATACTGTACAGGTACCTTTATCTGTTTAGTATAGTTTTGTAGATGACCTAGACAGCGTTCTACCGTCGATTCTGCGGCGTAGGCTGGACGTACCCACTTCTCGTGCCCCTAATCAGGGTGCGGGTTGTGACAGATGATGACACGACTTCTTGTATTCCTTATACCGACATTTGATGTGGTTCTTAGAATGGACTGGTTGAGCCATTATTTTGCTCTCATAGACTGCCATAGGAGCAGTATTATCTTTAGACCATCGAATGTGGCAGAGTTTGAGTTCACCAAAGAAGACGGAGATAGTTGTAATGCACCCGCATCGAGGACTCATATGATGATGTATGACACCCCTTAGCACCCTATTATCACTGAATTCGAGGATGTATTCCCCGAAGAATTGCCAGGATTGCCACCTGACCGAGATATTGAGTTTTCCATTGAGCTTATTCCGGGAGCCGAGCCTATTTCATCTCGAGTATATCGCCTGGCACCCAAGGAGTTGGTAGAGATGAAGACGCAGATTGACGACTTATTGGAGAAGGGCTTTATTCGTGCTAGTGCGTCACCATGGGGAGTACCCGTTCTTTTCGTGCCTAAGAAAGACAGGACAGTGCGCATGTGCATCGACTACAGAGCATTGAATACGGTGACGGTGAAGAACAAGTATCCCTTGCCGCGTATAGACGATCTATTTGATCAACTGAGTGGAGCAAAAGTATTCTCCAAGATTGACTTATGATCAGGCCATCACCAATTGAAGGTTCGGAAGGAAGACATTGCAAAGACGGCCTTTCAATCGAGGTATGGACACTACGAGTTCTTGGTCATGCCTTTTGGTTTGACCAATGCTCCCGTAGTCTTCAAGAATTTAATGAACAAGATATTTCACCAGTACTTGGATAAATTTGTGGTAGTCTTTATAGATGATATTTTGATTTACTCCAAGAGTCAAGAGGAACAAGAGCAGCACCTACGAATAGTTTTGGGAACGTTGAGGAATGAACGACTTTTTGCGAAGCTTAGCAAGTGTGATTTCTTTCTCAAAGAGGTATCATTTCTTGATCATATTGTTACGGGCGATGGTATATCAGTAGACCCAGAGAAGATCACAGCAGTCAAATCATGGCCCGTCCCCACATTAGCTTCATAGGTGAGAAGTTTTTTCGGACTTGCGGGTTATTACCGACGGTTCCTAGAAAATTTCTCTCGAATAGCGGGGCCTATGACTCGATTAACATGCAAGGATCAGGAGTTTGTATGAACGAATGAGTGTCAAGCTGCATTTGACGAGTTGAAGAAACGATTGACCACAGCACCGATTTTGACACTACTATCGGGCCCGGAAGGATTTGTGATCTACAGCGACGTATCCGAGAAAGGATTAGAATGCGTATTGATGCAGCACGGTCGTGTAGTAGCATATGTATCACGACAGTTGAGGGTGCACGAGAAGAATTATTTGACCCATGATTTAGAGCTTGCAGCGGTTATCTTTGCTTTGAAACTATGGAGACACTACTTGTACGGTGAGAAGGTTGATATCTATACTGATCATAAAAGCCTCAAGTACGTGTTCACACAAAAAGAGTTGAATATGCGACATCGACGTTGGTTGGAGTTGATGAAGGATTACGAGATCGAGCTTCATTACCATCTGGGCAAGGCTAATGTCGTGGCAGACGCATTAAGCCGCAAGCCTATGGCGCACTTTTTGACTACACAGAAGGAGTTGATTAGAGACTTAGAGCAGCTTGGTATTGAGGTAGTATTTCCTAGAGCAGACGGTGTATTAGCCAACCTCCAAGTATAATCATCATTGGTAGAGCGCATCAAGGCAACATTGCCCAATGATGCTAGATTTAGACGGCTCCGGGAGAGGACTGAAGCAGGAGAGCAGACAGGATTGAGGATCCACCCCGATAGGACATTGCGATGTGGTGATCGCATTTATGTTCCCAATGGAGAGCTACATCAGGAGCTTATGGCAGAGGCTCACAGTTCGACTTACTCTATTCATTTCGGAGGAACCAAGATGTACCGCGACTTACGACAGTATTATTGGTGGCATGGAATGAAGCGAGAAATAGCTCGTTTCGTTGCCAAGTGCTTGGTATGTCAACAAGTGAAGGCGGAGCACCAGAGGACGGCCGAATTATTGTAACCGCTACCCATTCCCTAGTGGAAGTGGAAACATATTACTATAGATTTTGTCACGGGTTTTCCTCGGAGTCCTAGGGGACGTGACGCAGTGTGGGTGATTGTTGATAGACTCACCAAGTTTGCCCACTTCTTACCTTTTAGAGTGGGCCAGTCGACAGAGGTATTGGCAGATATGTATATGGAGCAGATTGTGAGATTGTACGGTGTGCCTGTTAGTATCGTGTCAGACCGTGACTCGAAATTCACCTCGTATTTTTGGAGGACTATGCAAGAGAGTTTGGGCATCCGATTGAAGTTTAGCATGGCATACCATCTGCAGACAGACGGCCAGTCGGAGCATACTATTCAGACGCTAGAGGATATGTTGAGAGCGTGCATGCTTGACTTTGGCGGTTCATGGAAGGACCATCTCCATCTTATTGAAATTTTCTATAACAATAGCTATCAAGCGAGCATTCAGATGGCTCCGTTTGAAGCATTTTATGGTAGGAAGTGTCGGTCTCCTGTTTGTTGGAGGGACATAGGAGAGCGACAGCTATTAGATACCGAGTTGATCTTGAGCATAGTGGAGACAGTGAAAAAAATTCAAGGCCACCTACGAGCAGCGCAGGATCGTCAGAAGCAGTAGGCAGATAATCGTCGTCGACCCTTAGAGTTTAAAGAGGGCGACCATGTGTTCTTGAAGATATCCCCCACTAGAGGCACAATTCGATTCGGAAGATGTGGCAAGTTGAGTCCAAGGTACATCGGGCCTTTCGATATCTTGGAACGTGTTGGAGAGGTTGCCTATAGATTGGCCTTGCCACCGTCACTAGAGGGAGTGCATGACGTATTCCATGTATCTCAGCTGAGGAGGTACGTGGCAGACAGCAATCATGTGCTTGATCACTCCGAGATCACAGTTGGACCGAGCTTGTCGTACAAAGAGCAACCAGTAGGCATTCTTGATCGCCGAGTGAAGGTGTTGCGAAATCAATCTATTCCATTGGTTCGCGTGGCATGGAAGCATCACTCGCCAAGGGAGTCTACTTGGGAGCGCGAGGACGACATCCGAAATCGCTACCCGCATTTGTTCGAAGACGAAGGTATGTCTTGCATTTTAAGCTCGTAAATTACTATCAATTTTCTTGCATTGCATTTGATCCCCCGACCTTAGTTTAATTTCGAGGACAAAATTTTCTTTAAGTTGGGTAGGATGTAAACCCCCAATATTTTTCTAACTATTCAGTACTTTAAAAATTTATATTTGCTATAATATTTAGATTAAAGAAGTAGTTGGTATATATGTATGTAAATATAGATTTATACAAAATATGTATGATTGTGTTGTATGCTATTTTAATTGATACTAAATATAGCCTAAAATATTTTTCTAAATTTTTGGTACTTATTTACAATTTATAGGATTTTTCTTGTGAATGTATTCATATATATATATATATATATATATATATATATATATATAGAAGAGAAAAAATATAATAAAGTTGACACTGTAGCATTGCTACAGTGCCTCATTGAACTCGCGCATAGGCGCTCAGCCGAGAGCAAGTAGGAAGGGAACGAAAACTCTTAAGATTTGAATTTTATCAAATCTTCACCCTAAAATTCTAGGAAAATTTCCCCATATCTCTAAGGAGATTCTCCACGATAATTACCCATATCCAAACCAAAATCGAATTGGATTAAATCCCAACCCAGGATTTAAATCCTGATTTATATACCTAGCCGCGAGTAGGGTTATTGCTAGAAACCCCCATCGAAAACTCCACCCCGAACTCCACGAAACCGCAGGAGCTGCCCCGACACTCATGCGCCCCTTCCAGGTTGCCTGGGCGTCACCGCCAACGGTCGCACCGCTGAGGGGAAGGTCGGCCGATCGCCTGAAATAGGGAACACCCTGATTTGCCGCTCACAGGTACCCATTTTCGAACCCAATATCTTCTCGAATTCTCGATGATTTTTCAAACTACCACCTCATAGATGAAGACAACTTAACCCTCTTCGACTCTTTCTAAGGAGATTGGAAACTAACCGCTAGAGCGTGCAGACAAATTTGCACGAACTTGAGCAAAAACTGCTCGGAAAACTGTGATAGGAGGATGCCAAAACCACAACTTAGAAGCCGATTTTCGAACAGAATACTATGATTACTGAGAAACTATTTGAAGGCAGTTGTAGTTAACATAACCACGATTAAAATGCAACTTGTAGATCTATATTTCGATTTCTGTGTAAGAATTAAATCAATGCTAAACTTGGGCAAAAAACTGTTTTCAGAATAGTAAATTTCAGAGAATTTTTCCCGATACGACGTGCGCCCCGACAAACCGGGCGACGTGGTCGCACGCTATACACATCGAAAGTCGCGTATGGACGTTGCCGAAGTGTGGGAACTGACGGAACTCAGTTTCGTCGTGTGTGCGCGACGAAATCAGACCGTATCCGTCAAGATACCCCCGTATCGCCAATTTGTAAACTTTGCCCTAACTTCGTGTACAGTCGTCGATTCGAAACAAAACTTGTGCCAACAGGTCCGAATCGAAATTCTGGTCCTGTGTGCCAAGTTTGGTTCAATTCTGAGAAGGTCGAATCGGAATCCTTTTTGTTGGGCCCGCGATCCACTCAAACGGGCGATTTTGTACACGGCTCATCGGAATCCAAAACTGGACATACCGTTGAGTTCTTCTCCTCAAACTGAATCTGTAGACATGTAGTTTGACGACTTTAGAGACCATAGACTTTGGCACGCATTTTGGTGCAAAGTGGGTCCAACGACGGACATTATTTTGACCCAAAATTATGATTTTGCCCCTGTTCCAGAATTAGACTTTTGGACAGGCGTTTCCTAGGTATATCTTTTACACCGAGTGCATTTTTGATGTTTGTTTCAGCGTTCGAAGTTGTTTTAAGATTGTGACGTTTCATGGCTGATATTGTGATTTTCTGGACTTGCCAGTTTGCACCATCAGGCAAGATACCTTGCCACCTTACTCTGTGTTTATTATATTTCTTACTTTCAGTTGTATTTTCAATATTTCTTATTTCTGGATATTTTAACTGTGCGTCCAAGTCACACTTGGGTTCAAGCGACTCTATCGGTCGTTTTTCTCGCTTTATTTATTTCTCTTGCATTGACTTAGTCTAGTGACCACCCGTGGATGATGAGGTACTGGTATATCTCGTACGGCCTTGACACTTGCTTTACCACGTAATGTGAGTCACATGTAGGATACGTATCTGCGTAGTCGGCTGGCCACCGATACGTATGGAGCATGCGACGGATAGGGGTAACTGCCAATAGAATTGCATACTAGAAGACTTGGCGGTTACTAGAGGTTCATGTCAGTCATGGAGATAATGATACTAGGCATTGGGTAGGGAGTACAAGACCTGACGTATGGGCTTCGATTGTACTTCCCTTGTAACTCGGAAGCTCCACTAGAGATACGGGTATGATTAGCCTCTCAGGTTGGCCACTGTCGTTCTTGGAGCGTCATGCGCTTGGTCACTGGTGCCCAAGAGGGGACTATACCGGATTCTATTTTCAGCTAGGGCACATGCGTCGAAGGATTATATCTCAACTGCATTTTCACAGTAGAATGGTCAGGACCCGATTGCATGCATACCTTTTTTTCTCATTATATTATCAAAGTTTATATGGCATGGTGTTTTTTTGTATCTTGCTACGTCCCTCTGAGGACCTGGTTATCTCTCCAGGGTTAGACAATTTTCCACAGGAGTACGGGACGGCGTTGGAGCTATCCTACATCGATGATGTGGCAGTCTTTACTGATTTCTAGTCTAGTCCTTATTTGAGACAGTTGTAGACATTATTTTATATCTTTTTTCTTTCTATTTGCGGAGGTTGGACTCTGATCTTGTGAGACTATTTTCGTAGCTATTTGGAGTGAGCATGTTCACCCGGCTATCTTTGATACTCTTATTTATTTATTTTGGACTCTGTTATCTTTTATGTTTGAGCTGTGATGAGATTAGATTATATTATTCTGGCCTGTGATTATTTTATTTACAGCTTATGTGCGTATATGAGGATTCTATATATTGGAGTATTCTTCGTATATGTGCAGCTGACATGTTCAAGTACTTGGTCCTACGTATTTTGGGACTGGGGCGTTACATTTTGCCCTTGACATTAATAGCCAAAGTCTTCTTACCCTTGCGGTTGTTCTGAAGGCCACCACTATTTGATGTAGCATGTTCATCTCTGTCAAGATTAGGCATCTGAATACCTAATTGTTTGAACTTATCAGCACTTTCTTCTGCCATTTTAGCATTCAATATGAATGAAGGTCAATCCTGGAACTGCGTCGATCCAGTCCACATGTTGATTATAGGCAATAGGTTTTATTTGCAAGTGTCTATAGTAAAATAATCTGGAGTTCCGAGAGGCATTTTGAGTGCCTCACGGCGGAATCGTTCAATGAACCATTCGGTTGTTTCTTTGTGTCGCTGTTTAATTTTAATCAGAGGAGACATAGTCATGTCATTTGTTTCCTCATAAAATTATTCCAGGAACATTTGTTTGAATTTGGAGAAAGAGATTATACAACCATCTGGTAAACTGTGGTACCAGTCGTAAGCTGCACCTGCTAAACATCCGACGAACACCCTAGTGAGTAGAGTATCATTTGGCTGTAGTTGATCAGTTATTACCTCAAAGTGATTGAGGTACTACTTGGAGACGTGCTACCATCAAACATCATAATAGTAGGGGGTTTATATTTAGGAGGAAATTAAACTTCCTTCCACTCCATAGGATAAGGCTGCTTGATCCCAAGCTTCTGTAAGCCGTCTTTCTGCTTGAAAGCTTCAAATTGAATACGCAAAAGTTTTACGGTTTTATTAGTATCTTCCGATGATTGTGGAGTAGTGGATTGATTTGATATGTTGGGAGGAGGTATTGCATGATAAGTACCACCCCCAGCACCAGATTGACTTGGAATAGCCTGTACTGGTATGGAAGCGGTGTGAGGAGACTGTACCCCCAGACCAATGCTCACGGGAGCTGATATCGTTACAGGTTCTTGGGTCAAAATCAGATTCACAACCGATGGAACTATATATTGTGTCATAATCACAGCATGCATGCTGTAGAAGCATGGAAAAGGAACATAAAAGCTTCATGCGGCTCAAAAGTCCTTTAGAGCTTCATGCGGCTCAAAAGTCCTTTAGAGCTTCATACGGCTCAAATGTCTCTTAAGGCTTCGTGCGACTCAAAAGTCTATTAAGGCTCCATACGGCTGGAAAATACACAATAGCGCCATGCGGCTCGGAACAGGCCACGTGGCTCTATGCAATTCAAAGTAGACATCTACAGCTGGCCATAATTACTTTGTTCATTAAAAGCTCTAATGCAATGCAGCAGCCCTGACACAACGGATTGACAGCTCTGACATAAAGGTAAAATAATGACTCTTGACGTGCTCCTAGAGAAACGAGGAAAATCTTTATAGCTGGCACGATCCACCCATTTCCAAATCTCTTTATGCGGCTCAGTCGTAAGGACGTCCATGCGGCTCAGTGGTAAGGACGTCCATGCGGCTCAGTTGTAAGGACGTCCATGCGGCTCAGTTGTAAGGACGTTTATACGGCTCAGTTTTAAGGACGTTCATGCGGCTCAGTGGTAAGGACGTCCATGAGGCTCAGTTGTAAGGACTACCATGCGGCTCAGTGGTAAGGATGTCCATGCGGTTCAGTGGTAAGGACCTCCATGCGGTTCAGATTAAAGGACGTCCATGAGGCTCAGTTGTAAGGACTACCATGCGGCTCAGTGGTAAGGACGTCCATGCGGTTCAGTGGTAAGGACCTCCATGCGGTTCAGATTAAAGGACGTCCATGCAGCTCAGTTGTAAGGACATTCATGCGGCTCAGTTGTAAGGACGTCCATGCGGCTCAGTTGTTAGGACTTCCATGCGGTTCAGATTAAAGGACTTCCATGCGGTTCAGATAAGGCCACCCTTATGCGGCTCTGACACGTGGCCGCACTCATGCTGCTCAACTATGATAGTCCTCCATGCAGCTTGCAACATTTGGGATACGAGGTAGGAGTTGATCAAATCTCAACAACTCAGATTTATGGCAATCGACATAACAGGCAGTTGGGACACGTGGCAAGAGATTGACCAAGATTTATTCACTTGGATTTGCTGATATCAACAAATCATCAAAATACAGATTTATGGCAATCAACATTAACTGTCCAGATCGATTTCCAACAAACCATGCAGATTTGGCACAATCAACATTAACTGCCCAGATTTGTTACAATCAACATTAACAGCCCGGATTGATTTTCAACAAACAAGATCAAGGCTAATCTTCACCAAATCCTCAACCGCCCACTTTTCAAAGAGCAATTAATGCACACCCTACTTATCACAAAGCCCTATAAATAGCAAGGTGCCATTCCCTTACAAAATGAGAGCACACAGGAAGCACACAAGGAGCACACAGAGAGAGATATAGAGCCAAGAGCACCCAGCAGGAGCATTTCTTCACCAGAGTCGAAGCGACGTCCGATCGTCCAAGGAGTAAGGCAGAGTTGATAGCACTCTTCCGAGCCTCTACCGTCACCCCCCAGAATCAAAAATAAACAATTGCACTTTAGATTGCTTTTCCTAGGTTTTATTCCTAGGCTCTCTTTTGTACACGCGAGTTTGTATTGTGAAGTAAAAGTCCAGTCCTCCCATAAAACTGTTCTGTTCTTTTATAATCAATGGAAAAACACGATGACGACTCTGCTGGGGACTAACTTCTCCACAGCTGAGAAGTTGGTGACGCAATCGGACGCCGCCAAGCTCGGCTCTACGCAACAGATATTGGTCGTCCGCTTCGACCAGCAGGCGTTTGAAGAAATGCTCTCCGACGGGAGAGCTGGCCCGGTCCAGAAGCAATCCCGCACGAAGAAGGCCCGCAGGGAGTGGAGGCCCAAATCATTTGCTCCTCCCCAAGCTCTGGACGAAGTATTCTCTGCTATCCAGGACGGCAGAGATTTGCATGCGGCCCCACTTCAGGCCACAGAGGACCCTGCTGTTCTTAAGTCTGGCAGAGGAAAGCACTATGATGCTGGACTTGAGGAAGCAAATAGGGACTCTATGCGGTCCAGGAAGAAGCCGCATAAGGATGCCAGCCGTATCAAGAAGGCTCATGCAGCCAACAATTCCAGTCGCATGAAGACCCATGCGACCACTAAATCCAGTCGCATGAATACTGATGTGGCCAACGGATCCAGCCACATGAATGCTGATGTGGCTAACGGATCCAACCGCATGAATGCTGATGTGACCAACAGATCCAGCCACATGAATACTGATGTGGTCAACAGATCCAGCCGCATGAATGCTAATGTGGCCAACAGATCCAGCCACATGAATTCCTATGCAGCCACAAATGCCAGCCGCATGAATGCTCCACGCGGCTCGGGTTCAGTCTTTGATCGCCTCTCAGGCGGTCCTGACTCCGGATGCTCTCAAGAAAATGTGCCAGACTCTGAGCGGCACCATTTGGACTCTTCCTATTATGCACCCTCGGGTGCTAGAGCGAAGAAGTCTAGGACAGTGCGGGCTCGGCGAGCTCAGTCAGCTGTCCCAACCTCTAACCATCTGAGTGCTCCGCTTATCGTTGTACGGGCCTCCGATAGAAAGTTGTACAAAACTACTCGAGTCCAGCCCCCGACGGCAAACGGACAGAGTGGTTCCTAAGAGTCTTCCAACAATCAGGAAGCAAACATGGTGCCAACACACTCGGATGCTCGGGATTCCCGGGCCCACAAATCGGGTGTAAAGGTTGTTCGAGGCGCATCTGATTTGTGTGACGTAATCCTTCACAAGTGCAAGGAAAGAGAAGAAGCCTCGGTGTGCAGAGAGTCCTCCCATGGACATCACTGCACCCAAGTTATTATCAATTGCTGTTGCAACAACGCGGCAGTACAAGAAGACCGACAATCCGTCTTCCAACGACTGCAACAACCAAGCTTAGAGGACGAGGCGTCTCTCGTCCCTTTCTGCAATTCTGCTCAGAAAATCCCTGGCGGC
This sequence comes from Iris pallida, assembly GCA_029216955.1. Lineage (NCBI taxonomy): Eukaryota > Viridiplantae > Streptophyta > Magnoliopsida > Asparagales > Iridaceae > Iris > Iris pallida. The sequence continues at coordinate 5,976,401 of JANAVB010025400.1, read as the reverse complement.
AGGAGAGGGAAGAAAACAAATGTCTCCAGCCCAAAAATCTCAACCAGCATGACCAAGAAATTCACGTCCAAGCGGCTGTCCACAACCACCAATGGAGGAGTTTTTCAAGGTACCCGTTCAAAAACGAAATCTGCCACACTTGGGGATTCGTCGTCCACATCTCTGGGAGGCACTGGATCTGGGGGTAGCACTCCTCCGAACATCCACGACAATTCGGTGTTCCAAGAAGATAATCCAGGGGAAACAGTTCCCCCAACAGATGCAGCAGGTTCCGACGTCTCCGAGGATGTCCATAACTCTCAAGACGAGGCAAGCTCTGAAGCTGGAGGTACCACTCCTTTTGAGTCCGAACCAGAGGAGAACATTCCCACATACCCTGACGATTTCTCAGTACAAAGGTATGATTCAGAGGGCGCGTCCTCCACCGTTCCTTCTATCTCTCCTCATGTGAGGACGGTGTTCATGACAAATAACGACCAAGACGGTCCCAGTGATCGCCAACGCATCGACACTCTGGAGGCCATACTCCATACCTTGGTCAAATCCATGGACGAGATCAAAGCGGCCCTACCAACTCTGCAAAGAAGGACGCCTCGCCAGACAAGCTTGGGTTCTGCGGCCAATGCGGACTCAAACTCAACCCCGGGTGACAACCCTCCTACAATATCGGCTCCTACCGCTGCAGACGAAGCCAGGGAGGCAAGACGAGAGGTCCAGGAGCTCTGGGCCATGTTCCACGCCCGAGAAACCTGCCAGGACCTCAGGATACGACAATCGTATCCTGCTGCATGAAGAGATGTTCCCTTCCCACCAAGATATAAACCATTCAACATCAATCCGTATGATGGAAAGACATCTGCAAGCAGGTACATCACATACTTTGAAGTCACAACAGACCATCTGCCTCATGACGAAGCCATCCTTACGCGGTTGTTCATTGGAGCATTGAAAGGGGTTGCCTTCGACTGGTACCGCAATCTGCCGGACAACTGCATCCATTCCTTCGCCGGCTTCAAAAACATGTTCCTTAAAAGGTTCTACGAGGTAGGACAAGATGTGATAATGTCCACCCTCATGGACGTTGTTCAAGGGAAGAAAGAGCTGACGAGAAACTATATTGAGTGGTTTTGCCAAACCGCGATGAAATTGCCCTCAGGCAAACCAGATTCCTCTTTGATTAAAATCTGCCAAAAGAGGCTGCTTCCCACAATCAGCCTCTGGATGGACGAGAGTCAATTCAAGGACTGGAAGACTTTCATCATCAGTGCCACTAGCGCAGAAGACAAGTTGAAGAAAGCTCGCCAATTGGGGTTCCACATCTCGGAAGGAGAGGACAAGGGTAAACGCCCTAATACCAACAACAACAACGGTGGTAATTCCTCCAACAACCAAGACAACAAGGGCAAGCAGGCTATGGTGACCAACACAGCCCAGAAGCCTGAACCAAAGCCGACAGAAAAACAGTGGCCTCAGATAACCTTTTCCTTCGAGGACAGCCATGTCAAACCCATCTTGGACATGCTCATACAAGGGGGTAGAATTCAGCTCCCCTACCAAGACGGGAACCTCGGCCGGCAGAAATAGAAATCCCTAAGTATCGTCACTACCATCGCTATGTCCACCATGCTACGCAAGACTGCTTCCAACTGAAGCGATACATCCAGCATCTCATCGATTCTATGGCCCTGGCCATTAATTTCGAAGAGGTGACCGTGGCAGCCAACATGGTATTAGTACAGTTCGGTAGCTTCCCTCCGACAAAGACTCAAGATGGAGTAGTACCCATCCCCAGGGCAAAGATGGAGGTCGCTAACCTTTCACCTCCTCGAGACCAGGCCGCTGGTCTAGTGCCTCTCACCACATAATGAGGGCAGGTCATGTGGGTCCATCCGAACCTGGAAGTGACTCAGTCTGTACCGCCCTCCACCAGCAAGAAGAAGAGTGGAAAAGTCAAATCCTACCGTATAATCTCGGCAGAAGTCGAAGAAGCTACAGCCGTCGTCACCCGGTCGGGTGCACAATCCCAACCTACACCGGGTAACTTGGCTAAAGATCATCAACCGGCTACTGCTGATGCTCCATGACCTTCTCAGCCTCCGATGACCGACAAGCCTAGGCCGAAGGAGACTCGCTTTGACAAACCACTCCGAAAAGAGGCACCTTATGGGCTGGAGAGGCCCTACAACTTTGACATCTTGGCACAATTGGCCAACACACCGGCCAAATTGTTACTATACGAGCTCCTAAGACTCTCCAAAGATGTTCACGTTGTATTGAGCGAGGCACTCCAGAATGCCGACGTATATCTGGCTCAGTACAATCTCACTTGGGAGAGCTCGCCTGCAGATCTTCAAGACAGAGCTTGCACAGGTGCAATGCCCAACATTATCTTCACTCCACAGGATATGCTTATCAAGACCAACCTACACGATCGCCCTCTGTATTATACTGGATACGTTGGCGATATCAAGGTAGATCAGATGCATATTGATCTCGATTCTTCCATAAGCATCATCCCGAAGATCCTGCTGCACCACTTGCGCATCCCAATGCATCGCCTAACGCCGACAATGTCACGACCCGTACCCTAGAGTAAGGGCACGAGACGTGGGTACGTCAAGCCTACGCTGCAGTTTTGGCGGTAAAACGCTGTCCTAGGTCAATCATCTAACAATATAAAGGTACCTGTACAGTATATACACTCCGAATAGAGGTGACATAGCAAATACAGTCTCAATCACATCTAAGGTAGAGCATGATAAAAGATAGATAAAACATGAAATCTACAAAGAGATATAGCAGATAGAAGTCTAAGTGTCTAAGATACACAAACCCAGAAAACATCTCAAAGCTCAAACACAGTAATCCATAGAATAAATAAAACTCAAGACAACTGAAATAAAGTAAGAAAATCCTAGCTATCTATATAACCTCTACTGTGTCTCCTCTAGGCTAGCAGGCAACCTCCAAGCTATCTGTAAAATTTATCAACAGGTCCAGTCAGGAGAGGAGCGAGCACAATACATCTCAACAGATCATGGCAGGTTAGAAAATATAAACATGCAGTAGAGTAAGATACAGAAAACTGAAAGGAAGTACATGATGTAAACAGAGAGAGAACTGTAATAGAAATATCTACTATAAATAGAGAACTAACAGTGGCTAGTGATGTAGAGTACATGATAGCACATTTGAACAGGACAAATTAGTACATGATCTACACTAAGGAGTTTCACATGATCTACACTACTATAAAATTTGTTCACATGACTATTAGCACTCCTCCGTTTTTCCCAATCAATACACAAGGATCTAAGCAGGTTATGTTATTATACATGCTATCACATGAAGGCCCATGAAAGGGTGTACGTGATAGTATACATGAGGGCTCTGTGAACATGAGAGTACATGATTCACAAGAGTGTACATGTATGGTGGAAGCACAGAAGTATATGATAAAAGTGAAACACATATGACATAATGTACCCGATGCTCCCGAGGGGGATAACATCGCATGAAGAGATCCATATAGTACTAATCCGTGATAATGTCGTGACATCATCAAGTAAAGTAATCTAAAACAGGAATATAATTCTAACAAGTTATGAAATGATCAGAGAATGTACTCGCCTGATAACCTGAACAGCTGATAGGTATAGGGGTCCAACTGAAGCCACAGAGTCCTATTTAAAGCAACACAGGTTACAAGGTGTTCAAGTTGTAATAAATGAATCTCTACAAGCAATCTATATTATCCTAGGTTCCTCTAAGTCAATCAACTCTAGATCAACTCCGGTCAACAATCCAGTCAAACTAGGTCAAGTGTTGACTTACAGTTGACTTTTGGTCAACTGGTCAACTCTGGTCAAACATGGTCAATTCTAGTCTAATTATTAAAGATATAAAGTGTACTTCGTTAATCGTACGTTAAAACTTACGACACGCAAATCGAGATAAGATGATTAACAATAAAGCTAATAATCTTATTATAGTGATCCACGTGTCCGTCTTGTCAATTTCAATGATGTGAGATCGCTGGAATTGATCGATCTCAGTTTCGTTGTACTAATCCCGAAATACGAATATTATAAAAATTAATTATACTAAAAGGTGATACATAGAGAAACTATCTACTATCATTGTCGGATGATGAAATAAACATCGCCAACGTGTCCATAATGGTCAAATTAGCTAGGATAGCCTACCCATCGGTCCAATTTGGACACAGGAGCAAAAAGGTAATTTCGGGTCAAAACGGTATCCGTATCGGAGCCGTTTTGCACCAAAAAATGTGCAAGAAAACAAGTCTATAAAATATAACAAATTATATGTCCATGAAACCAGAATGATGATACGAACCCAACGGTATATCCAGAATTGGATTTCGTTGACCCGATCTCAATTTGGTCCGTTGACCAGAACTTAGAATTCCGGTTTGCACGAAAATACGTGTCGGAGCCAATGTTCTCAAAACTCAGTAAACTACATGTCAACAAGTCCATAATGACGATACGAACTCAACGGTATATTCGAAATTGGATTCCGATGAGCCGATCTCAAAATGACCTGTTGACCCAGATATTGGTATCCGATTTGTACCGAAATGCGTGTCAGATTCAACATCCACTAAAACCTAGCAAATTATATTTCAACGAGTCCAGAATGACGATACGAACTCAACGGTATATCCGAAATTGGATTCCGATGAGCTGGCATCAAAAAGTCCCGTTGATCCGGACTGTAGGACCCACTTTGCACCGAAATGCGTGCCAGGGTCCACGTCCTCCAAATTTAACAAATTTTATATGAAAATAAGCCAGAACGACGCCAAGAGTCTACTAGTGGTGTCAGAAATGAAATTTGGAGTCCCGTGTTCAAAAATGGAATTTTACAAGTTAGAAATTACGAATTCGGACGGCCAACTTTGGCGTCGAATTCAACCAATCAAACAAGCTCACAATGAAACGAAACTGGAGGGGTAGTAAGAGGGTTATACCAGCTTCGCACAGGAACTGGTAGCACGCCAAACGGAGCTGTGGTGGAGGAGGTACAAGCTGACGAAGTTGGCTCCACGAAACTGTCCAAAATTTATACAATTTAAACGGTCAACTTGGTGGCCGGTTTTGATGTATCAAACGATAAAATTAACGGACGAAAAATGACAGAAGTGAAGGTGGATATACCGAGATTGTGACGGAGTGAAGAAATCGCCAATCCAACGGTCAAATTTCTCGAAAATTATGCGCGAAGTTGCTGCGACGAAACACCGTTTCGACTTCGTTTCCGGGCTCGTCACGACGGGAACCCGTGCCAAACGCACGGATCGCCTCCGATACACGTCGGGGAGAGGAACGATGGCCATGGGTCCACCTGGCAGGTGCGCCCGACTATGGGGGGGCCGGCCACGCCGGCCACGGCGGCCAAGCCGGCGGCGGGGCGCCCGAACGCGCGCGGCCAAGTGCTCGGAAATCGTGCGCTGATGTGCACAAATGCTGCAGTGCAGCGCTGCGCGGCCTGCCTGGCCCGGCGGAGGCACGACGGGGGCTCGACGGACATGCAGTGAAGGTGGGCTATGGTGGTTGGTGATGATGGCTATGGTGGTTGGTGGTGGAGATATTGAGTGGAGGGAAGATGATGGTGGTGGCCGATGGCCAGGGGGTGGTCGACGGCGTCGGCCACGCCCGAGGGAGGTCGGGAATGGCTGGGCTCGGGCATGGGAGGAGCTCGGTTAGGTTGCTGTTAGTGTTGGGGGAAATAATTTTAGAAAGGGAGAGAGAGAAAGAGGTGATAATAAATAATGTGTGATAAAGAGAGGAGAGAGAAAGGCTGTCCCTAGGAGTTAGGGCCGGTCAATGTGGGGGTGTTGGGGATGTTGGCTGCTATGTGAGAATGGAAGGTTGTGATGAGTTGGGGTAGATCAAGGGCTAGGATTAAATGGAGAAATAGATTATTCTAGGGATTAAAATCAATGGAATTTACACTCAAATTTGAAGTGGAAAACTAGGTATTGAATATTATTTTTGGACGAAGAAAGTGAGGGTGATGGTGATAGAGAGTAACATGGAACTGGGATTGGGTTCAGTCGAGCCGGGTTGGATCAAAACTGGACATGGTGCAATAATCAAGTTAAAATAGGTATTGATAATTATGGGTAAATAAGTAGCATGTAGGAATTCCAATAAATGGGACACAAGTGTCATGCGGGTAGTAGGCTCAATGTGGGCCATGTCCATATTTGGGGCTGACAGGTTTTGGTCGACAGGGTACCCACAAATCAAGTCGAAAAATAAATATGACACCGTGGGGTAATATAAAATTGGGTCACGTGTCAGAAAAGTTGTGCGAAGCAAACGGAGCACAAAATGGTGTGTCTGAGTGGGACACGAAGGTCATGGGTGAAGAGCATCTCGAGTAGATCATGCATGATGAGTTGGTTTCAAGAAAATGACTGGCCTGGTGCTCCCAAATCAAAAGTCACGGTAACGTGCTAATAATGATCAAGAAAAAGAGTGGGAAAATTAATTAATGATCAAATGGTCTAATTTGATCCAAAGTTCTGCGAAGCAAAAAGAGTACAAGGGAACAAATTTGGATGGGAAATTATATACCGTCATGAAGGTAATCCTGTCCACTACAAAACTCATGAAGAAGGTTTCCAGAGTTGAACATCCCTGACACTCCAAATATCAAAGGCACGGAAAAGTACATTTAAAGATAATTAAACAGAATAATTTATTTATTGAAATTAAATCAATCAAAAAAATAAAAAAATTAACCCGAAATTCAGGATGCTCACATCCTACCCACCTTATAAAAATTTCGTCCTCGAAATTAAAATGTCCATACTCCTTCTAGGTCAAACCCCCATAATCAAGGTCTCAGAAATTAAGTAAAACATACGATTAAAAAGGGATGACATACAGGGTCATGGCATACGGTGATAGTGAAAGTCTCATCTAGCTATACTAGTCATGCTAACCGAAATGGTCATAGGGTATCAAAAAACACAAGCAATTTAGGGTGCTAAACTAGAAAAGTTACAGAAATAACAAATCATCGAAACTGTAAGGCAGTCTACCATCCTACATGAAAACTGGTACTCATCAAAAAAAATAAAATAAAGATAACTACCAATTATCTATAAATGGGTACTATTCAAGAAAAATCACAATCAAAAGTTAAAGAATGAAAGTCAATTGTATTGAAATCCAATCACAATATATTTATATATATAGCGTTAGAGAGGGAAAAGCTAGCATTATGTAAAGGTTATATGGTTCGTGTATGTATGGGTGTATATGGACGTATTCATGCGGTTAGATAGTAGGCATGTGTGTATGTGAAATATACATGAAAGAGTATAGGAGGATTTGGGTTTCAAAACAATGGCTATCAAGTTACACTACTCATGGCATATTGGTTAAACAATCTACAATGCACGACCTATTTACTCATAACATGCATGGCTAACCATATATATACATTATATATATATATATATATATATATATATATATATATATATATATATATATATATATATATATATATATATATATATATAAAGAGGTAGAGATTTAGTTATGTATCTATATACATTATAACATGTATGCATAAACTCTATATATATCTATATAGGTATATGAACATAACATAGAGAGGAAAGGGTTAGGTTTACATGGCAGCGTATACTATGTTTGGGTGTGTGTGTCCTTGTACAGGATTATAACTTAGTATTGAAAGGTTAAATCCAGTTTTATTTCAGCATTTACATACAAGAATCTGAAATAAGCTAACATTTAAAGCAGTGTAATATTAACATAATGCAGTTTCAGATTTTTAGGGATTTGAAACATCGCAACTAACTCAATGCTCCCGACACAACCTAACATGATAGATAAGAAACCCTAACATACTATCTATACATTTAGCTATGCATACAGTTCAATATTACATATTAAATCTGAAATTGAACTAAACATTGGAAATCAATGTGAAAATGTTAACATGTATTCAGTTTTAGGATTTTTGGAGAAATTTGAACGTCAACCAACCCAATGTTTATCACAACCTAACATGTAAGAATATGAAACCTAAATTTATATCCCTACATACCACAATGTATATAGCTCAAAATATTATATTAAAAAAAAGCAAATTGAACTAAACATTTGGAATCCAGTATTAAGGGTTAATATGCACACGGTCTTAGACTTGACAATTTCAAACACAAAAGTGAACTAAATTTTTTTTGAATTGAAACCCTATGTATAACATACATGTGCAGTGATGTAAACATAACTAATAACATAAAATTTATATTTAAATTACGAGTTTAAGCTAGAAAAAGCAGAGAACCAGAAATATTGGAGTTTTGACAATTTAAACATCAACAACATATTAATATGTATTTAGATAGGTTGGAAATCAAAGTGTAGCATGCATACGTATCAGGCAAGTGTCTGTGTCCGCTATATATATATATTCTCATGTCCCAATATAAAAATCAAATTCCATATCAAGACCAACATTCAGATTCTTACCAAGATTGCAAAGTAGGTGATTGATGTAACCAAGATAGTTATTATTATTATTATTATTTAATACAATAATAATAGTAAGACGGAAATAACGATAAAATCTGTTCTGCTTATCTGTTTAAAAGAAGGAACCATTTTGAAATCAGAGCTATAATATCAAATCCAAGATAAGGTCTAGCAGAAATTATCAATTCATTGTATTATGAAGAAAATTATAGCAAGAAGTTACATAAAGGTTCATAATAATAGCTAAAGCTACTCCTACTCTAAGTTAAATAATGAGAAGCAAAACAAACAAACAATATTTTTTTTTAAACTAATACAAGTAATAATGGCAAGAAGAAAATAATGATAAAATCCTTTCTTGCTCAATCTGTTAAAAAAGGGACCATTTGAGATCAGAGCTATACAAACAAGTCTAAGATAAGGCCTAAGACAATTCGTCAATTCATTACATTAGGAAGGAATTATATCCAATAAAGTTATACAAGGGATTATATCAACAATTAAAACTATTTTTTTTTACTCCTAAGTTAAGTGATGAAGAAACAATTTTTTTTTAAGGATGAAATACAAGGTAGAGATGATTGTTTTAAAAAAAAAAACTTTAGAGATATAATCTGATAATCATATGCGTCTTCATGAAATTATGTTGTTAGAATTCTGCCACGCCAATAAGCATAGCTGCAATAAACGATAGAGTCCATAATAAGGCATACACCCTATAATCATGTTATCTAGAATTCTTATCACGCCACCCGGTATGGCTGCAAGAAAATCAAGATTTCATAACTAAGATAAGTATAGCTATATCAGGCTCTACGTCCTTGTCATGCTAGCAAATATGACTGCATTAAATTCTAAATTCCATAATAAAGTAGACTTTTACCTTTCTCACTGTCCTTATCAAGTATGTTATCATTTATACCTTAATTCCAAATATATATATATATATATATATATATATATATATATATATATATATATATATATATATATATATATATATATATATATATACATATAAATACAAACTCAAATTCATCAACTAACATCAAGATTCAAAATTCAACAATAATCCATCAAAAATCGTATAAATACAGACTCAAATTCATCCATTGACATCAAGATTCAAAATTCAACAATAATCCATCAAAAATCATATAAATACAGACTCAAATTCAACCACTAACATCAAGATTCAAAATTCAACAATAATCCATCAAAAATTATATAAATACAGACTCAAATTGAACCACCAATATCAAGATTCAAAATTCAACAATAATTCATCAAAAATCATATAAATACAGACTCAAATTCAACCACTAACATCAAGATTCAAAATTCAACAATAATCCATCAAAAATCACATAAATACAGACTCAAATTCAACCACTAATATCAAGATTCAAAATTCAACAATAATCCATCAAAATCAAGTTCAATAATAGGAAGTAAAGGTAAACCAAATCAAGGGAAAAATAGATTTCAAATCGAAGTTAAAATAAGATTCTCAAGGGTCGTCCCAGGAATCTCTGAAGGAGGCCGAACTGTGATTGAGTACCTTCAAAAATATATCCTAATCTTACTGCAGGCTGTAGTGGTACTCTAGTTCGAATACCACTACACAAACTCGACCTGCATGGGCCACCACTAAAAATGTGTCACGACCCGCACCCTAGAGTAAGGACACGAGACGTGGGTACGTCCAGTCTACGCCACAGTGTCGGCGGTAGAACGCTGTCCTTGGTCAATCATCTAACAATATAAAGGTACCTGTACAGTATATACACTCCGAATGGAGGTGACATAGCAAATACAGTCTCAATCACATCTAAGGTAGAGCATGATAAAAGATAGATAAAACATAAAATCTATAAAGAGATATAGCAGATAGAAGTCTAAGTGTCTAAGATACACAAACCTAGAAAACATCTTAAAGCTCAAACACAGTAATCCATAGAATAAATACAACTCAAGACAACTGAAATAAAGTAAGAAAACCCTATCTATCTATACAACTTCTACTGTGTCTCCTCTAGGCTAGCAGGCAACATCTAAGCTATCTGTAAAATTTATCAACAGGTCCAGTCAGGAGAGGAGCGAGCACAATACATCTCAACAGATCATGGCAGGTTAGAAAATATAAACATGCAGTAGAGTAAGATACAGGAAACTGAAAGAATCTACATGATGTAAACAGAGAGAGAACTGTAATAGAAATATTTACTATAAATAGAGAACTAACAGTGGCTAGTGATGTAGAGTACATGATAGCACATGTGAACAAGACAGATTAGTACATGATCTACACTAAGGAGTTTCACATGATCTACACTACTATGGAATTTGTTCACATGACTATTAGCACTTCTCCGTTTTCCCCAATCAATACACAAGGAACTAAGCAGGTTATGTTATTATACATGCTATCACATGAAGGCCCATGAAAGGGTGTACGTGATAGTATATATGAGGGCTTTGTGAACATGAGAGTACATGATTCACAAGAGTGTACATGTATGGTGGAAGTACAGGAGTACATGACGAAAGTGAAACGCACATGACACAATGTACCCAATGCTCCCGAGGGGGATAACATCGCATGAAGAGATCTATATAGTACTAATCCGTGATAATATCTTGACAGCATCAAGTAAAGTAATCTAAAGCAGAAATATATTTCTAACAAGTTATGAAATGATCAGAGAATGTACTCGCCTGATAACCTGAACAGCTGATAGGTATAGGGGTCCAACTGAAGCCACAGAGTCCTATTTAAAGCAATATAGGTTACAAGGTGTTCAAGTTGTAATAAATGAATCTCTACAAGCAATCTATATTATCCTAGGTTCTTCTAAGTCAATCAACTCTAGGTCAACTCCGGTCAACAAACTAGTCAAACTAGGTCAAGTGTTGACTTATAGTTGACTTTTGGTCAACTGGTCAACTCTGGTCAAACATGGTCAATTCTAGTCTAATTATTAAAGATATAAAGTGTACTTCGTTATTCGTACATTGAAACTTACGACATACAAATCGAGATAAGATGATTAACGGTAAAGTTAATAATCTTATTATAGTGATCCACGTATCCGTCTTGTCAATTTCAACGATGTGAGATCGCTGGAATTGACCGATCTCAGTTTCGTTGTACTAATCCCGAAATACGAATATTATAAGAATTAATTATACTAAAAGGTCATACATAGAGAAACTATCTACAAACATTGTCGGATGATGAAATAAACATCGCGAACGTGTCCAGAATGGTCAAATTAGCTAGGATAGCCTACCCATCGGTCCAATTTGGACACAGGGGTAAAAAGGTTTTTTTGGGTCAAAACGGTATCCGTGTCGGAGCCGTTTTGTACCGAAAAATGTGCAAAAAAAAGTCTATAAAATATAATAAATTATATGTCCACGAAACTAGAATGACGATACGAACCCAACGGTATATCCAAAATTGGATTCCGTTGACCCGATCTCAATTTGGTCCGTTGACCAGAACTTGGAATTTCGGTTTGCACGGAAATGTGTGCCGGAGCCAATGTTCTCAAAACTCTGCAAACTACATGTCAACGAGTCCAGAATGACGATACAAACTCAACGGTATATCCAAAATTGGATTCCGATGAGCCGATCTCAAAATGACCTGTTGACCCGGATATTGGTATTCGACTTGCACCGAAATGCGTGCCAGATCCAATGTCCACTAAAACCTAGCCAATTATATGTCAACGAGTCCATAATGATGATACGAACTCAACGGTATATCCGAAATTGGATTTCGATGAGCCGGCATCAAAAAGTTTTGTTGACCCGGACTATGGGACCCACTTTGCACCAAAATACGTACCAGGGCCCACGTCCTCCAAATCTAACAAATTTTATATGAAAATATGCCAGAACAACGCCACGAGTCTACTGGGGGTGTCAGAAATGAAATCTGGAGTCCCGTGTTCAAAAATGGAATTTTACAAGTTGGAAATTATGAATTTGGACGGCCAACTATGGCATCGAATTCAACCAATCAAACAAGCTCACAATAAAACAAAACTGGAGGGGTAGTAAGAGGGTTATACCAGCTTCGCACAGGAACTAGTAGCACACCAAACGGAGCTACGGTGGAGGAGGTACAAGCTGACGAAGTTGGCTCCGCGAAACTGTCCAAAATTTATACAATTTAAACGGTCAACTTGGTGGCCGGTTTTGATGTATCAAACGATAAAATTAACGGACGAAAATTGACAGGAGTGAAGGTGGTTATACCAAGATTTTGACGGAGTAAAGAAATTACCGATCCAACGGTCGAATTTCTCAAAAATCATGTGCGAAGTTGCTGCGACAAAATACCGTTTCGACTTCGTTTCCGGGCTCGTCTCGACGGGAACCCGTGCCAAACGTACGGATCGCCTCCGATACACGTCGTAGAGAGGAACGATGGCCATGGGTCCACCTGGGGGGTACGCCCGGCCATAGGGGGGTCGGCCACGCCGGCCACGACGGCCACGCCGGCGGTGGGGCGCTCGAACGTGCGCGACCAAGTGCTCGAAAATTGCACGCTGCTCTGCGCAAATGCTGCAGTGCAGCACTGCGCGGCTGCACGGCTGCACGGCCTGCCTGGCCCGGCGGAGGCACGGTGGAGGCTCGACGGACGTACGGTGGAGGTAGGCTATGGTGGTTGGTGATGATGGCTATGGTGGTTGGTGGTGGAGATGTTGAGTGGAGGGAAGATGATGGTGGTGGCCGACGGCCAGGGGGGTGGTCGACGGCGTCGGCCATGCCGGAGGGAGGTCGGAAATGGCTGGGCTCGGGCATGGGAGGAGCTCGATTAGGTTGCTGTTGGTGTTGGGGAAAATAATTTTAGAAAGGGAGAGAGAGAAAGAGGTGATAATAAATGATGTGTGATAAAGAGAGGAGAGAGAAAGGCTATCCCTAGGAGTTAGGACCGGCCAATGTGGGGGTGTTGGGGATGTTGGCTGCTATGTGAGAATGGGGGGTTGTGATGAGTTGGGGTAGATCAAGGGCTAGGATTAAATGGAGAAATAGATTATTCTAGGGATTAAAATTAATGGAATTTACACTCAAAATTTGTAGTAGAAAACTAGGTATTGAATATTATTTTTGGACGAAGAAAGTGAGGGTGATGGTGAAAGAAAGTAACATGGAGCTGGGGTTGGGTTCAGTCGAGCCGGGTTGGATCAAAACTGGACATGGCGCAATAATCAAGTTAAAATAGGTATTGATAATCATGGGTAAATAAGTAGCATGTGGGAATTCCAATAAATGGGACACAAGTGTCATACGGGTAGTAGGCTCAATGTGGGCCATGTCCATATTTGGGACTGACAGATTTTGGTCGACAGGGTACCCACAAATCAAGTCGGAAAATAAATGTGACACCGTGGGGTAAAATAAAATCGGATCACGTGTCAAAAAAGTTGTACGAAGCAAACGGAGCACAAAATAGTGTGTCTAAGTAGGACACGAAGGTCATGGGTAAAGAGCATCTCGAGTAGATCATGCATGATGAGTTGGTTTGAAGAAAATGACTGGTCTGGTGCTCCCAAATTCAAAAGTCACGGTAACGTGCTAATAATGATCAAGGAAAAGAGTGAGAAAATTAATTAATGATCAAATGGTCTAATTCAACCCGAAGTTCTGCGAAGCAAAAAGAGTACAAGGGAACAAGTTTGGATGGGACATTATATACCGTCATGAAGGTAATCCTGTCCACTACAAAACTCATGAAGAAGGTTTCCAGAGTTGAACATCCCTGACACTCCAAATATCAAAGGCACGGAAAAGTACATTTAAAGATAATTAAACAGAATAATTTATTTATTGAAATTAAATCAATCAGAAAAATAAAAAAAATCAACCCGAAATTCAGGGTGCTCACAGACAAGCACTACCATCAGCGGTTTCAATTCAGGCAGAAGCTATCCGATCGGAAAGATTCGTCTGAAATGCCAAATCGACGATCTTTAATCAGAAGTGACCTGTTATGTCATAGATGCGAATACTTCCTTCAATATTCTCCTGGGGCATCCTTGGATACACGATTACATGATCGTGCCTTCCACACTGCACCAGTGCTTCAAGTACGTCGACAAGCACGACTTCATGAGGACAGAATTTGCCGACATCGATCCCTTTAAAGGGGTCGAATCCTACTACTCAGATTCATGCTTGTACGAGAAGTCGAAAAGGCACCTTGTCGAAGGAGATACTTAAGCTCAAACTGAGGCGGCAACTGGATCGGAAGAACCTATGACGATCCACCTCCAAGCCCACAAACTTGGCAGAACAACACCCCTTACAGCCACTCTGCGTAAGGATGCAATCAGCCTCTCCGCACAGGAAGGGCAGATGATAATCCGACTGCCAAGGTCTGGCCAAGCTCCAAGACCCACGACAGAGCCACTGACAATCAGGCTGCCTAGAGCTAGCCAGCAACAGACAGAGGAGCTCAATCCCTCTGTCAAGCCGATGACAAGTCATTTTCCAAGAATGAATCGATAGCCGAACGCTAAGCCGGGGACTGCTAGCCAGCCAACCACTTCCCGTCCAGCACCGAGCACCAAATTGGGGGTCACTAGTATGCCAAGGACTCCACGTCTGCTCCACCAATGGAGCCCCTGATAATTAAGCTGCCCAAGTCATCCTTCCAGTCTTCATTGACACAGGGGGTGGCCGAAGAAGAGTCAGAGCTGGCCAAGTATGTGGTTGCTCATACTGATATTCCATCCGCAAATGATGTAGTTCCACTGGAAAAGATACCTTACTTCGTCAATAAAGGGCTATCTTTGAACTACCTCGAGCTTAATAAGCTTTGTACAATGTATGCCATAGAACACGGTATAGGTACCCACTTACACACACATGTGACAAATGTTTACACCTTGAACCAACTTACTCCTGGGGAAGATGCCTGCTTCATAGTCAAGGAAGAGGATCATCCAATCATCTTCAGCCGGAAGAATGATCCACAGCCCTTCAGGATAGAAGAAGTCGATCTCGAACCCGATGCCGGGAGACTGCCCCTTTATCTGTATAGCTCTCGATCCAAGTACCTTATACAAAAATAGGGGTATGACCTGGAGACTACGCCAAGCTTAAATTATGGCACTGGTTGGCGGATACCCTTACAGTTGCCGATCCCGACTGGGAAACTACGGGATTACTACAACAAGACCAGATGTGGGCTAGGTTATGTTATACCTGCAACGACCCTTGAAAGCTCAGATGAGGAATGCGACTGGCATTCACACTCAACTGGATCACCAACTTCTGATTCGGATGTCAGCAACGGGGACGTATTCAGACAAGTCTTGTCTGTCAATATGGTATTCGTCGACACCTATGAAGAAGATGAAGACATTCCTGAAATTCTTGAGTTAGAGTCATGGGCTCAACAGCTAGACGCGCAATTGGAGAAGCGGTTCGAACAAAGAGAGCCTCCCACTGAAGATGAGGTCGTGCAAGTTGACCTCGGTGATGAGTCCTCTCCAAAACCAATCTTCATTGGCAAAAGTCTGACAGACAAAGAGCGAGAATCGCTACTGCAACTTGTAAGAGAATATATCAACGTATTCGCCTGGAGCTATAAAGACATGCCAGGGCTAAACCCCGAGGTTGCACTTCACAAACTCAATATTCGTCCGGACGCAAAGCCGGTCAAGCAGCAGCAACGACGGTTTCGCCCAGACATCATGAACTCTATCGAGGCCGAGGTCAACAAACTGATAGCTAGCAGATTTATTCTCAAAGAACAACATCCAGACTGGATAGCCAATATAGTACCAGTCTTCAAGAAGAATGGAAAGATCCAAATCTGCATTGACTTCTGAAATCTGAACGAAGCGTGTCCTAAGGATGAGTTTTCCCTCCCTATTATAGATATAATGATTGACAACACCTGCGACTTCGAGCGCATATCATTCATGGATGGCTTCTCAGGGTACAATCAAATTAAGATGTTTCCTGACGACGAAAAGCATACATCATTACGAACACCGATTGGCAGATACTGCTACACAGTCATGACATTTGGTTTAAAGAATGCTGGCACCACCTATCAACAAGCCATGAGTGTCATCTTCAGAGATCATTTATGCAAGACAGTGGAGTGTTATATCGACGACATCGCCGTCAAGAGCCGTTCTAAAGAAGATCATCTGCATGATCTGAAGACGGTATTCGACCTGATGCGGGTGCACAATTTGAAGATGAATCCCACGAAGTCCTTCTTAGGCGTATCCAGCGGGAAGTTTTTGGGTTTTATCGTTACCTCCCAGGGTATCCATGTCGACCCTGAGAAGACGAAGGCAATTATGGAGATAGGTCCTCCAAGAAATCTCTGTGAACTCCGAGGCCTTCAAGGGATGCTAGCTTACATCAGGAGGTTTATCTCTAACCTCTCCGGACGATGTCAACCCTTCACGTACCTCATGAAGAAAGGTATCTCCTTCGTATGGGATAAAGAGTGCTAGCGCACCTTCGACAACATCAAAGAATACTTGTCGAACCCTCCAGTCCTGGTGGCCCCAGTTGCTGGAAAGCCATTCTTGCTCTATGTACGAGCTCTGGAGCATTCTCTCGGTGCTCTACTAGCATAAAACAATGATGCAGGCCATGAGCAAGCTATATATTACCTCAACCGAATGATGATGGGGCCTGAGCATCGATACACTACCGTGGAGAAGGAGTGCCTTGCTCTGGTGTTCGCCATTCAGAAGACGCGATATTACGTCACGGGACAAACCTTCCATGTCGTATCAAGAGTTAACCCCCTCAGGGTCCTCAAGACCAAGCCAGGTGCACTCAGCTCTCGCCTCGCTACCTGGGCGATATTATTGTCTCCCTACCATATAATCTTCGTCCCACAGAAGGCTGTTAAAGGTCAAGCTCTGGCAAACTTTTTAGCAGCTCATGCAGGTTCGAAGTCAACCAGAATAGACGAAAAGATTCCAAATGAGGTCGCCAATTCAAATGTGGCCTCTCATGATGCCGTATGGCGAATGTTCTTCGACGACGCTTCCAGAACTGGGCGTAAGGGTAACATCGTCGCTGGAGTCGGAGTGGTGCTGATTTCTTCCTCTGGACTGGTGATCAATCGAGCTTACTCCCTCATGGAGCCCTTTCCAAACAACGTGGCCGAGTACAACGCTTTGGTCATTGGCCTTCGACTTGCAAAGGAGCTGGGGGTAGAGTATCTTGAAGCGTACGACGATTCATAGTTAATCGTCAATCATATTCGGGGTTCATACGAAGTTCGTCATGAAGACATGATCCCCTATCACCAAATAGCGATTGATATCATCTCGTCATTGGAAAGGTTCTTCATAGAACACGTTCCCCAGCTCCAGAACATTGAAGCCGATGCCCTAGCAGGCCTTGCCGCTTCCTTAGCGGTTCCGAGTCATGCTCACCACTTGGTTGAAGTACTAGGCCGTAAATTGGTCTGTCCCAAGAACAATGTTCAATGTGTTGAGAGTTACTCCGCTCTGACAGTCGACGAAGCACCAGACTGGAGACAGCCATTCGTAGACTTCGTAGTCTATGGCATCTTGCCCGAGAATCCAAAGGAAGCCACTTCTATCAGAAGACGGTCCCTCAGATTCTTCTACGATACAGAGACGAAAATGCTGTATCGACGATCATACGATGGATTACTGCTTTGGTGTCTGTCAAATACAGAAGCCAAAGAAGCTGTACACGAAGCTCATGACGGCGTCTGCGGGGCCCATCAACCTGGCCCGAAATTGTAAGATCACCATCGTCGAATGGGCTATTACTGACCCACGATGGTTACAGATACGATAGACTATACAAAAAAGTGCAAAGCCTGTCAAGTCCACGCAGGTTTCATCCATCAACCATCCGAGTTCTTACATCCAACGGTGGCATCCTGGCCATTCAAAGCATGGAGAATGGACATTATCGGTCCGATCACTCCACCTTCGTCCAGAGGACACCGTTTTATACTCGCAATCACAGATTACTTCTCCAAATAGACGAAAGCTATTCCGCTTGCAGAAGTGAAGACATCAAACGTGATCAGCTTCCTTAAGAATCACGTTATCTATCGCTTCGGACTGCCACGAAGGATCATCCATGACATTGGTCCGCAGTTCGCAAGCCACGCCTTTTATCGGTTCTGCGACAAACATCGAATCCAGAATATTGCTTTAACGTCGTAAAATTCGACAGCAAATGGGTTGGCAGAAGCATTCATTAAAACTATAATCAAGCTGCTCAAGAAGTTCGTGTCTTCAAACAAATACGACTGGAATGAGAAGCTTGGCGAATGCTTATGGGCATACCGTACTACAGTCCGGACGGCCACTGGGAACACACCATTCTCCTTGGTATACGGGAGTGAGGCAGTTCTCCCATTGGAAACTCAAATCCCCTCACTCCGCGTTGCCCTTACCTATCGATTGACAACGGATGATAATTACCATCGCCGGTTACAAGAGTTGGAAGCCCTAGATCAGAAGTGCCTGTTAGCTCAACAACGAATCGAGCTGTGCAAAGCACGTATCTCGGGAGCTTTTAACAAGAAGGTTAAAATCAGAACATTCCAAGTAGGTGATCTCGTTCTGGCAGTTCGAAGGCCGATGGTTATGACTCACAAAATCGTCGGCAAATTCCAGCCAAAGTGGGAAGGCCCATTTGTCATCGAGGCTATATTCTCCAATGGTGCTTACCGCCTTGCCAAACAAAACAGAGACTTGCTCATATTGCCCGTTAACGGCAAGTTTCTGAAGAAGTATTATGTCTAAAATAACATTCTCCAAATTTCCTAGATTGTTGAGTTATGTACCCTCTGGTACCGCTGAACTTACATTCTGACTCCAAATCTCCCAGATTGTTGAGTTATGTACCCGCAGGTACCGCTGAACTTACACTTTGGTCACTCCAGATGAATCTATATCGTATCTTCTGGGTAGTAAGTCATGTATGATCATACCTCTAAACTTTTTTTCTAAAAAGAGCTCCTTCCTCATGATCCACTACCCGCATTTTCAGTGCATAAAAAGGGTAACGGATCCAAAAATTTTCCGAAACAACCACGTCGATGTCACCTCTGAGTTGTTTCACTTCCATCAAAAACAAACCACCCATCGCGTAGAACTTCTACGTCCATATTACCTCTGAGTTGTTCTATGTACCCTTCATGGTGTCCACTCCTGCCACGTCCTTATTACCTCTGAGTAGGAAGATTCCATCGAAGAAACCCTCATATTTACCACGTCCACATTACCTCTGATTAAGTATGTTGGTCCTCTCTCGACTTATTATCCGTACCCAAAACCAGGGTACGCTAAGGATAATAGGCCCATAAATGTCCTCTGTTGACCACAAATGTCCTCTGCTGACAACAAATGCTGTACTAAGTTTTCTAGTACATGCGCCTCATTTCTCATCATGCCCCGGGAGCCCAGCAGCTCCATGGCATTCTTTCTTCCGATACCAAGAACTTCCATGGCCACCTTACTGTGAATTGTTCTAAGTATCCCTATCAAACTTGTTATCCGTACCTAAAATCAAGGTATGCCAAGGATAATAGGTCCACAAATAGTCCCCCAATGGGGCGAATACCATAACACCACAAACACAACAAGCAATACAAATGAAAGGTAAAATAAAACATACTCTTTTATTTGAAAGTCAAAGATACTACATGTTCTGGGACTACGTCCCTCTCAAAAAAGGAAAAAATATAAATAAGAAAATGGCCGATTATGGTTCGGTGATGCATAATTCTCTGAGTCGATCCCTCAGCACGGCGGTCGACCGCTCAAATCGCAGCTTGGCCCGACGCTCAGCCTCCTGAGTCAGCCACTCTGCATCTTCCAGATGCGCATGGGCCTGCCAGCCATCTTCGAGTCTCTTTAGAGCACGCTCCAGGCCAACAGAAGCTCGGGTGACCTTTTCGGCCTCCTGAACGATTAGCTCTTTACCCGCACGGGAGGCCTCGAGCTCAGATTCCAAGAAAGCTAGCTTCCTCTGGAGCTCGAGGATCTGCTCCCTCGTATCGATTATTCTGCGAGAGGCGGCCGCCTTCCGAGCAATGCAATCCTCGCTCCTGCGGCTCAGCTGATCGTACTGAATAGATAGATTATCGAGGTCCTTTATGATAACTGGCTTAGACGTATCTCGTGCGGTCCGTACCTTCTCCACGACAGTGATGAGGAAGGCACGCTCCTGATCTATTGCTGAAGATAGATCAACTTGCCGCAGTCCCTGATACTGAGCCACCAGCTGATCAGCTTCCAACAATTTGGGTTCTAGCAGCTCCACTATCCCCGCCCTACCGGAAAGGGTTCTAAAAATTTCAATATGGCCACATGCGCATTGACCGGCCAGGGCAAAAGAGATCCCCCTCTCCATAGCAGCTTCGACTCCTCGCCTCAGGTAACGGTAGAAACTGTTAACCACATCCCTTGACGATTCATCCAGAACTTCCGAAGAAGACGACGTCAAAGGGAGAGTGGCTGGCGGAGTCGAAGAACATGCAATAGAACTTGATGCCCCCGCCATGAGGGAAACAAATTCCGAGCGAAAGGACGATTAATTAGCGGTCAATTCTTCTTCTGCAGCCCGAAGAATCCAGAGACTCGGCAGGGCAGAAAGGTCGACCCCTGGGGTTGGAGCAACATGAATCGAGGAGGATACAAGGACAATCTCTCCCCGTCCCGGCAGTTCTACCGCTCGCTCTTCCGAGCTTGATTCAGCGGGAGGTCCCTCAACATAAGCTGGAGGGAGAGGAGGCACGCTCTCTTCCACTAGGTCCCCTCTAGCAAACTCTACCCTGACGATGTCCGTCATTTGTAGTGAAGGAGCAGGACCTGTATGTCGATGATAGAGCAAATGAGCCTCCTCACTAGTCAGGACTTGGCTTATCTTACCAGGGAAGAGTTGCGGAGGCTGAGACTCGCTCACAACCGTCGTAATCTCTTCGCCAGCGACACCCGAGTCGAATTCAGCTGGATCCTCCGTACCAGCCGCCCCGGAAGGAGATACAGCTGGGTCAGCATCACCCTGCTGAAGTTCAGCAATCTCGGGGACGGGTTCAGCGAAGCCCACGTCGCCCTGGGATGAGACCTCAATAACGTGAGGCCCCTCAGCCATCACCGGAAGAACCCCGACAGAAATAATCTCGGCACACATATCACTAATCAAAGTGGTCAAGGCAGGATCGACTTCAGAGTCAGGGGCCGATTCTCGAGGATCCGATTCTTCTGACGCCTGCAAAGAAAAGAAAATGATTAGGTCCTAGTTCAAAAGAAGAGCTAAAGAAGAAGATGGGTGTAATTCAATTCACCTCTGAAACGGTGTCATCTTCGCCTCCCTCCTTGATGAGCATCCTGCGAGATTTAGGCGTAGTCCATTTCACGGAATACGTCCTGCCACCAACGGCGAGCTTAGGCCTGCTTCGCTTGCGTGAAGGACCAGGAACGACCGACGGCTGATCCGCCACCACCTCATCAGTAGAAGGAAGAGAATTATCAGGGTCATGTCCGTTATCCTCTTCGTCCGCGTCGGCAGACTCTGAGTCCGATAAAATAACTATATTCTCCCTCCTCTTCCTCGTCTTAGACCCCTTAGGTTTTTTCTCCAAGCCGGTACCAACAATAAAGCTGGTACTCGGGTCAAAGCCAACAGGAGGCTTGTTCGCCATGATGTGGTAGAGAGCTGCCAAATACAAGATCTCTCCTGAAACTCTAGTATCAGGAACTGAGAAGCTAGTACGGTTGTGAACCGTATTATAATAATGCCAGGCCCTGATGCCATCAAGGACGCTGCCTTCAAATCCTAGGCAAGAGCTAGGACTGTCCAGGAAAAGCTGGCTATACCCAAACTGTCGGGCAAACCTACTGGGCAAGTAAGGCTCCAAGTAGACAGCATTGCGGTTGCGGTATACCAGATGGGAAGGGCGAACGTTGTGCAACCAAAGGAGCATTTTGCCGTCTAAGAAGTAGGGAGGTCCAGTACCATCCAGATGTACAACCCTTATTTTTGTAGCAGTAAACGAGGAACAGATACAAAAAAATTGTATCTGTCCACTCTTGACAGTGCCATCCTACAAGCGCGCATAGTCTCATAATCCCAAGGCATGCAACGATATTGAAAGATGAAGGCATCATCTGCAGTTACGCCATCTTCGGGGCCAGGCCTTATTAAAGACCGACAATGCATCAACAACCACCCTATCAGATAGTGGTATGGCAGTTCAACACGTTCAAAGTCCTTCGTCGCATCACGGGCGATGACCTTAGATGTAAAAGTACGAAGGCCACGGTGTATACTGCACACCATGGCCGGGAGTAGAGCTATCCTGACTCCGAAGACCAGCTTCACAGCAGGGAGGATGAAATTACGCCTGATTCTCACAATGGAACTAGCCCCTCCCGAGACCACGCAATTTTGTATCCATACCATCAGAAATCCCGCCAAGAGAGCCTTCTCAGACATCGGCTGGGTATCTTGGTAAAAATAGCTAAAGGAGTTAGTTTTACTCCCAAATTTGTCTCCTGTGGCCCTCGATCTCTTGGCCGTCGACACTTGGCTCTGTATTTCCTCGTGGGTTTGAGGAATGCGGGAAGAAACCCGACCTGAGGCACCTAGCGTAAAAAGGTAGGTGAGCTAGGACGAAGTTTGGAGAAGGTTCCCTTTCGAGCTGCCATCCTTCTTGATGGATATCTGGTGGCATGTACTGTGATGACACAGTAGTTCCTGGTAGACAGCTACGAAGCCCGGGAATTGTCGCTCCAGATCCTCGAACTCTTCGTTCGTCGGAGTATACACTTCAAAAACTTTGTCTCCCCAAGGTAGCTTGGAGACTGCGTGCATCTCGTGTAGCGCAAGCCCCATCTCCCCTGCGGGTGTGAAGAAAGTCTCTGTACGGCAGTTGTACATTTCTAGCAAAGCCATGAACAATTTCTTGTTTATGGGCAAGCCATAGCTGGTGCCCCGAATGGCATGGTAGAGTCCAATCTCGCAGAGGAGGGTCTCGTACTTCTGCACGATCCACATAGACAGGTTGGTCCACGAAGGGAGAGGGTGTATCCAATTCGGCAGTGACAACCGGCCAACAGGATAGGACCCCTTCCGAGTAAGTTGGTTTATGAAAGTGTCAGCTTCAGAGAACGTGAAATTAGGACCCTGCACATTCAAAAAACTGTCCGGGGCCAACACCATCACGTATCGGCTGACTGGTACCCTGCTCGCGTACACTGACCGCATGTTGTAGTAAATTTTGCCCACAATCATCCCGCTCTGGATCGGAGTCAAAGAATCCTTCATCTTTCTGGTCATGGGCAACATGCTGAACCATGATAGTGGGAAGTGACGCTCCATCAGAGGAATATGGATCGCCATCCCGTCAGAGGTAAAATTCCAGCTCTCAGATACATCCAAAACTTGGGAGTTCTTTACAGTCAGGACGTCCCCGAAGAGGAATGCAGGCTTCAAGTGTTTGCCCCCTAGCAAGCTTGAGTTCATCATCCACGAAATAAAGAAGAAGGACTGCTTTTTTATGTCATCCAACCTCTCCAAAGGTTCGTCTTTTGGAAACTGGTTTACCACATACTCGAATATGTGGTCATACCTATAGCCCACAGCAGATTAGGCACGACCCACCAGAGGTTCTTCCGCAGCATTAACTGGCAAGTTCACTGAAAGAAGGACAAAGAAAACAAAGTCAGGAGATGACTAGAAAATATTTAAAAATCGTTCATACGGCTCTGTTTAGATGGGTCCTTATGCGGCTCAGTTTTAACATAGTTCACGCGGCTCTGTTTAGACGGGTCGTTATCGCGCTCAGTTTTAACAGAGTTCATACGGCTCTGTTTGGACGGATCCTTATGCGACTCAGTTTTAACGGAGTTCATGCGGCTCTGTTTTGAGGGGTCCTTATGCGGCTCGATTTTAACGAAGTTCATGTGGCTCTACTTTGATGGGTTCATATGCGGTTCTGTTCAAAGGACTTCATGCGGCCCAGTTCATCAGGAGTTCATGCGACTTTGTTTAGCAGGGTCTCACGTGGCCAAGTTCAGATGAGCTTATGTGGTCCAGGTTTTAATGTAACGCCCCAGTCCCAAAATACTTAGGACTAGGAACGTAGACATGCCAGCAGTATTCATACGAAGTACATGGCCTCGTATGCATACATAAGTTGTAAAATACAGTAGAACTGTAATAACTAAATCTCATCCACTAGATAAATAAATAATATAAAAGCAACTTTGAATTTTGTTATGTATACAATCGTTGGGCGGAGACAAAGTCCACTACCAACTATCTCAAATAAAATGTACAAGAAGTGATCGATAAAATAACGAGACGAACCAAGCACAATCGTCTTCGAAAGAATGGAGAAGATCACGGCCTTGGCTAGAACACCTGTAAAATCATAGAAGCACACACCTGGAGAGATAACCAGGTCCTCAGAGGGACGTAACAAGATACAGGAAGAACATGCCATAAATACTGAATAAATATTGCTCAAATAAATAAGTCAATTGAATTTATAACATGGTCCAATACACACCTATTGAACGAGCGTACCATCCCCCCAACCAAACAAGGACAGGAGATGGTAAACTAATTCACGGTGACGTATCTTTCCATGCTATGAATCTAATATGGTATTCGGACCCCAACAAGGTTCAATATCTTCTCATCGAAGTAGTAAGTCACACCTACAACCAAACAAGGACAAGATGTGACAAACTAATCCGCGACAAGTTATTGTTCCAAGCCACGGTCAGATACAAGTACCCAAACCAAAAGTACTTGTGCCTAACGGATAAAGGTGCCTAACCGTTCTAAGTGAAATGTAGTTAAGAACAATCCTTCCTACGCATGGACCCTGGCTGAATAGGATCGTCATAGTCCTCCTTGGGCACCAGAGGCCCCATCAGTAAGAGTATGACGTTCCGCAGAATCGTCAGTGGCCGTCAGTAATCATGGGTCATCAGCCCTGTATCTCCAGCGGAGAGTCCGGGTCACAAGAGAAAGTACATCGAAGCCCATACGCTAAGGAATTATCCTTCCTGCCCAATGCCTACTGTGTTGTATCCATAACACAAAACTACTATAACCGCTAAGTCAAACTAGCATGCAATCTCTATTAGCGGTTATTCTTATCGCACGGCTTGTACGTACTGGTGGCCAGCCAATCACGCACGTCCGTGTTCTACATGCGACACACAATTTCATGTTACAACGTGTCAAGGCTAATGAATGCAACACATAAGGTGGTCCCTTAAATCTAGGTTTAATGTGTAAGAAAAATAATACATAGCAGGAAATATAAATGAACAGTAAGTTCTAACAGGTTATGCCATGTATCACAGTTTATTTTGCATAAAAAAAATAAATAATGCATGGAATATGAGCTAAAATAAATAAACAGCAAATGGCAAGGTGTCTTGCCTGGTAGGACGCCTAGTGTACTACAATGATCAAGGTGGCATGAACTGCGACTTCGGTACAACAACCACGCAAGGTGACCTCTGATAGTGGCACGGACAGTTCCATCGGGTCCAGGACGGTCAATTTGGTTAGGATCGATAGGAGGAAGTACAGAGTTGGCGATAGAATAGGAATAGGGGAATTTGTCATGGATGTGAGGATAATCGAAGAATTTGGATAAATAAAAATATACATGATTTTAGAAAACTTATTTATTATACTTGAAAATTTTATTACACTAGTCAAAATATGCCTTTAGATAAATACTTAAAAATATAAAAGTCGCTTTTAGGCAAATACTCTTAAATTTGTAAAATACGGGCTTGAGATAGAAACTATATTAATTAAAACATATGAGAAATACCAAGATTATTTATAATTTTGAAACTACATTTTATGGGTCAAAATATTTTAGGTAATCATGTTGAAAAATATTTTAGGCCAAAATATATAATTAAGATACTATTAATATGACCATACCTTTAGAAATATTTCAATATAATGAGAACAAAATGATAATATAGGTATTAGTAGAACTAATAAGATTAATAATGAAAAATACCATTTCAAAAAAATATTAATAACATCAAATAAATTTTGTATTTAACTTATATATATAAAGTATAAATTTACCTATATATAGAAAATATATAATCTTTTATCATACAATAATATTAGTAATAGTGATAATTTTAAATATATCTACATACTATTTTACTATCACCCTCCTTAATATTAATAAAATAAACTAATAATATTATTACTAAAACTTGAAAAGACAAACAAGAAGGTAGTAGTACTACTAATAAAAGTAATACTTATAACAATTGTGTTGTGTTTCTCTTCCCAGTAAACAAAGAAATAACAGCAACAAAACTTCAAAAAATAAAAAAAAAGAGAAAACTAAACGCTAAAAGACAAAGTAAGGAATTTAGTCAATGCACATCAATTAGCTGGTGATGTGTTTCTCTTACTACTACAGGAAACATAGGAAAAAAATAAAAAATAAATAAATTCGAGAGGAAGGAAGGAATCGAGAAAGAATAAGAAGGGGGAAAGGAAAAAAAGGATCAGAAGAATAGAGGAAGGCGAGAGAGAGGCGAAAGGGGCCGGTCGGAAGAGAGAGAGGCGGTGGGCGGCACGGATGAACGGCTGCGGCGAGGCGCTGGGATGGCTGGCGGCTAGGTGCGGGGTTTCGATCGATCGACGGAGCTACGGAGGGGAAAGGGGAGGAGCGGCCGGCTCGTCGGCGAGCGGGCGCGGAGGCGGAAATAAGTCGGAGTGGAGCGCTCAGGCCGAGAGAAGGGGGAAAGTCGGAGTCGCCGGAGGGGGTTTTCGGCGGGCGGCGACTGGGGCTGAATCGGGCGGCGCCGGAGGAAGAAGGGGGCTCGGAGAAGGGGGTTTTGGTAGAGGCGCTCGCCGAAGTTCGGCAGCACGGTGGTGGCGGCCGTGAGGGTACGGTGTCATAGCTGCTTTCCAAAAATTAATATATTAATATTTTATTATAATTCCATCTTCTTAAATATTTGCTCAAAATTTTTTTAAACAAATAATTGATATAATAATAATAATAATAATAATTTTATTTTTATTCTTATTTTTCTGAAATTTTTATAAGGAAAAACCCCAAGAAAAAAAAAAGAGAAGAAAGAAAAAGAAATTATATACATATATAATAGAGAGAGAGAGGAGCAGCCCCCTTCACCTCCACCGCCCCTCTCTCCCTCTCCCGAACTCTCTATTTCTCTATCGACCTCTCTCTCCCTCTCTCGGTGCTTCTCTCTCTCCCTCTCTATAAAATTCTTTCTCTCTCACTCTCATCTCCCTATCTCTCTTCATCTCTCTCTCTCCTTCACTCTTCCCTTCTCTTTCCCTCCTCTCGCTACTACTGCTGCTACTGCGCGCTGCCGCCGCTGGCGCACCGCCGGCGCCGCCCGCCACCGCCGGCCACCCGTGCGGCTGCCGCCGGCCACCACCCTCCACCACTTCTTCATCCTCCTCTTCTTCTTCTTTCATTTCCACCTCCAACACCATCATCTTCATCCTCCATCACCAACTCCAACCACCATCATCTCCATCTCTATCTCCATCATCACCACCACCACCATCATCAAACCCTAACCCTCATAGTCTTCAAAAAAAAAAAAAAAAAAAAGGGGGAAGAAGAAGAAGAAGAAGGAAGATTGGAAGAAGATGGCGATGGAACAAAAAGGAGGAGGAAGAAATTGAAGAAGAAGATCCAAGCCCTAATTCCTCAATTCCAAACCCAAATCTATTTTTCCCAAGGCAAGTCCTCCCCCTTTTCTTCTTAAACATTGTCAAATTAAATTCCTGAATTCATTGATTAAATATGATTAAATATATTCATTATTCATTTCTAGAAATTAGGTGAATTTATGATAAATTCAATTTTGTAAGAACCAAATATGGGTATGAGTAGCTGAAAATTGACAGAATTCATTTACAGACAAATTGATATATATATATATACAAAAATGGACACATTGTGAAAAAGAAATTGGGACACAATACATGGACACAATACAAATGGACACATCGGCTCAAATTTATTTGTGATTACAAGC
Source organism: Iris pallida (assembly GCA_029216955.1). NCBI lineage: Eukaryota > Viridiplantae > Streptophyta > Magnoliopsida > Asparagales > Iridaceae > Iris > Iris pallida. Next base: position 5,947,780 of record JANAVB010025400.1, on the reverse strand, counting down.
AAGTGTGTGTGTGAAATACAACTAAGGAATTATATATATATATAATGCATGAACATGAAAGTTGGACACAATCGGCAGGACACGGAATAGACGGACACTTCGACTCTAATTTTTTTTATATGATATTGAGTGGAATCAACCCAAGAATTATATACAATTACTTTGACACGGTAAGTGGACACAATCCATGTACTTATATTTATATGGACACTTACAAGTTTGACATAACTTAGGGACTCAACCTTTACACTTAAAAGAAAAATATGCATATATGAGTTTTATACTTCTTTGTATAATATTAATTTCTTCCAATTATGTCAATCTGTCCATAATATAAAGTATTCCTATTTAATATAATTGGAATTCTTTATATAGTCAAATGGAATACTTCATTTTAATTTTGTGATTAATTTGAACATGTATAGGCTAATTATAAATCTGAAAATTCATATTTGATGTCAAATTTTTCATTACATAAGAGCATAATTTGGAATATAAGTTATAAGAATTCCTCTAAGTATGGTTTAACTTCAAATTCTGAAATTTGTTATTGTTTAACCAATTTGAGCTCTCTAAAATTTTGAAATATTGATCTCTAGTCAATTTTCAAATTTTGATAGACGTAGGCAAAAGAATTTAATTTGTTCAACTTAGGTACTAGAATTATTAATTGGGACATGTCACGGATAAGTGTATTTGCGTTGGACACAAATAGAGGAATCAATTGCGAACATAAATGGTTGAACTCGCAACTGTGGACATGAACTATTGAACTTGAATTCTCCATGAACATATAAACATACATGAACATGGGACTCTTCAATGGTAAGTTTGTCATATACAAGAACTGAACAGCTGGACCGTACGCCAGGAAGGTAAAAATACAAGGACCCTATTTTCTCTACTCACCTGCGTTTTTACTCAATTTTGTGTGTCCATGGTTAGAAATAATCCCCGTTTATTCATTTTTTTATTCTCCTGCTTCATGTATGTATTATGGAAGAATTTCATCTGGTTTAAATTTCCGTTATACTATCTACATATATATATACATACATACATATATATATATATATATATATATATATATATATATATATATATATACATACATATATATATCTTTATATATATATATATATATATATATATATATATATATATATATATATATATATATATATATATATATATATATATATATCTACATACATATATATATACATATATATATATATATATATATATATATATATATATATATATATATATATATATATATCTCTTTATATATATATCTACATATATATATATATATATACATATATATATATATACCTGTACATGTATAAAGTCTTGCATAGTTGAATAAAATTTGCTCTATGTGACAAATTGCAAAGCTATTAGCAAGCCGCAAATTGATCTGTTGCTAAAGGAAAGGTAATCAATGCTTGCTCAGGTATAAATCTCCAATTCCTCTTGTTCTTTTATTCCTTGCGTGGTTCCGGTGTTGAGAGTTGCTCCACCGAAGGGGTCGGCGAGCCCAATACTTACTTGCGTGATTCCGGTGTTGAGAGTTGCTCCACCGAAGGGGTCGACGAGCCCATATTTTTACTTGCATTATATAAATGTTTCTTGTAAATTTTCGGGGCTCCTAAATACAAAGGAGATTCTGCCGAAATTTCTAAGAAATTTAGGAGATAGACAAATTTCCGACCTTCGGAAATTTCTTATCTAAGAAAGCATTTGGGAGGGGAGAACAACTGAATATCCCTAGATATTCCGTAACATAAATAACAAAAAGCTGATCAGTATTTCTTGAATCTCGTGAATCAGTACATCTAGTTGCGACTAGGGTGTACTAGCCCAAGGGAGGCTCGTGAATCAATACTACATCTATCTGACAGTAACAACAATAGATGTCTTTTTAGCCCAAGGGAGGCTCGGAAATCACAACCTGATCCCAGGTTAACGAAATTGTTCACGGGAAATATTTAGAGGATTATTCGGAGTATTGTTCTCAAAACTGCATTTCTTTTCAAATCTTACTCCAGAAATCAACGCTGTCTATTATAAATAGGCAGTGTCCCTAAATTGCTCAAGGGAAGCAATTCCTATTAAAAGCTCAAGGGAAGCTCGAAAATCTTATTATTCATGGAGTAGGACATTGATCTTCATTCCTGTTTTACTAAAGCATGTATATATATATAGTGGTGCAATTTCGTATACCGTGTCTCTTCTTTAAAAAATTACATATTCATTATTTTGTCTAACTTTTACCGTTCTTGGCCGAGGACTTGCTCGTCGTTTTCTAAACGACCTAGTATTTGTTCACTAGGTGAAGAAGAAGAAGACGCCTCCGCCGAAGTGTCGCCGCACTACAACGAGGAATACTGTCTGGACTACCCACAATTATGACCAGCAGTATCGTTGTCATTTTGCAAATCTATTTTTGTAATAATCTGTAATAGAATTGTTGGAAAAGTTCCCTGTATAATAACTTCACTATATTTAATATCATGTAAACTCCTTGTATTTTCCATTCTTGCTGATGATTACAGGCGACAATCGCGGTTTCGACGCGTAGCCTGGAGATGTGTTATGGCGTCCCCGTTTCAAATATGGGAAGCGGGACGTGACACGTCTTTTAGTGGTGGCCCATGCAGGTCAGCAAGAATGGAAAATCTTGGATGAACCATAGGTTTAGATAAGACGTAGGTTCTAGACTTAGACGGAGAACTTTGATTTCCGTATTGGACCCCAAGGTTAAAGGACCTAAAATAGGTTGCAGGTTTTACAAAACCGAAAGCTTAAGGATGAGGAACCTACCAATCTTCTAGGAAAACCTATGCAGGATAAGACATGACGGTAGGTCAAGATTTTTGGAATCCTATAGGCTAAGGCACAGACTTTAAGGAATGTCTTAAGGAACCTTAGAACAGAGAATACCAATTTGATTAGTGTATGTTAGACTATGTTCTTGGTATGCTTAGCTAGATAAAATTCCTATAGCAAGTATGAACCATTAAGTATCCTTACTTGGTTATGGGTAGCACAAGGGCAGACATGACCTTCTAGGCCAGATTAGTATGTTTTGAGGATTTGACTAACACTCTTATTTGAGCTATTAAGGATCTAGAAATTCCTTAAGGATCTTGGGCTGAGTATGGGTATCTCTAGTAAACCAGGAATTCAAATATTTTTGAACCATTACTTAGTGAGGGGTAAGAATATATATATATATATATATGTATATATATATATATATATATATATATATATATATATATATATATATATATGTATCTCCTTAATGAATATTGGATAAGTTAGTACTAGCAATAGCTTGTCTAAGTGATGGTATAATGATTATTGTACGTAGTACTATGTAAATAATTGGTTAAGAATGTAGTTTCTTATTCCTTAACCTCTTAAACTTATTACTGTTTGAGTCTCTACCCGTTCTCCTTCATCTGTTGAATTCTATATTATTCACCTATCTCCCACATTCGACTATTTTCTGCGTTATCCCCAATATTATTTGAAAATTTAGATCATATCCTCAATCTTTTCATTTAATCCTATCTTTCCATAGCATTCCTAATTTCAGTAATTGTCCCTTCTCTAATATACATGCTCATTTACTCATTTGATTCTATTCTATGAGGTAATGCTTTGACCTGGATATTGTGGATGGATTTATGCGAATGAATACTTGTTGTGCCTTGAGCCGAATGTTCTTTTGTATCATGGAAAGAGAAGTTGTGCAGCCACCTATGTTGGCGAGGCACAACATTATCGAATACATGAATTCACAAGATTTTGAGCCCGAGATAATGATTCTGTGTTTGATTTCAAGGAGTTTGACATTTAGAATCTGATTTCATATTCTCATTTTGAATTTTGAAACCACTGATTTGAGAAAAAAAAAATTGAGATGAGACTTCTATTCCCCTAATAACAAAAAAAAAAAAAAATCCTTGAGATCATTTCTGAGTTTTAATATTTTGTATAAGTGATATTGATGATATTGCAACTTGATTCACAGTCATATTCCCTAATCATTTTATGGATATCGTTGGCGTGGTAGCAAAAGCTGCAGCCATGAATCCTGGTAGTGAAATGGTATCTTGTTGCAAGCCATATGCGTAATGGCGAGGCAGAAGATTACTATATCGCGTCAGAGAATGAGGATAAGAAATATGATTTTGAATTCAAGGATCATACATGGTTATGGTTTGAAACAACATGGTATTTGACCAATTCTATTTGGTTTATGGAATTTCAAAAATCTTGATGATTTCTATTATTTTCGGATTGTTCTTATTTCCGTAAAGTTTTGATAACTATATTTCGAGATATTTTGTTTAACTGTTTAATAAATTACTACTCTAATTCTGTAAGGTGGGTAGAACATTTTGCTTCTCTTTATAATTGTTTTGAAAATCTTATCGTTAAAATTTAAATTTCGAGGACGAAATTTTTGTAAGGTGGGTAGAGTGTCATAGCTGCTTTCCAAAAATTAATATATTAATATTTTATTATAATTCCATCTTCTTAAATATTTTGCTCAAAATTTTTTTAAACAAA